>CM052025.1:14900000-15500000 GCA_028476575.1 Platygaster robiniae
TTTCTGGAACGTTATTAAAGATCTTTAAAACAAGTAATTTTGAGTATTGAAGATTATTTTACCATCTTGTTTAAAATAAATATTTCTAAAAACTGTGTCCTTGAACATTTAGATTCTCGAAATGGAAATCCAACCTGACTTTTGAATGAATCTATTTTGATTTTCATATAACATTTTATTTTTTTCCTAATAAGTGATTCAGTTAGTGACCAAACTGGTTTTCCAGTTGGATTTTCAAGTATATTATCACTTCGATTTTTCGAATAGTGGTCCAATCAGATTCACAACTGCAAACCTGATTGGAATTTGAAATACAATAATATCTTTTTTTCAGTAGAGATTATGTTATTTTTTCAACTAATAATTCATTTACATTTTTTAGAAAAATTTGATTTTAATTTCACAAATAAAAATTCGGTTAGATTTATAAATGCAAATCCATTTTTGGGAACATTTTAATATTGGAAATTGTAATTTTTATTTTGATTCGTAACTTCTATGTGATATATTCACATATTTTTTTTTGTTTTTCTCGAATTTCTGATTGAATTGAAAGTTAAAGTTAAAGGCTGAAAACATTTCGACTTAACGGTTAACATTTAAGTGCTTGAAGGTTTTTTCTACATATCTAAAAACTATCACGTATAATTTAAGTTATGAATGAGCATGTTTAATTTTAATTATAAATGAGAGGCTAAATCATCACATTATGACTTTTGACTGTTGTAGAAGGACAAAACAGACGAGGAGGTTATGGTTATGATGGAGGCATCACACACTATTATTGTTATACGAGGTAAACTAGTCTATGTGATGTCTGATAGTCTAACTAGCCTGATGTTATATGCACATATAAAAGTAATTGCATGACTATCTTTTAGGTGACAGCTTATACGATGAGCATGCGGAAGTAAATGTAGCTATTGAAAAAATCGTGCTCATCAAATGTAAGGATGTCATGGAATCAATTCGAGTTCATTTTGTCTCTTTCTATGTTTTTGAATTCTCGTTTCCAGGTTTCCAGCGGAAATTAAAAGAACGCTGGAATTCATTCAAAGGTATAAGCAAAACGCAGAATCTAACTTTACTTTTGCACGGAAAATGAAATTTTTTCTCAACTTTTTTGAAATTTTCAGAGAATTTTTCGCCATTGCTCCCGAAAAAGGGGATAAAGAAGCTGAACAGCAAGGAAAAAGAAGAAAAATAACCAATTACGACGTCAAGGTTTTCAACTTGGCACAAAAAATCTCAAATTACTTGTGGCAACGATGATGTATTAATCAAGTATTGTTTTTACGAAAAAAATTGTTGTAATAAACTCAAGCTAAAAAGACTGGGATTTGTCACAAATTCATTCATTAACATTCCTTCAATATATTAATAATTCGTGCTAGATTTTCCCGCTATGTATATCAAATTCAATACTACGCAGAAATAGGTAAGCCTAATAATAAGATTTAATGAAAATTTGCGTTATATACAGTCTTTGAAATTTCCTGCACTTTTCAAGGTCACTCAGTGTATTAAATTTTATATACGAGTCTAAAAGTAATATTAAGTTGCTGAGAATCTACTGACTTTCGTACTTATTTCAGAAAAGGTTATGTGAAATTTGCGTCACAAAGAGTGTATTAAATGTCATAAAAATTTGAACTAATATATCTAAAATTAATTCTATAGCTATATTAGCTCAAATTTTTATGCAGGACATTCAATACACTTTTCGTGACGCAAATTTCACATAACCTGTCTTAAATATGTATGAAGGCAGTAAATTCTTAGCAACTAAATATTACTTTCAATACTCGTATATAAAATTTAATACACCAAGTTATCTTCAAAAGTGTATGAAATTTTATACACTGTATATAACGCAAATTTAACCTAACTTGTATTAGATTAAATTCGAACATTTTTGTATGATTTTAATACATTGGTGCATTAATACAAATCTGACTTAACTTCATATGAAATTTAATGTAAGTATGTATTATTTTTATGTACAAATCAAAACTCATATGTTGTGTAAAATTCAAGACACCTGTATATTAAAGTAATGTAAGCATGTATAAATTTTGTATATTTTAAATGCATTATTAATACAGGTTATGTGAAATTTGCGTTACACACTTTATATTAAATCCAAGACAAAACTTTCTAACAGTGCAATTTTCGTTCGTCATACATGGAAACTTATCTGGATTATAATTATTATTAAACTTGCATCTTGAAAATGGAAAACATATACCAGAGATTCCTAATTTTCAAAATTCGATAAACACGGTGGAATGAACGCAATTTTTTATACTTTTAAATATAACTATAATTAGCCTTTATAATCATATAAAGTATTTTTTATCGTTCTACTGATTTGGTTTCGGGGCACTTTTCACCATCCTACACGATGATGTCCTTCATGAATTTTTTTCTCCAGCCTTTCACAGTTACAACGATAACATATAAAAGGTTAATTTTTGTACAATGAATTTAAAAATACTCCTCATAGAACAATAACATAATTCTTCAAATATAACCAAGTTAAAGGTAAGATTATGTTTGACTTCGGTAATTTTATTAATAGTGTATATATATATATGTTCACTTGTAAACGTGATAAAAGTATATTATTGACTGCGGTTATTGTTAGAATGATTTTGGTGATTTTTCTACTATTCAATATACGGCCTATATATTGTCATATATTTCTCAACGTAAAAATCCATATGTGGACATATATGGAACTTTTTAACTCGGGGTACGCCTACACGGAGGAAAGGATCCAAGAACTTATGCTAGCCGCGCAGGTTTGTACCCTGCGCTAGAGACCCTCTAACATAGAGTCTGGCCGGTAGGCTAAAACATGGCCACCGTTTGTCAATGTGTACGTGTATCGACGTGTCAATGCTTCTCATTGAAAAAGAACTAAAACATGGCCGCGCCAATCAGGGCTGTGGACGCAATGGCCGGACTCTATGTTAGAGGGTCTCTACCCTGCACTAGTCAAAATTTCACGCGGCCCAACCAAGAATCGTGGTCTCGCAGGGTACATTCCTACGTGGGCAGGAAATAAACCTGGGCGGTACAAGTTCCGAATCGCAGGGTTAAGCCTTGGGCTGTAGGTTCTGGACTCACATATTTCTTTCTTGCATGCGCCGGTCTACTCCTTGTTTCGCGCGGAAGAGAATTCTGTGTGGCCCAGGTTTGGGGCCTGTGACGCATAAATTTTTCGAAAGCACACGAATTCGATTTTTTTTTATGATATGAAGATATGATAAAATGGGAGGAAGTGACAGGGATGTCGACAAATATATCCCTATCGTGCATCTTCTAATATTAGAGCTATTAGAACTATTAGAATCGAGGGGAGGAAGCCAATGATCGAGCGGAGCCGTCCCCACCCTTAGGTCAGAAGCGAATAGGAATTCCCTTTCCCCCACGATTCTTATAGTTCTAATAGCTCTAATATTTAAAGATGCACGATAGGGATGTATGATTATTTACGCAAAACATTACGAGAACTTCCAATGTTGATTAAAAAGAGCTTCTTTGGCACATAGAGATCAATACGATAGTCTTATATACAATTTCCGAAAAAAAAACTATTTTCACTTATTTTTGAACATGTAAAATATAATCTGATTTGAAACTTTCCTATAAATTCATAAAAGTCTCTTATTTTCAATGCTCCTTCTTTCAAATTTTGAAATCCTTAAAAGTGATCCCAGGAGCCAAACCGTCAAAGAAAAAATCTTCCAAACATCACTTCAATAATTTATTTTCAAGCTTTCGGCCCTTCAATTGGGGCCCTCATCAGGAACTGAACACAAATAAAACTTACAAAATTTAAAGAAGTAAAGATTGTAATGTTTCATATGTGGATCAGACAAAGATGTGTGTTGGGACGAGGCTGAAGGAACATGAAAGAAATATTAGAAGTTCGGATGGCAATTTTTCTGTTATAAGTGACCATCGTTTAGAGACAGGACATGACTTTGATTGGGAGAATTTTCAGATTAAGGATAAAGAGGGTAATTATTTTGAACGTTGTATTTCGGAGATGATTTATATTAAGAAGGACCCTAATAACATTAATAAACAAAATTATACCGATAACTTAAATGCGATTTACGATGGATATATTCATGCTTTTGAGAAATAGATAAGGTTCGAGTCTGCGCATTTGTGAAGTTTTGTATTGGATTATCTTTTTATATTTAGAGGTTTTGGTTTCTTTCATGTTCATTCTATCGCCGAACGTGAAAGCGATATAAAGTTGATTGGTCCCGTCATACTTTTCGAGTTTTTATGTTTTTGGTCGTTTAAAATTAAGGGCATTTGACGTGAAATGCACTTGCTGTTTCAAGGGGCTTAAGCCCCCCCCCCTCCCTTTTTCTTGGACGATCTTACTTGGAAGGTTTCTCTCTGATGATGATGAGGCATGACTGAATGTAGAAAGATTTTGTAAGTTTTTATAGTTTTTGTCTAAAGGATTGTAATTTTATGAGAATTTTGTAAGTGTTATTTGTGTTCAGTTCCTGATGAGGGCCCCAATTGAAGGGCCGAAAGCTTGAAAATAAATTATTGAAGTGATGTTTGGAAGATTTTTTCTTTGACGGTTTGGCTCCTGGGATCACTTTTAAGGATTTGAAAATTTCCTATAAATGCAATTCCATCAATTCCTTACATTGTAATAAGGCAATTCATAAAGTGAAACTTCGGCCGATAGTCGATGTTATCGATCAATTTATTAAATTATACAAAATTTGTCAGCCACATTTCGCTCTGTGATTGTCGAGCATATAAAAAAATGTAAAGCATATTTACAATGTACGCAGAATTTTTTATCCTTGAGTCAAATTGTAATTTAAAATGAAAATAATATACCTGTATTATTTTCTTTTAAATTTGGATTTCAATTATTCTTTCACTTTTTTCCTACTTTATTATTTTCATTTTGTGATTATTAAAATCTATTCGAAGTTTTGAATTTCAATCTCAATGTTGAAACGAAAACAGTGAAACTTATTAAATACTACCAAGTAAAAAAATGTAAGCGCATATTTTAAAAATTCATATTTTTGATGGTTGAAAAAGGCATAAAACTAGTTTAAAACATTTTCGCTTGGAAAAAGGCATCTTGTTAAATATTTAATTTTATCGATATTATAACTTACAGGATATTATAATGTAATGTGATTGAAATGTGTTCATTTATTCCTTCATTTTCTTACTCGTTAAACGAAGGATTCAAGAGATTTATAATTTTCACATTATTCAACCTTTGAATAAACGAAAAACGTATATTTCATAAATAGATAATGTGTTGTGAATTTACAACCTAACAACACATCATTTTTCAAAATATGTACGAAAACTATTTATATTTCAAAACCACATTTTGTGTTGATTTTGAAAAATATGTAATTTTAAGTTTCAAAAAGTTTTATAAAATTTTAATTATGTTTGACATTATCATATGCTCGACAAACAAAAAGCGAAATCTTGCTGACAAACTTGAGAGATTCTAATTATCTCACATTTAATCATACCAATTGACTATAAAAACTCCATCACTTAATTTATCTGAACGTATTTTCTATTTTTTTCATCTAATATTATATCTAATAATGCATCTAATAAAAATTCACGAAAATTCATAGTAAATCAATTCATTCATTTATCTAATAATTCATCTAATAATAAATCTAATAATTCATCTAATAAAAATTCATAGTAAATCAATCATATCTTATGTCGAATACTGTATACATTTTTTTCACACTGTAAAAAGTCGATCTTATTCTAAGATTCAGCAAAATTAAGGTACGAGTGGAAATGCAAATATTATTATAAATTTAGTCCATGTTAAAATTTATTGTCAAGCAAGTAAGCCTAAAATTAAAAGATATGTTCTGTATCAATAATGATTTCTTCGAGTTGTGGCAATTGTTCTTAATTTCAGATTTTCGCGCTTGAAAGTAATTGTAAACATAGACCATATTGAAAGCAATATTTAAACTTCAAGTCGTGCTTTGATGAACTCGTGCGCTTTCGAAAAAGTTATGCGGCGCAGGCCCCAAACCTGGGCCGCACAGGATTCTCTTCCGCGCGAAACAAGGAGTAGACCGGCGCATGCAAGAAAGAAACATGTGAGTCTAGAACCTACAGCTGCTAGCCCAAGGCTTAGCCCTGCGATTCGGAACTTGTGTAGCCCAGGTTTATTTCCTGCCCACGTAGGAATGTACCCTGCGAGACCACGATTCTCGGTTGGGCCGCGTTGAAATTTTTACTAGCGCAGGGTACAAACCTGCGCGGCCAGCGTAAGTTCTTGGATCCTTTTCTCCGTGTATATTGTATTTGAAACATGCATTTTTTCAGTATTTTTCATTTTTCTTCGGTATGCTAATGAAAAAAGCAGTGCTTGTGAGCCTTTCCAATTTTTTTACAGTTTGTCGTACCAATTTACAAAAATTTCCCGTGTTGGACTGATTTTTAAAGTGCTTTTTGAACCTCACAGAAATTATAAACTTTCCTAAAGACAAAATCCCATGTTATTCAAATGCTAAAAAGGACGCGTCTAGAGGCAAGGGTTAACGTTGTTTTAAAAATCTGGACAAATTCAGGGATTTTTTTCTTTATCTAGAAACGATTTAGGGGCCGCGTCCATCAAAATTCCACCTAACCCATTTTAACGACCACTTTAATAGATATACATGATACACGCGAAATTCTAACATTTAAAGAAACAGACATTTACTAAAAAGAAAATTCAAAAATCAGAGTGGCAATCGATTTCGAAAATTAAAAAAAAAGTTTTCCCAAATTTTGGAAAAAAAAAATTTTGAAACAAATTTTTCCGAATAGAACCTAATTTTACATAGTTTTCTGATTTTTTTTTCAGATTTTTATCTGAATATGTGCGAAAATGGCATAAGAAAGAAGAAAAAGTACTTATTTAACTGTTACGCCTATGGAAGACCATATTGAGGTCTGAAACAATGCTCGAAAATTGTTTTTTCGACCATATAAAGTATTTTTTTATCGATCTACTGATTTGGTTTGGGGGCACTTTTCACCATCTTACACGGTGATACCCTTCATGAATTTTTTTCTCAAGCCTTTCACAGTTGAAACTATAAAATCATTCAGACTGGAATGCCATTCAGAGTATGAGGTTATAAATGAATAAAGTAGTATAATTATCTGATCAAGGTCATTTAGAGTAAACCGATGTTCGTCGTGTGATAATAAAATTGACAATAATTAAATTCTCATTCAGAATATATTCCAGAAATTAAGTGTTAAAAACGCTCCGTGTAATTATAATTTAGAAGAGGAGGGAAAACGGTTCCTCGGAGCCAAATGTAGAGAAAACTTATTTATTTTTCCCTATACTTCATTAAATCCCAAGCTTTCGACCAACATCCGTAGTCATCATCAGAAGAACTGAACAATAATTATCAATTTTACAAATTCGTACTTAACCATCTCCTCTTTTTTTCATAACCAATTTAATACAAACTATACTTTGGCTAATTAGTAAGTTATGAGAAGATCCTTTTTCTATCAACATAATGAAATTTCTTTCTTTTTCTTCCAACTTGCACGATCAATTTTCCAGAACGGAACGTCAAACTTTAAAGCAGTGGCAAAATATCAAAACAAAAAACAAATCTCGTCATACACTCGCTATGAGTGATGGCTTAGGATCAACTGACAAGGGTGACAGTAGCACATTGATTATAAAGCATTTTATCGATAATGCGAATGCGACGCAATAAAATTCTAAAATCTCATTTGATAAGAACATTGTTGAACAGTTTATCATAAATAGGAATTTAAATCTATTGTGTCAGTTTGTCTATTTACAGTATTCAGATTCATTTAACTCATAAAGATAAGGAAATCGTAAAGAACATTGAATTCACAAGGAAGTATTTGAACGAACATAAACAGATTTTAGTTACTAAAGCTGACAAGGGTGGTGCAGTTGTAATTTTGAACAGGAAGAATTATGAAAAAAAGATGTCAGAGATTTTTCGGGACGATAAGACCTGTAAAGAGATTTCCAAAGATCCAATTAGAAAAATTAGAGAAATTTGCAATAATATTTTAAGAAGATGGTTGAACAAATACTATATTAAACTTGAAACTTAGAAATTATTATTGGAATCTGAAGGCAATTTGCCACAGGCATATGGGCTACCGAAAATTCATAAAAAGGATAGTTCTTTTAAAATAATTATTTCTACTGTGGACAGCCCGACATATAAATTAGCGGGATTTATTCAGAAATTGTAATCACATAATTTGGAAAGACCCCCGAGTTTCATTAGGGATAGTTTACAGTTAAAAGAGGAACTTTTGGGCATTAAATTACCTGCAGGTTACAGACTTGTATCATTTGATGTTTCCTCTCTCTTACAAATGTCCGGAGGGAATTAGTGAAATTAGCTTTGAAGTAAAGATTGTCTAAATTACACAATAAGATGAATATTCCTGAGAGTGAGATTGTTGATAGTGTTTTGTTTTTAATGGATTCTACGAGCTTTGTTTTCAATGGCAGGTTTTATGAACAGACGTTTGGTACGCCAATGGGATCCCCTATTTCTCCCTTGGTTGCTGATCTAGTGATGAGCGACTTAGAGGAGTTTTGTATGGGTCTCATTGGATGGTACATTCCATTTTTTACCGCTACGTGGATGATATCCTTACTGCTGTTCCCGCTGACAAAGTTGACGAATTGCTGGGGATCTTCAATTCATATCACGAAAGATTGCAGTTTACATACGAAATTGGATCCGGGGGGAAAATAAATTTTCTTGAAAGTACCATCACCAATAATGATGGTGAACTGGTGTTTAATTGGTATGTTAAACCAACATCTTCCGGGACATTTATTGATTTCAACTCGAAACACCCAATTTCTCAAAAAATAGGAATCATTATGGGACCGATTGATCGCGCGGTCAAATTCTCTGATAAACAGTTTCATCGAGAGAATATTGAAATAGTGAAAAGAATTCTCAGGAAGAATAACTATCTCATAATATTCATAAATAAATACATTGAGAAGAGACTTTGAAAAATAAAAAGCAATCTAATAAGGGCACGCCCAATTGAGAAAGATAAATTTAGAATTGATAATACAATAGTGATCCCATATGTTGAGGGACTTTCGCAAAGATTTCAAAGGATTAGTAAAAGATAAAATATGAATACTATTAGTAAGATTTGCAACAAAAAAAATTTTAAATTTATTAAAAAGAAAAAGATCACTTACCTAAGGATTGTATACAAGGGGGTGTTTACGAGGAAGATTGCAAAAATTGCGATGCTGTATATTATATAAGAGAAACAAAGAGGAAAATTAGCACGAGAATTAGAGAACATATGAATAATATGAATCATCTAATGTCCAACCATTCAGTTTTTACTCAGCATCGTTTAGAATTCGATTATGATTTTGATTGGACAAATTAAAACATTTTAAACAGGGAAAAAATTATTATAAACGTAATGTGGCCGAAATGGTTTTTATCAAGACTACAAAAAATACTGTAAATAGACAAACTGACACAAAAAATTTGCATCCTATTTATGATAAACTGTTCAACAATGTTCTTATCAAATGAGATTTTAGAATTTTATTGCGTCGCATTCGTATTATCGATAAAATGCTTTATAATCAATGTGCTATTGTCACCCTTGTCAGTTGATCCTAAGCCAACACTAATAGCGTGTGTATGACGAGATTTGTTTTTTGTTTTGATATTTTGCCACTTGCTTTAAAGTTTGACGTTCCGTTCTGGAAAATTGATCGTGCAAGTTGGAAGAAAAAGAAAGAAATTTCATTAGGTTGATAGAAAAAGGATCTTCTCATAACTTACTAATTAGCCAAAGTATGGTTTGTATTAAATTGGTTATGAAAAAAAGAGGAGATGGTTAAGTACGAATTTGTAAAATTGATAATTATTGTTCAGTTCTTCTGATGATGACTACGGATGTTGGTCGAAAGCTTGGGATTTAATAAAGTATAGGGAAAAATAAATAAGTTTTCTCTACATTTGGCTACGAGGAACCGTTTTCCCTGCACTTCTAAAATATTTCAGAAAGCATTCAAAAGTTTTTTCGAATCTCAACCTAAGAAAATATTCCTTTGAACTGTCTCATCCCTTCTTAATTTCTTCTAATTACAGTTTTATTACTCGAGTTGCTATAAATCTGAACCTTCTACAGACAATGACAGACAAAAAATTTGAAAATCTCTCACTCCATTCGTAAGTTATAAGGTTTCGAAGGAACACTATTTCATTTTCATTTAACTGATGAATATATAATAAACTTTACAAAGTTATATCAAAAATACAACAATCTTTTGAAGTATCTGTCGTAGTTTTTTTGTTTAATCAATTTTTTAGGTTATATAAAATTGCTCATTGCAATTAAGCTATAATATTAGAATAATAGAAGTTTTTCGAAATTGACCTCAAATTACAAAGTTTATACATACATGTAAAAAACATTTCGGTAATTCAGTTCTTCAAGTTCTCACGCAACGCCACGCAAGGCTTAGAATTCCAAAAAAGAAATTATTAATATTGTGATGAAAAAACGTTAGTTTAAGGAATCGCATCATTCTGTGAAACCACTCCAAGTTCCAAATTCCAAGTGTTATTAATTTTTTCACAAGCTCATGAATACGAAAATTTTGAAAAATCGAATGAAAAGGTTCATTTGGGTAATTTAATTACACTGTTTTGAATTTTATTTTCAAAGATGCTAGGAGATAGACATTATGATAGGATTTTTTTGTTCGTTCTTTTGAAAATATTGAACTTATAAAAATGATTAATAAAAAAAACAATAACAAGAAGTTCGTTTCCTTATTTATCGAAATAAATTTTTTCTTGTGTAAATTTTCAAGCTAATGACAACATTTATAAGCCCTAAAACTTTTTTCAGCAAACTTGAGGATATTCGACAAAACTTGATTTGTCAAAAATAGTAATTAATAATTTTTTTCGTTCCACATAAACTGAAAATGGACGAAAAAGGACTATAAAATAAACATCAAAAGGTTATATACACTTGCGCTCGAAAAATAAAGGGCATTTGCAGGATTTTTTCCTAGAAAAACGAAACAATTTTTTTTAAATACTCAGAGCCTTTTTATGTTTCAATGTCACAAGGTATTTTATAAATTTTTCCAGTAAACAATTTTCGTTATTAAGATCGTAGCGGCCATTGTGTCAAAACACAATTTTTCTGACACCGCACGCGGTGAGAACGTTAATGAAAAACTGTTTATCTGTGATACAAAAAAAAAACTCTAGTTTATATATTTACGCTCTGCTCTGCGTGAACGACGGGTTTTGCTTAATTAATATTGTCACGAAAATAGTTGTTATTTTCCTAAAATGTTTGATTTTTTAACGGCTGCACTATCGGTTTTTACAGCAAGAAAATAAAGTTTTGCTTAAAATAAAAATCCTTTGTTCATACAGAGGCTATCATGATTATAGAAAAGCTTTAAAAAATTCAAACTGTTATAAATGGTTTTCGAGAAACTGTGCTTACCGCGAAAAAATATCGAATTTTGGCACAATTGCTGTAGTGCACTCAATTACGATGATTTCATTCTGAAAAAAATTCTAATACACCATATGACATTTATAAATAAATAGGCAATATGTTTTTAAAAAAATTGTGTTGTTTTTGCCAAAAAAAATCGTGGTAACGCATTTTTTTTCGAGAATAAGTGTATATAACCCTCCGACTTGTATTTTCCGATCAACAGTACTTCCTTAAAATTTGTCTTGCCTATTAAGTTTTATGATAAAAGCAAAAATCAAGGGGGGAAATCTTAAAAAATTTATCTCATCAAATGAAAACACAGATATTATGGCACTTTTTTCCCAAAGAAGTCTATTTTGATCACAACTTGGCTCTATCAAAAATCTATCAGAAGAATAGTGGACATTTACAACACGCTGCAAATACTTAAATTTAAATTATCCTTCATGTTTATATGCTACCTAAATTCATATACACCAGAACAGCTCTTCAATCCCACGAATTAAGCCTCCTGATCTTCTGATTCACGTTTCAAAACAAACCCTCGTTCAACGCGCTTCATATAGAAAAATCGGATTACGATACCTTGCTGAAAGATACAAACGAGCAAACGTTTAGGTGATGAATGACCGACATTGGCTCACGAGCCATTAGAAGCAGGCAGTGAGCCGTGTTGCCCGGAATTAGGCTAATAATGCTCGGGAGCATTCAAACACAAATTGATAACAATTAAGGGGCGCGCGCGCGGCCCAAACGAGTTTGCGTTACATTTTCGGCCGACATTGATTGCATTTGCAGTATATACATTGCGCTCGGGAAATAACAAGAAGGAGCCCAATCCCGGCTCTCTGTAAACGTCGCTTCGACATGATTTGTTTACCCCTCTCTGATGTTCCCAAAGCTAATTTGCTCTGTCATTTTACCAATTTACGTTTCTGAAGCATTTTTGCGTTTGGAGCTTTCGCGTGGACGTTAACTGATAAATGTTGAACACGTGTCATGTATACACAAGAGTGCTTGGAAAGGAGGATACCGTGTTTTTTATGTAACCTAAAAAAAAACGTGTTCATACTAAGAATTGTTCTTTTATTGATTATTTATTTGTTTGCTATATGTATTTTTCTTTGCGTAATTCAAAGCTTGGAATTTTTTTGAGCAATATTGATCGATACGTTATTAAATTTACATTAATTAAATCTTTACATTAAAATGTACCATACATGTATAGTTTCCGACAATTTTTATAAAAGTATTTCACATTCTTTTTAAAGTAAAGTTTAGTTACACCTTATTACCATAACAATAAATATCTTGATGGCGTTATAATAAACTGCACGTTTCCTGTTAGAATGTATACCACAACCCTATAAAAGTTTTAACAAAAATAATTTAGTTTCACACAAAAAATGGGGGAGGGGGTAAGAATAGATGCTCCCTCGCCTAAAAAACAGTCGTTCCTATATTACGTAGAAGGTGCTTATGAGATTTTATAGAAGCTGCAGATAAATTGTGAAAGATTTCGGACCTGAAAGAAAACATCGATAAATCGTTATTGGAAAAAGTAAAATGGCATAAATTACGTGAAAATGCTATAGTTCTTCATGTAATTATAAAATTTTTTTTACCTAATGAGTTCTTTTTGTCTTTTGGCAGATGAAGAGAAATTCCATTGAATATTTTGGAAATCCACGTATAAAAATACAGGAATCAGAATTACTGAATAATTCAAGTTCTACTGTAAAACGTCACAAGTTTTTGAGGTTTTAAAATATCTTTGCATTATCTTCTAATTTAGAGTAATAGATTGAGCTGCTAGTAAAGTAAAGAATGATTTTAGCAATTTTTGTTAAAAAATTGTTAATTCATCAATTAACGTTCTTGCAAAGACTTGAATGTTTTTCCTTCATTAAAAACTCGAGGTTTTACGCGAAAAACGATTCAATATTATTGGATCTTTTGTTTCAAATAGATAATGAATAAAATATACATCTACAACTTTTCTGAAAATTTGAAAAGATTTATAATGTTCTTACATTGAATTTGAATTTGGGAATTTTCAATATTTTAATACAAAAGTTCATTTTTAGAAAGTAAAAATTTTATATGTTAGGAAAATTTTTCATTTTTATGATGTGATCCTGCGAAAATATTTTGATCCTTAATTCTTGTTTTTAGGTTGTAAAGGAATAAACTTTAATAAGGTTATGTCATGAATTTCGACTTTTAAAATTCTCAACATTCGATTTTTAAATTTGTAACTCAAGGTCACAAGGACGTGAGATATAGAAAATTGCAACTTTCCGATCAGATTTCACAAATTTCTAAATTTGTATATCAAGACATCTAAATAACGGTAAAAATTTTCTTTAAAGAAATTATTTTATTTAAAATTGTCAATGTCTTCAATATTTTTTGGATGTTTGAAATTTGAATTAAGTTGCTGATTATTTTTTTCGGAACATGAAGGTTCCACTTTTTTATATCTTCAGGTATTTAGTCTCCAGGAACCAGTTTTCAAACTGAACCGAGAACCAATAGAAATGCTTTGGGTTCCAAACTATGTATTAAAGTGAAGAAATAGCAAATACAAGTTAAATTATATAATTCGGCTTTTTTCACTTTTTCCAAATGCATTGAAGTATATTTTTCAAGTTAATATTTATTCCAGAGCCAAATTCTTATTAAGAATTTAAAAATCTGAGAATTTTACACTACCTATGTCGATTTCAAAATACAATTTTTTTAAAGTTTTTTAATAGAAAATGTCAAAAATTATTTTTAACCCAACTCTTAATGGAATTTTGGTTAGTGAATTTTCAAGCTCAATTTGAATCAATTTCCTAAAACTCCTCAACTTTTTCCTAAGAGATACTGAACCTTTGTATTGAAATTTAAAATTCCAGCAGTCTATCCTTGGAGATATTCGAATTTCATTACCCCAAAAAAAACCATCTCAAATGACCAAGCTTTTTGTAAGATGCAAAATACTTTTTGCAAAAAAAAGTTATGCAAAAGGAGCACAGAATTTATCGCAATCTACAAAAAAATTCTCTAGTTACAAAACTTGAGAAATAAATTATGATATAAAAATGCAGAGAAACTCTCAAAAGTGAATAAACTCACGAATTCGAAAAATTCTTAAAAACACGCCCTAAAAACTTCATAATTGTGAAAAACCACAGAAAAATTTTACGAACAATGCTCTCTTTCTTTCCTTTTTTTTCCTGTTTCTTAAATGCGGATCTCCAGACCTTTAGACATGTTTTTTTTACAGAATAAATAGACTATTCTTCCATGATCTGACATAGCTCTTTTCTTGGGACGCTTTTTAGAATGAAATTCATAATGAATGCATTTTTGGCGTGCTATAAAACTGCCGTATATTCGCTGTCCGCAGCATCGCGGACCGACGGAGACACATTGCTGGAAGGAGAGGCAATAAGTCATTCGCGTTCAAGTGGTTCCGGACCCGCGAGAGCTTGCATGAGGTCGAGTGGTAGGGAAGAATCGTCGTCTACGGGTCACGTAGTATAAGCAATAATGTGTATGAATTTGGAGGATTCACAAGTGTTCAGAATTCACTTTGTTGAATACTTCCTGACTATGTATTTCAAAAACATAGAAAACTGGAAAAAAAATTTGATTCACTAACCTTCTCAAGAATTTTGAAAGTGATGAATTTTTTTTCAGTTCATTTTCTTACAAAAAAACAAATTCAAAATTTTTTATAAAATAACCATGCTCTTACGAAATATAAAGGAAATACATTGCTCTTAATAAATGAACCGGTACAAACTTGCGTTTTATGGAAGGATGATTTCGATTTTGTGTTAAAAAATGAAACTTTTTATTGGATTAAACTTGCCTGACTGTTTTTTTTATTCTGTGAAAAAAATACTTTACATTATTTCAATATTCCACTATTCTTTATTCTTCAACGTTATTGAGTCGTGACGTGATGACGGCGCTGTTATTTAATTTCATTCCTGACGTTGAGAACTTTTCTTTGAAATGTTTTGCAGTTAAATGCAAAAATGTAAACATTGAATGTATCATTCAGTGAATGACAATCGCGAGTTTACTGTATCCAGGAGCTGAAAGGAGCCATAGACGTAAAACGCGCACCTGGCGACACGGCGCCCCGTGGAACCGTTAAGGGCGATCGTATTGCAGGCTATAAAATTTTTCAAACTGGAGCATTTTTCCGTAAGATAACGTGGGTCGACGCTCTTTGAGTTTTACGTTGCCTTCTCGCCTTCGACTTTTAGGTATTTCTATTCGATTTTGAAAGCAAGAAGAGCACATTTTATAAGATCTGATGTCATACTTTTTTTGGAATATGTGCAGCATAGATCGGTCTAGATGATATTTTAATACTTTCTGAACAAATACCTAAATTGCGTTGTGACGAGCGAGGTAAAATTCGCTCGTCCATATTTTAATTCGAGTCATATTTTATTTTTTTCTATGTTTTCATATATTTCGTTATTATCATTTAGTCATACGAGGAGCAATTCGCATCATAGATTTGAATAGGAAACGACCCAGACGAAAAACAATTTCTTATTACTATCAAAAGTACAGGCCGTTCGCACCGGACGCGAACGTACGAAATTCGGTACGTAAATGACCACGATGTAGCTACTCGACATTAGTAACCAATTTCAGAGTGCAAAAATAGCACAATCACTTCCGTGATTCAACAGAAAGCCAATCCGTGTGTCATTATTTTACTTTTTCTTTTGTACTTTTCAAAAACAGGAAACATGACCAAGCATTTCATAATTCCCCTTTTCTTTCATACGTGGATGTCCCCTCCTTTTCATTTTTCATTCATTTTCGGGTATATAAACCCTCGACATTCTCGAAGAAATCGGAGTCGATCCAAAGCTATTAACCTGCTAGCTTCTTCATAGAAGCCCAAAAAGGTCCTTAAGCAAGCCAAGGACGAATCCCACCAGGGTCCACGGTCTGACATAACGACGACCTATAGCCCATTTATTCGCTGATTTGCCAGCTCTCAACTGAACCTATATACTGGAGTTGTACTCCAGGGAATATTCGTTGTTAGCTTGGATAATTTAATTTACACTAACAAGTAACTATATATTGTATTGGAATAGAATTTTGTTGATTTTGAAATTTCTTAATTTCAAATTTGTTTAAGTGTCATCAAAGCCGAGGTAGCGTCCCAAACTTGGCTGACATAATAACTTCGACAGTTTGAAAGCGAGAAAGAGGCTTGAGATCGGTTGCTCGAAAAACTATGGTTTTTCCAAACATAGCTTGAGAGTTCTTTCACAAAAACTCCTAAAAATCAGTAGAATTCAGAGGAATCATTAATAAGAATTTAAAAAGAGGATCTATTTTTAAATGGACTATCGGGGTTAGTTGTCAAACGAGCCAGATTACAAATCTTTCTTTGTTATAGTGCCTGCCGCGAGAGATCTCCTCTGGGCTTTGAAAAGCCAAGCCAGGAGACATAGATTAAAGCCCAGTGCGAAAAGGGCAAGGTTCCAAGAGAAAGGACTATTAGGAGTTTACCATAAAATAAGGATATTGAGAGAATTCCCACCTTTGCGAGAAACGTCGATAGAAGAAATAGAAAAAGAATTAGCACGAAAGGCCCCAAAGGAACATGGGGTTATTTTGGTTTTACCAGATAAGGAAATAGATTTTCAATGTAGGAATTGTAAGAAAATTCAAAGGCTTAGATTGAATGAAGGATCTCCCAAAAAGGAGTTAGATATACCCCTCGCGGATCCCAGTATTACTGAGGATAATCATAATTGAATATTTGCCGGAATTCAGCCAGTCAAACCTAATGATTATAAAGTAATTATCATCTGATTGTATAAATCATGTATAACAGAAATAATGTTTAATAATAAATCTTGTAAAAGACTATTCGAATTGTAATCCAGACTTTTTCTTTATCCTTAAAACAATTTCCCGACTCCCTAAAAAAAAAAGTCGAACAAAGGGTCACCATAGGCCGTTGTCTATGGAGGGTCCTTTTCTGTTTCATCGAAATCAAGGAAATATTTTCCTAGTCGTTTAGCCTAACATTTTCATTTCAAAAATAATAAGAAACTTGTTATTTCCTTGCTGCGCTCGTGACAGCGTAACTTGTATAACTTTGAAGTTTTATAATTATATTCTTCATGTAAACCTCCTATCGAAAGGTTGATATTCAAAATTTCTATTGCATACATGACTTACATTTTAATAACATGCTTTGATTTGCTGGCATTCTAATGCTATTCTTAAAAATAACTTCATTTTTTTCAAAAATGAATTCTGCACTTCATTTTAAAACGCATCATAAATTTGAAAGGTTTTTCTAACTGTTCCAATTTTGTCTGCAAACAAAGGTCCAAATGAGACTTATATTTTTTTTTCAGTAACATTGAATAGCGTAATCACAAGATTTATCTGATATCCTAGGCGTGAAAAAGTCAGACGATTTCGAGCGATCCGAAGCTCAGATGGCTCCACAATCTGATAACAAGGGTGAGCTTAAATGGGCTCGCGCTACGTGATAAATAAAGTACGACGTGGCGCGAGATTACGAATTATACAGAAAAGTTGAGAAACGTAGCGAAAAGCAGGGTTCTCTAAAGTTTTTTTCACCTGTTTTTTCCACCGATTTCTCTTTCTCTCTTTTTCTGCTTTCGCTCTTCCGGCAAAATTACGCTGGTTGACTTTACATTTTGCTTTTTACTTTGATTCAAAATTTCAGTCTTCGCGACGTGTACTCAGGATTTGTACGAAATTAGCGAAAAAGCGTCCTATCGTAACATCACAGCTGTAAAAATTTCGAAACTTCAGGTTCAAAAATTCGTTTTCAATTGAAAAATATAATGAAGGATTTTTAGAGATTCGTTTATGTTTTACTTTTGCATGCATGCTTCTTCAAATGAAAAGGTTATTTGACATGATATTGAAATGTAAAATTTCACTTCTTTAAATTTTGAATCATACTTTTATACTTATTATGACAGTCATTAGGTTAAGAAAATTTCATTTTCATTCTTTCTTGTGTACAGTGAGTCATCTGTGAACAAAGATAAAACTTTCAATTCATGAAAAAATTTTACTGTTTTTTGTGAATTTTCAAAATCTGTATAACACTTAACAATCTCGAGTACCAAGACTAATTAAATGAAACTCATTCTGATGTATTTTGTTTTAATAACATACTGTTATCATATCTCCATAATCATCAATATATCATTGTTGTATATGACCTATTTCAATAATATCATTTGTTTATTTTTTTCACATGACTATGCAATGACATACATGTTTTCCAAAGTGAGGCTCCGCGAGGAAAGGTGACTTATGTGAAAAGAGCTAAGGTCTATTTTCGATCGCTCCGTAGAATCGACGAAAATGCAGGGGGCACTCTTTGCGGATTCCGCAAGTTCTCGAGACGTTCGAGGCCTATACAACAATATGTCACGGTATAAAATGAATGTCTTTTCGAAAGTTTGAAATTTTTCAGAAAAATTGAGTTATTCACGGTTTTAAGGGAGATGAAATTCATTTTATACCGTGACTAAACGCTGTATAGGCCTCGAATGTCTCGAGAACTTGTGGTATCCGCAGGGAGTGCCCCTCTTGGACGGGGGGCATTTTGTCAACTCTACGGAGCGATCTAAAAGAGACCTTAGTGTCCTTAGTTCTTTTCGGATAAGTCACCTTTCCTCGCAGAGCCTCACAAATAGTTATTGGTATTTCAAAGTAATATTGTGTAATGTATTGTTCACAATTTCTCTGACACACCCAAAAAACCATACGAAGATGAATAGTTCCGAAAAAAACTTCTCATTGTTTTATTCATAGATTGAGATAAAATCTTTTTCCAATTGACTAAATATTGAAGTAAAAATACGAACTTAAAAATGTTTTCAGTAGCGTTTTAACTCTACTATTTTCTGTGGTCGTATATAATTAAAGGTTACTTTACAGAATAATTAAGTAGAATGAAAGTACACATTTTCAGCTCGCATTAGACCTTAATATTGAGTAAGTTGACAGAGCTTTTCTCTGAGTGTGAGCTACTTTTTCGATTTAACGTTTTTGATGTGCTTTTTAAGTTTAGGTTGTCGTATAATAAATCTTTAATAAAAAAGAGTTATGAAATATATGAATAAAAAAAAAAATACTATTATGTCATAAACTTTCATGGAAAACTTTTACTAAAAAGAAAGAGAGTCCCTAACAAAATTGAAAAATTCAATAATTAAAATTATGTTTTGATTCAAACTTCACATATTTTACTACAATCATTCAAAGTTTGTTTTTCAAAAGTCACTGTGATACTTGATAGTCTGGTTCAAATACACTGAAATTCGATATTTTGGATATACATTTTTGTTTTCTCTCAAACTGGCTTATAAGTGTCCGAAATTCATTAGTTGTTCTCCACAAAAAATTCAGAATCTTGATTTTCCGTTTCGAAATTGAAACTATTGTTATAATTCCTAATAGTGTGGTAGAGTAAAAAGATTTTTTTCCGTTTGACTGGAGGACTAGTGGTTGGAGTAGGCTCAAGAATGCTGAATTTAATATTGGTAGCTTAGCATCAGTTTTCCATGCATTGAATTTTGAAGACCTTTGGGCGTGCGACCTTCATGAAACGAATTTGACTGCATTTTTAACAACTTATTCGATTAATATTTATTCAGTAACTTCATCTGTTTGAAATTATACATCGGAAAAAGGCATTCGAGAAAAAATGTTCTGAAATCTTCTAAAATTTAATCTACTCAGACTAAGAGTGATTGTACATCATTTTTGCTGAAAAATCTATGCTACAATTAATCTTTTCAATTTTTAGTATGAAAATTGAAGAATGAATTTCATTAATGTATCCTGAATGTATATGTTATACATTTTTTTTATGTTTCACTGCGATGTATACTTTAAATTTTGAAATGTAATTAAGTAAGTCTGGGAAACATTCAAATTGAAAAAATGAATAAATACATAAATAAATTGATGAAAGAGTGTTCAAACGTCTACTTTTTCCATCCGATTCTTAAAATTAAAAAATGAGTGTCAATTGTTCACCAGCTTTTAAGTAGGATCTCAATTGATCAATGTTTTTATGAAATTTTATTAGTGTAGTTATATACAATTTTTACGTTTGGAAATTTACTATGTATGGTATATAAATCTTTTTGATTCTAGGATTTTTGAAAATATTACTCAAAAATTCTCATTTTAAAAGTGTATTGCATTTGTGATTCACCTATCTGTATTTTTCCGGATAAAAAATCGAAATAAAATCGTTATCCAGTGATAAATTCATGACCTTCCATATATTTTAGTTCTCATTTTCATATACTTAACAAATTACAACGGTGCTCTAATTTTTCATACTGATTTATTAAAAATTATATTCTTTTAATGATGTTCTCATTTATTCAGAAGATGAAAAAGATTTAAACCAACCATTAAGTTAAGAAAGTGTTGAAAAATCTTCTATCTTGTTGCAATTTCGACAAATTGGCTTACATGAGCTTTTTTTGTACTTCGCCTTCTTGATATTTTGGTATTTTTCCAGAGATCTGATTCTCAAAATCAATAGACTCCTAATATTATACTGATGAAGTGTAATAACGAATAAACATTGTCGTCAGTAAATTAGATACAATTCTCTCCGAAAAATATACTTCAAAGCTAAATATTTTTGATTTATTTGAATATACATTCGATTATTCTGAAAATCTTGTAGAAAAAAAAACACTGTAGTTAAATACATTAAGAAAACAGGAATCTTAGAATTTGAATACTACTACTTATAATAAACTTCTATTGTCGAAATCTTTATTGTGATAACATTTCACAGTCTTTAAACCGGATCCAACATATCAAAATCAAGTAATTCAAAAATACGTAATAGAAGAGAGAACCTAAAAAAATTTATATTTACTTTCAAAAATTTTTACTGAAATTTTAGTAAGAATATATATAAATGAGTTTTTTTAGAAAGTATTCCATCGTTTTCCTTATCCTGTACCAAAAACAATGCTAATTACAATAAATTCCCTGACGGTTTAGAAGAAAAATTCCGAAACCTTTAAAACGCTATTTTCAACTTTTATTGCTTGCAAAAAGGTTAACTTTATTGTTTTTCCCAAAAATTTGAAAGTTATTAAGCCTTTTATACAAATGAAATCCAAACTATTTTGTATTCTTGACTTTTAGTGAACACTGACTTGAAAAATTAGTGAAGTGAAGCAATTATAAACGAGATCATTGTTAGTCTGTCACACGCCATCAGACAAACGAATCTTTGTCGGATCATCGAGGTGAGCAAACCAAATATACGTTAGTTCCGCATAAATGGATTGTTCTCGTGCTCTCGCGTACGTTCCTTGCTGGTCCGGCTTTTCCTTTTCGATTTTACCAATAACCGTCCATTGTGCTTTCCCCCTCGGTGCCCACGGAAGTTTCGATATCGTGCTTATCAAACTGTACTTGACATTCTAGCTATTCCCAGGTTTCGCGTATTTCACTTTGTACTCTATAGAAATTAAAAAATCGTAACAAGCTCTTTCAGCTCAAGTGCATTGCATTTGTAAAAATTCAATTTTATCGCAAAGTTTAGTGAATAATGAGTTTTTGAGTAAAATGCTCAAAAGAAAACTTGCCATTCTGTGATATAAAAATTTGTAGTGTGGAATTTCCTAAAAACAGATACAGTGTTGGAAAATCATTAATATCATACTGAAAATCTTTTGTCAGCAAGTTTTATGTTAACTGAATAAAACAAATTTTGAATGAAATGATCGTAAAAGTTTCAATTAGAATCAAGTCAGAGAATGGATATAATGATAACGCAATTCCTTCTTCTTAGTTTAAGAAAATTCAGAACAAAGTTATTCGGAAAAATTTATCGTTCGCGAAATTAAACGTCCGGAAAACGCTATTTCGTGAGATGATCGGGAACCTTATGAACATAGATTCGATTTTATTAGTCATGTTATTTTCTTTCAAATATCGAAGGAAAAAAGATTCCCTGAATAAAATATAAGACTCTGAACCAAAGTCAGTACCAAATGTCACAGAATATTTAATTCATCCCATTGGATTCGGTTGAATTTGACTAATTCAACTTCAGGGTACGATGTAAGCTGTTTCAAGAACTTTGGAGAGCCACGAATTGTTCCTCTCAAAGCAATATTCCTCCCGAGGGGCAGTTTCGGTAACATCGCGACTCCGTGATTCGGTATCGCGCAGCGGAGATCATGCAATCCCCCTTTGTTTCCCCTCGCTCGGGAGTTGATGAGTCCCCATGTAAATTGGCTCATGTAATATTCACATAACTTGCGATACGTTTGTAAAACAACAGATGGTTTCGCGTGGTGTCTTCTATTTTTCCTGGTGAATATGCAGGGCGATAATACGTGCCACGTACATCGAGAGCACACGTGCTGCGTAGGAAACGGCGCCAGTATGCATGAGAATTGCGTTGTTGATGTACGGGAAGTGCGGAGTCGTCATGTGCCGTTCACCTGCAATTCCAGAATTTTACCAAACCCCGTTTTCATGCCATACCGCGGTTACGGCTTATTGCCATTAGTTATTTCGCCATTATATCGTTGTTCGAGGAAATTCGCGAACATTCGAGCTGGTTTTTACAGTAAATACACAGGATGTTGCTGTTCGGGGTTGGGGGTGGTAAAATTCTGAAATTTGGATGTTACGAATTGAAACTTTTGGTGAAAAAGCTTGTGTAATGAGTATTTTCAGAAATAATCTACTGTTATAATACATGATGAGCATTAGGCGAGTATTACCGATAGGACTAGATATCTACTGTATGTATTCTACAAACTTAGGCTAAGACAACTACTGCAGATATACTATGCATTATTTTGGTCTGTGGCTTCATATGCCTTGATGAGTTGGGGCAGTGCAGACCGTACCGCCATGAGACATTTGGAAATTGTACAGAAACATATAATTAATATTATTTTTAGGAAAGATACAGAGCATACATCATTATTATTTAGAGAGCAACGGATTCTTAGATTAAAGAAAGGATTAGTAAAGAGAGTTATTCAAGTAAGTTATTCATAGAGTAAGTTATTCAATACTTCCATAATAATCTTAATAATGTTTTAAAACGGACAGACAATTTTAACATGAAGGAAAGGAAATAGTATACCGCTCTGTAGAGAGACATTGTTCAGGGAATCATTATGTTATTTAGGATTTGAAATGTTTAATCAGCTACCAGACGAACTGAAACTCTCGGAGGGGATCTATTCTAATACCAAAAAAAATCTTTGGACTCTGAATTTAAATGACGTGATTATAGATAAGATGCTCCATTTGATGATACCATAAAAGATGTTATCGTTTCATATCGTGACTGGATCTGTCGTATGATGTATGCCTGAATCTACATATATGAGGATTATTATGTGGAAATGATTCAGTATAATTGGGCCCAAGATTATTAAGTAGGTACTTATTTTAATTTATATAGAGTAACGTTACTGCGATAATGCAAAGTGAATGTAAGATTTACTATGACGGCCGTACTCAGAAATATTGTTTTCTAAACGGGGTTTAGAAAACTAATACCTACCATAATTTAAGGCCAGTACAGCACCTTTCTCGATCAGTTTTTGAGACGACCTCAAAAAACATTATTTTTCAGTATTTCATCGATATACACCATTTCCATATTGGTTTTGCACTTACTAATTCAAAAATGAAGTCACATTTGCAACAATAATAAAAATTCAACAACAGTAACTTTTAACAAAAGTTAAAACTCTTGATTGTGACTGTTTAACCCTTATGTGAGCAACCGGGTACCCGGGTACCCACTGCATTACATTTTTATCGATTACTCTTTGAAAAATTTTTTTACGATCTGAGGCTCCGGATCCCCACGATCAAACGTTTTCAGAAGCTGTTGGTTATGTAAGGTGGATAAAAATAAATATGTTTATTATAAATATGTTTATTATAAATATGATAATTATTAAATACATGTTTATGAATAAATATTTACAATAGTTATTAAGTTAAAAATAATTGATTTATTAGTAATTCAAATGTTGAAAATGAATAATTTTACATGTTGTCAACGCAATCAGAGCAAAATACTTTTGTTGAAAAATGTTCATCGCACACGGGTTTCTTACATTTTACGCAACTCTTTCTAGTCTTTCTACGTCTTTTGATTGTCAATCTATAGCAAAGATGACAAGAGCCTGTTACTTTCAATCTACCAGTAGTATCGCAAGGCTCATCATTTCTTTCAGCGGCAGGCACAGGACCGAGGTGAACTCCGAATATGTCCTCGACTGCGTTCTTCGTTGAGTGGTGGCGCATGATTTGATTGTTTGAAGAGCGGTCTTCAATCGAAGGCTTACATAGTTCTCCACTCAATTGACGTAAAAAAATACAACGCTGATAGGTCTTCTTCCTGATCATTTTATTATTTTCATAGTAAACTATATACGCTGCAAGTGCAGCAATGTCTAAAATGTTAAAAAACAAAGCAAGTGGCCACCTCTGAGTGCGTCTGTGAGTGCTATATCTGCCTACCATCTGGTCCATTGTATCAAAACCGGCTTTGTATTTATTATAATAAATAATCATGTGTGGCTTCTTTTGCTCGTCGTCATTCACAGCAGTATCGGAGTGCATAGTAGAAAGTAAGATAACAGCTTTATTCTTTTTCGGTACATATGAGCAAATAGTAATGTTAAGTTCATGAAAACCAAAGAGAGATGAGTATTGTTCTCGAGATTTATTAGGAGCCATTTCCTTAGGAATGTATGGCTTATTTTTTGTCAAAGTACCAGTGATTGTCAATTTCCACGATAACAAATGCTTAGCAATAAGCAAGGTAGTAAAAAAATTGTCCATCGTAATATATCTTCCACTATTTTTGAACTGAGCTACAAGTTCCTTCACGACTCTCTCTCCTTAGTTTTCTCGCGAACATTGCCCACTTTGTCAGTATAAATAATTCCGAACAAAGGATACGCGTTCTCAGCGTCGCAAATCCACCAAATTTTGAAGCCGTATTTAGCAGGCTTTTAAGGAATGCTGCTCCTCGATAGTTAAGTTTTCTGTTGGTTTGTATATTTTAGCCAAATTGGCATTGAGCATCGTCCATATATCACGAATAGGAGCAGCTTTATCCTCTTGTGCTCGTGCTTGGCGCGTATTTTCATCATCAAAACGAATAAATTGTAATATAACGCGAAATCTTTTCAAACCCATCGTTACACGATAAAGAGGATAAGAAGTACTTTTCCACATCTCATTTGTATGATCGGTGTTTGAATTATTCGCCCCCGAAGCAATCAAAATCCCAATAAACGCGTATATTTCTTGTGTAGTCACGGGCCGCCACGATCGAGTAAAATTCGGATTCGTCGAGTTATAAGTATCATACACACGCTTTGCCTTTTGATTTGTATAACGAACTATTAAATCTACCATTTCGACTTGTATAATGTTTTTGAAAGTGTCAAATACCGATAACGTTTCTGTCGATCTAGCCGGGCCGCTTCTTTGGCGGAGAACATTATGAGAAGCGGCTTGATGAACATCGGGCGGCGTCTTGCTCTAAATCGTTTTATCTTTCGCAATGTACTCTTGGAGCGTTTCCGTACCTGCTTCTTGCTCCCGCGCCGCCATACCTGATGCTGCACCTTCATCCTCGCTTTCACTTTCGTTACAACTGGAGCTGTTCTCTCCCTCACCCGCGGACGCTTTGCTGATAGTTACGGCGTCTGATTCCGGCACCGTATCCTTGGTGCTTTGAGGTAGCCAGTCGTCGTCCCTACTGTCGTCATCGTATTCCAAACTGTCCTCGGGATCTCCAAGTATATTATTCAAATGAGCAGTTTTCCTGGCACGTGTCAATCTGAATTGAACCAAAATTGATTTCATGATCAACATCTGCAACAAAAATGGAAGAAAATGCTACTGTGAAATTATGCTCGCAAATAAGTCTTACCTTGAAAATTCATGACGTGATAAATGGTTCTGCATGATGAAAGATGATGAATATCTTCTATACAAATCACTCAATAACACTGAATTAATTATAACAACGTTCAAAACTGAAATGGCGTTAGGCGTCGATGTATATTCTGCGTAGCGGCGGCCTGATGCTCCACGGCCACAGACATATAAGAATAGACCACGTGGCTCTCGTTGCTATACACGCAAGAATAGAGGGCGTGGCTGTCGTTGCTATACACGTCTTTCCCCTTCGACTACATCAAGAAGGCTAGAAACTAAGGAGATACAACTCGCGGGCTAAACAAAAGAATCGAGAGGGCCGAAAGCCGTATCTTCGATGCGAAGCAAAACGCTGTACTGCGCATGTGCCATTTGTCACGTGGTTTTGATTTCGATGTTGGCGTTGGCTGGGAATCTGGAATCGCGGCAAAGCAGCGAGACGCGCACGCGTGTCACCACTTAATTCCTGGAAATCGGGATACGGATTTCGGACCGACCCCCTGCTGGAAGTTATATCTCCTTAGTATCTAGCCTTCTTGGACTACACACTCCGAACTGAGCCGCAGCTGTCCATAGTCCGCAGTGCTATAGTAACGCAAGTCTACTACCACCACTACTGACCGTGCGCTACCCGCTGTGTGCTCGAAACCTCTGCTCCAATTGCCATTTAAGACTTCTCTACTGATCTATATGTTATGGAAATAGCCCAAATAGTTTCTCTTTATGTTTACTTATTAAATGGAATCGGTTCAGATTGATCTCAATTATACTACTACTCAATAAATAAAAAAAAATTGACTTGAGTACCCGGGTACCCGGTTGCTCATCAACGTAGGAAAAGTTGGTTGCTCACTTAAGGGTTAAGCGCCATACTTTCGAAATTTTGAGTCCTGGAACCTAGAATACCCAGACATAAAAAAAATAACTACTATGAATTAAAGATATGTTTCTCCACGTACTTAGAGTCACTGAATAGAATATATTCAAAAATATTTCATTTTTACTACTTTTATCGATATTACTTGAAAAAATCTCATATTCAAGTGTTCAATAAAATAGAACAGCATGATTTCATAGCGTATTTTAAGCCACTGGATTAAGAAAAATGCCATATAAATAATTGAGCATGATTTCAAAACAAGTTAGAAGTAAGAACCCTTTCTAAGACAGCAATAAATCTAGTACTTAAGGGAAGAGCCTCCTATAGACAGGAATTTTCGCGCCTCAAATTTGTCCGTGGATTAAAAAAAAACTTTTCAAACAATTATTCTTCAGTATTTATTCTAATTACGGAAAAACTTTTTTTCGAAAAATCTTGCTTCGATCCCGAGATATGGGCTGCCAAAGTTGAGCGTGCATTTTTCGGAGAGGCAAACGGCGTGCACTCTGCAGCCTCCAAAAATGATTCTAGAACCAAAATGTTTGACAATATTGGTTTATAATAAAGTCTTTAATGGAATGACGTTTTTGATAAAAAAAAAAAGTTTTTTTTTTTACGTCATTCGATTGTTAAACATTTTGGTTCTAGAATCATTTTTGGAGGCTCCAGAGTGCACGTTTGCCTCTCCAAAAAATGCACGGTCAACTTTGGCAGCCCATATCTCGGGATTGAAGCAAGATTTTTTGAGAAAAATTTTTTTTATAATTAGAACAAATAAAGTCAAATAATTGTTTGAAAATTCAAATATCTCAGATGGATATTTTTTTTAATCCACGGACAAATTTGAGGCGCGAAAACCCCTGTCTACAGGAGGCTCTCCCCTTAAGTAAAATCAGTGTTGGTGATTCATAGTTCTTTCATACAGCAACTTTTTTTTCATAACGTTCTCTTGCATTTGAAAAACCTTAGTACACGCTGTAAATACTTATAAAAACATGCTTATTCATTACACAATAAATAATACAGTTTTTCGAGCTTACGTCGAAAGTTAGTCCTAAAAAATGAGATATTCTTTAAAAGAGTTGAATTAAGTAACACCAAATACGTACACATGTTCAATTAAGAGCACATGAGTTTTTTTCTGGGTATTCTACGTTCCACGTACGACTCGAAATTTTGATGAGTACGGTGCTCAAAAATTCACCAACAAATATTTGAACTTTTGTTTAAAGGTTATGTTGTTTAGTTTTTATTATTTTTAGAAATATGACTTCATTTTTGAATTCACAAGTGTCAAATCCATATCAAAGACATGCATATCAATAAAATACTCAAGAATAAGGTTTTTTAAGGTGTCTGATCGGGAAAGGTAATATTTTGACCCCAAATTTGGAATCAGCAGCTCAATATCCATAGGATGACATCTGTCTTCTCAAAAGTATCGCTTTTCTCCCGAAATGTATAGTTGAAACCTTGAAATAACACTTATAAATAATGAAAAGTGCACAATTAAGAATCAGTGGAATGTAGGACAAAACAAAATAATCAGTAACCGAGGATTCCACAAATGTATCAGTGAAAAGAGAGCCACTGGTAAACAAACGAAATTCCACTGTTTTGTATTTAAAGGGTAGTAATTATTAATACAAAATATATCGTAGAAGCTGACCGAGACATTGCAGTTTCTGCTGGTTATCTATTGTATTTTTTGTTACACTACATATTCAACATAATCAAACAACATTCTATTTGTGGACATGTGTTTTTGCGAAAACTTCAAGATACGTTGCATGTTATATACCATACTTCTGTCACGCATTTCTTTATTCGATTCTTCGATATCGATCGAACTTATTCTCACTAATTCACGTTTAGCGAAAAAATTCACACCAAGTGTTCACACTTGTATATTTTCTTTTGCTATTTTTTTCGTGTTTTTTCTAGTATAATATTTTACACTATTTGATCACTGTCATTTTTAAGATACACTACTGAGCGATAGTTTGGAGTCAGTTAAAAAATTCCATATCTTTTATAATGGTCATTTTATTTATCAGACTTGGATCATTTTTTTTTTTTTTTCATGTGACTTATTCAAAAACAATTCTTGAATTATGATCTCTGTGTTCTTATAGTTTTTTTCGTATACATATACCTACGCTATGCACGTTTCGTTACGGAACACGAATTTCGGCGTCATGCGCCACGAAACAAATGTACGTTGTAGGAACTTTGCTCGTGGCTATGTACTACCATTTTCAAGGGAGTTATACATCCTGTTCTTGAATGTTGCTCAGCAAAAACATAACGATAAATTTTCACCCTTTAGCGTTTGACAAAAACTTTTAAATACGTCAAACCAAAACTTGACTGTTACAGACACTGACAACTCGCGTCTATCAATATAAAAAGAAAAAAAAAAAAAAAAAAAAACAGAAAATAAGATAAAGGGAAACATTTGATGAAAAACGATTTTCAATTGAAAGATGTAATCAACTCAAAAAAATTAGGAGAAATAATTTAGTCTTATTAGACCGGTGAATAAAGCGACGAATATTAAAAAATGTTTACGTCTTTTATTTTTTTCCATATATAAAGGAAAAGTACTAGAATTTTTTTCTCAGTGTACTTCCTTTATTCACCAAAAGTATAGTTTCAAGATAATAGTCAGCCTTCGCCGCAGCATTTTCGTTCTATCGCCACTGAAACCCTTTGAAAACCCAAAACCAACCAACCTCGACGTCCGAGAGCTTTTTAAATTGTCAATACAGCACCGACCACTGAAGATATATTCTCATTAGTTTGCTCTGACATCCTGGTTAGCTGATTGGTTCGGTAGTCATTATCTCTATTTCACGCTTGGAAAAGCTCGCTCGCTATTGTCTCCCACGGCGAACAAGACAACGATTGGGATCGATGTACTACTCCCGTAGCGCGATGCAAACAGTTATAGCGTGCGGGACATTCAGTCGCTTCACCGTAAATGTAACTTGTATGAATTTCGCTCCAACTATTACGTGCGCTATTAGCGCATTATGCACCTCCACCAGTTGGGTGTTTCAGTCACAATGCTTCCGTATCCGGTGAAGTTCAGCAAGTGAACAATCCTTTTTTTTACCGAGCTTAAGAGGTAGTTTTGTCTGAAATTAAGTGAATCCTGTAGCGTATAGTTGATGCTAAATTATGAATATAATATAGGGTTGTCTCTTTGGCCAAAATGCGCATGATACCTAAACAGGGAATAACTCATACGTGAAGTCTGCTTGAAGCTTTCAAAAGTGAAGTTGTTTGCTGTATAGGAATACAATTCAGTGCTGCTTAAACGTCACCATTTAAATATACATAACTTTTATATAAAGGCAGAACTGACAAGTGACTAATTGCGAAATCAGTTATGCAAACGAACTAAAAATATTTTGATGATCCAACTTGTTTTCTTTTATCAAATACGTTGATATATGGTGGATGGATTGTTGGTCAATTTTAAATACTTTTCCTAGTAGAGAAGACATAACTTATACATGAGATAAGAGTTAAGAAATAATTATTAATGTGATAAAAGCGAGAAATATTCGTCGGAAATATGGTGTAGAAGTTGGACAATATTTTCTGCGATGTTTTTGGAAAATTAACCGAAAACAACATCACTTTCTCCGTATGTATTGTTGCTATAAAAGTATTTTCAAAGCCACGCGCAAGTTTGTGTAAAATTTAATTCGAGGTCGCATCACATATTTCACGAGTAGGTAAAAAAAAAGGTGATTTATCTCCGAGAAAAATATTAATGAGAATTCCGCGAGCGTAGAATGGGCTTGAAATTTTTATACTTGCGGATGTCCAGGTAAATTTATTTGGAATCGAATTTTAAGAGACCTGTTCGGGTAAAGTTATTAACTGTTTTGGAAAACGAAATTTTTCACCACAATTACAGTAAAAACATCAGTGAATTAGGAAAAAATATTTGGTGCTTCACAATTTCCGAGTAAATTTTAATGTTGCAAATATTCGAAATTCGATTAGTTCCATGTTTGACTTGAAACTTATAAAACTTTATAGTTGAAGTTATTGGAATTCTCAAGTCAAGGTAGTTTTATAATTCAGCGAACGAATAATTATATGTTTTCATGGTTATGTACAACTTAGAGTGATACTTGTTGAAATTAATTTAGATTGATTTTCATAACTTTATAAGAATCATATTTACCTAATGATGAATGGGCCTAAAATTAAAATAGTTACTTATTATTTTCTAAGTTATTAAAACAGTTATAAAAAAACATGTTTTGCTTTTATAAGTTTACTGTATTATGCATAACTAAAGACATCTGAGGGGCTTCCCGCCATAATGACGAAACTCACTTTTTTTCGAAATTGAGTTAGTGTGAAATTTTATATCTGTAAATGTTAATCTTTCCATGAAATGTTAATTGACACTATAATATCCAACACTCGGTTCGTTATATCGACATATCATAATGAACAAACTGCATTTTTCTCAGCCTAACACAACTCAGCGTTTTCCCGGCAGAAGGAATCAGTTCATCCGTCATTGTTTAAATCAGTTTGATAATGATGCCTGTGGCTTGCCGCCATAACAGAGAAAGTCACTTATGCCATAAGGCTCATTTTAAATGATATTCTGATGACATTTTGAACGTTATGAGATGTGTGACTTTCTCTGTTATGGCGGGAAGCCACAGAACTTCACGCGGACAAACTTAATAAATAATTCGACTGCATGGTACGATTGTTCATTCAATTTAGCTGTTTTTTGCAATTTTCACGCACACAACTGCGCACAACCCTTTTTCTCACTGTTTTTCCCGTTTTTGTTTTGATCAGTTTTGATGCTGAACACAGCTGAACATCAGCTGACTGCTGCGCACACACGTCACACACATCATAACATCTGTGGCTTCCCGGCGTAACCGACTAAGTCACAATTTTTAATAAAAAAATACTTTCTAGGCATATTTGCGCGCACTCAACTAAAATATTTTCACTTACGCAATGCAATCAATGATTTCGTAAGAGAAAAAGTCAAAAAAGTTTGTGAATTTCGAAAAATACTACGAAAACTTTAAGGCTGGTTTTCTCGAAAACAGCTGTTAGTGAGTTTCGTCATTATGGCTGGAAGCCACAGACGTGAGTTTTCATGATTTAAATATTTCTTGTAATATCGATAGTCTTTACTTTGATAATATGAATTATTGAATACATCGTAAAAAAATTGACAGGTCTTAAAAAGGCCATGAAATGAAATGAAATGAAAAGGGTTTAGAAAACCAGAGCGGAAACGTCGAATGATTGTAAATAAACAATTTTGAAATTTACTGGGAAATCGTATCGTTATAATTAAACAATACTCAGTGCACAAGCACACTAAAACAGTTACTATCTTGATAATGATCAGTTAATAAGAGTATAGTAACAAAATTCGTCAATTCTTCATAGTTAATTATAAATGATTAGATTCTTTGTTGATGATAGTTATGGCAATAGTTTTTTGTATTTACAATTATATAGTTACATCATTACATTCAAAGTTATTAGACTTCACAGTTACAGCATAAAGACATTCAGGTCCTGGAATTATAGTGGGTCTTTTTATGGGGTTTCATATTTTCAAGATTTGTCATTGTTTCGATTTATTTTCGAATAAATCAGTTACAAAAATAGTAACTTCAAGACTTTGAGCGATAAAATTTTGATTTTTTTAATTCATCATTGAATATAATGCGAATTTCAGCTCCTAAATGGAAACGTAAGAATCATATTATGATATGTGGCATGGAACGACAAAAGGGACCTAAGAACCAAACTCGTCTTGACTTACTTTTTAATACTTTCAAATCGGACAGTGCGCCCAACCGGTTTTGGTCCATAGGACCCTTTTGTCGTTCCACAACACATATGTTACTTGTTTGAAAAATTATTTAAAACCTTCGTTTAAATAAAGATTCATCCTCATCATTTATAACTTCTACTTATTTCAGTTTCTGAATTCAGATAGAAACAAACATAAAAAGTAACATTATTGATTTTCTTGCAAAACTGATACTTAACTGTTCTAAAAATAAGGTTTTTTGATCGAAATTTGAAGATCAAAATATATTCATTCAACAATTGGGACACTTATAACAAAAAACACCGAATCTTTTTCAATTTAAAAATAATGCATTTTTCAATAAAAAAAAAAAACAAGTTTGTAAACACAGAAATTTAATTATACTTTAGTACTCTCGTCCAATGTAGCATAATTTTATTGGTATATCAAAACTTCACCATGATTCAATACAAAAGTTTTTTGAATCCTCCGATTGAAAACGAAATGTTAGCTAAAACATTATTGTATGGAAAAAATGTCGAGAGCATAAACAGCATAGGAATCGTACATTTCATTCTTAGACTCTACCATTCGAATATTAAAAAATTCTAAAAACATACAAACTCAATTTTACTGATTAAAAAGTACACTTCAATTTTAAAATGTATATGAATGCAAAAACGGTCGAAATTACAATTTTTTTCAATTGTGAATGTGATTTTCAACAAAAATCTGGAAAAACAGTCTGGAATACCTGTGGTATTCCAGACTGAAATTTTCAACATTTTTTTACTGCAAAATACAACATATAAGTTCTTTTTTTCAAAACTGTTAAATCCATATTTTTCATGAAAATTACATTAAGTCGACCCAATTTTTTACGAATCCAAAGTTTGGAAAACGAGCCAAAAAGAATGATTGCTAAACTTTTCCCAAACAAAATGAATAAAATGCGATTTCATACGAATTAAACGACAAAAAAAATATCGTTCTCTTTGGTGTTCGGGAAAATCTTTATTCATCATGAAATCTGATTCACAACATAAAATTTTCAATAATCTATCATTACAGTTCTAATTCACCATTTATATCAATCCGATTCCATTCCTATTTCTACCTCGAGTATATGCTGCCCCCCCCTCCCCCTCTCTCAAATAATCCTTCTCTCATCTCGCAGCTCTCTAAAAGCCCCGGTAAAAAAGCTCCCTAATCGAGTAAAAGCTCCAACTTTCGACTCGCTCCTCCTCTGCAAAGATTTTCAAGTACAAAGTATCTCTGGAAAAGAAACGAGAGTATCAATTCCCGCTAACAAGAAAATCGATCATTAAAGGTTTCGCGAGCCGCGATATATCTCCAGACGCGATATTTTAGTCGTAGTTTTTTCGCTTTTCTCTCGATTTTTTTTCTCGACCTTCTCAAACTTGTGAAAAAGCGTTCGATTCGGGCAAACATGTTTACTCGCCCCTCGTGTTTTGGCGTATAAAAAAAAGTAGGAAAGTTGACGTTCCAATGCCACGGCTTTCTTCAAGATGGAAAAGTTGTCGAAACAAATCGTGCACTGGAGACGTTGGCACAGATTTCAACTACGTTATTGTTGGGGGACGATAACGAGTAGAGGATTTGAATTCATTGTTCCAAAGAGCTGCTTATAGAAACGGTGATATATTATCTGTTATTATTGCAGACTGTCTGGGGCGTTACAATACTGGGCTTTTGTCGTTGATCTGGCGGTTTTAATTAAACGCGTTTCGGAAAAAGCTCGGAACTGCTCGTTGGTTTATCGTCTTTGGTGTTAATGAAACTAATAGTTTTAATGTTTTCGCAATGAGATATGCGATTATTTTTTTGTTAGGCGTTCGATAGTTATACTTAGGTACGTTATTTGCGTTCAGTTTGAAGGTTTTTGACTAATGGGCTTGTTTTTTCGAGAATATAAAAAAAGACTGAAATATAATAAACGACTAAAATCTACAAAAATTAGTACATAGGGGAGAGTGGAGATAGTTGGATCACGGGGATAGGTGGATCACAAGGGATATTTTTGAAAACACTAGGGATTTTTGCGTGACATTGATATTGGTTGGTAGTCCTACCTATAACCTAACTTTCCCACAGGAAATAGAAACCTGTGGCGATTGTTGTTGTTTGTATGTACGATGGAAATTTTTTGCGCTTGAAATCGGTTAATTCGTCTCTTGCCATTTTCTCGGAATCAGTATATCGTTCTTTTTTCGTGGTGTCAGTATCCATAAAAAGTATACTCGACGTAAGTACATTCATTATACTATTTATCCGTGCAAAAATTTTTAGGTTATATTTTACGGTTTAATTGTCAGGGTAATTACAATTAACTTATGATCAGTGGGGATACATGGATCAGTAATTAACTTTGAATTCTAACTTACCTATTTTTAAAGTGAAACTTTTATACGCTGGTAACGGGGCTAAAACTAAGTTTGGCGACGCATGCGTAGAAATCTGAAATGTGTCATATGCGTCACATGCGTATATTGCGGGAAGAGCGCGAAAAAGACAGGTGGGCTTGAACGAGTGGAAGATCACTCAGCTGAAAAAATGTTTGTTTTTGTTATTATTTTCGTTAGTGATGTTATTTTTGTTGTAAATATTGTAATTGTTACTATCAATGTTAAGATTATTGTTATATTCTTATAATAATTATTTTTCTCATTTTTTCAATTATTCTTATTGTTATAACTTTTATTATAATTTCAATTAAAAATATAATTACAATAATTATTATTATTCATGATAATTATTATTATTTTCGTTATTATAATCATAATTTTTTTAATAATTATTCTTACTATTATTACTCGTATAATAATTATTGTTATTATCATTATGATTATCATTATTATTATTGTGATTGTTGTTTTTATAAATCGTAGGATTATGGTCGTCCCGAGTCCGATTTTCACTTTAAAAGTTTTACTTTGTATTTCCGTTCCTAACCACATATTTTTATATTTATTATTTTTTATGTACCTATAGGCTGTCAAAATGGTGCGGACATATAAACGGAAAACCAATTCTGGATTAACTACGGGTGAAATGATGAAAGCAGCTTTACATGCTCACTTGGAAAAAGGATACAGCATCCATCAAGCAGCTAAAGTCCATAATATTCCATTTTCAACTTTCCATCGATATCTAAATAAAATAAAAAATGGACAATAAACAAAATTATATGCAGATTTTAAGCAACGTCAAACTTTCTCCCAAGAACAAGAAGCATAATTGAGTAAATATCTCATTCGTTGCTCACAAATGGGATTTGGCTTGAGTAGTGCAGAATGCCGAAAGCTAGCTTACGAGCTCGCTTTAAAAAATAATATCGAAGTTCCACATCCATGGACAAAAAATGAAGAAGCGGGAAAAGATTGGTTTTTAGCTTTTCTCAAGAGGAACCCGAACATGAGTCTACGAAAACCCGAAAACTGCAGTTTGACAAGAGCAACTTCGTTTAATGCTCACAATGTTAAAATTTTTTACGACAACTTGCAGACAGTTTACGACCGGGAACCTAAGTTTTCCAATCCATTAAACATTTATAATTTAGATGAAACAGCAACATCAACCGTTCCAACTGAAACTCCTAATGTCATCGCAGCTAAAAATACCAAACAAGTATCACAAGGAACGAGTGGAGAAAGAGGAACTTTAGTCACGACGTGTTGTATTATAAACGCTGCTGGAGGATTTTTGCCACCTGCCATGGTGTTCCCACGTGTTAAATTCATTCCAAAAATGTTAAAGAACTGCGTTCCAAACACACTCGGCCTGGCAAATAAAACAGGATGGATGAATGCTGATCTCTTTTTGGATGTTTTCAAGCATTTCATTCATTATTCCAATGCATCAGTGGAAAATCCAAAATTATTGTTTTTCGATAATCATAAGAGTCATTTGTCTCTTTCAATTTTGGATTTAGCAAAAAAGAACGGTGTTACAATCTTGACGTTACCTCCTTATACTCGTACTTCTCATAAATTGCAACCATTGGATAAAACTTGTTATTTCTCGTTCAAGTCGACCTATAATAAAGCTCTTGATTCGATGCTGAAGGTTTTAAAACAACCGTTGACAATTTATGAAATTGCAGAATGCGTTCATACAGCTCACGATGCCGCAATCACTTCAGCTAACATTAAATCTGGATTCGCCAAAACTGGAATTTTTCCATTCAATCCACATAAATTTGCACCAGAAGATTTTATTGGCAGCGAATTTACCAACAGAGACAACGCAGATCACACGATCGACGAAAATGCCGACGCCAACATCAACTCTAATACGAGTGTCACTGATCTCGACGATGTTCCATTATCAAGACGAGTTTCCAGATTTCTACCAAGAAAATCACCACAAGAAATAAGAGGGTTTCCAAAAGCAAATCCGCGAAAGACTGCATCCCGAGGACGGAAACGAGGAAGAAGCATGATCATTACAGACAGTCCAGAAAAAGAATCGATTGCAAGGAAGCAAAAGAAAGTTTCGCAAAAAGGCGAAGAAGTTGGAAAATCCCGAAAAAAACAATAAACGAAGAAGAAATAAATTATTTTTCTTCTACCGGTCAGCGAATTTTGATGTAACTACTAACTTATGTACTTATATATGTACCTATCTCTGAGTAAAAAATGCTTTTTTACATTAAAAAATTACTTTCTTTTTTTTAATGGATTCTGATTTATTTTACTGTGTTCATTAAGGTGAATCGTCCAGAAAACTGTACATTTTTCAGAGTGATCCACCTATCCCCGCAGGTTGATCCATGTATCCCCACAGGTGGGGATACTTAGGTCAAATGACACTAAAAAGTTAACGGTTAATAACAATTATGAATCAATATATTTCACTGTTAATCGTTTTGGATACCATTAATGAATACTATACTTAAAATATGAATGTCAAGAGAACTCTCAATTCATGTTTTTGTAGAATATACGATAAGTAATACAAAATTCGATCCATGTATCCCCACTGTCCCCTACAGAGAGAGTCTGGGGAAACATTTGAAATTCCTTTTACTATCTTCAACTCCTTCAGAAAAATTTTCCTAATATATTTATTTAATGAATTTATTGTTGGTAAATTATTCAGAACATTGCCAGTCGTGTTATTCAATTGAACTTGTTTTTCGTTGAATTCTTCAGACCGGAAATTGTTAAGAAATATGGAATTCCAATATGGAATTGATTTAATTGATTTCATTCTAGTATAATAATTGAATAAGGTTGTAACCTAAGCTAAATTATCAGCCATCAATGTTTTTCATTCCATCATATATAAAAATGAAGGCTCATTGACATGTCTTTCTACTGCGCCACTGATGTACTTATCTAATTGTAAGCTTTTAATCTCTGTTTATTTGCATAGTAAACATATGAAAAAAGTGACCTTACAGCTCATTGGTGGAAAACATTAAATTTTAACGATTCCGAATCTATTAATAATCATGTATTGTTTTAGAATTCTATATTCAGAAGCACACCTTTTTGAAAATATGAGTTTCATTTTTAAAGAATTCCAAAAATAAACTGCTTTTACTTATTTCATTCAACTGCTCCATTCTTCATATTGAATTTCCGAATTCTGAGCTTTTTGTATGCTTTATGGTTCAAGAATCCTTTTTTTTTTTGCGAGTTTTGAACCATAAAGCATGCTTAATGGTTCAAAAATCGCAACATACATGTATTTAAAAATTTTTTCGAGTCTCAAAGTATTGATTTTCAAAAAACTCAACTAATAGAATTTTTTCATAATCTTAAATTTCCAGATTAAAAATTTTAGAATCTTCCACCCTCAAACGTAAAATATTAATTATTTATATCAAAATTAAAAACAGCTTAATTGAGTATTATAAAAAGAGTTTTTATAGAATTCTCAATTTAAGAATCTCAAATTCTGGCTTTACTAATTCTTCAGACTACATTGAGTTTCAAAAATTCTGTGGAGTAAATGTGAAAGGGAGATATATTTTTATAAAAGATAAATATGAAATTTGGAACCAGTGTGTGAAAAATAATCGAATCCTTTATTGCAAAGTTGGTAATTTATATATGTACTGTATTGAATTCCAGAGCAAAAGAATGTGGAACGTATTTCTGAATTTCTAAAATCAAAAAAGCAAGACTTTTGGATTATAAAATTTATTATCTCGTACTTCTGAAAAGCAAATTCATGAAATCTAGAAACTTACATTACGAAATTTTGGCTTTTTAAAATTCTAGGATATTAAACTATAAGATGCATAAATTTAAAATTGCATAGTTTCAAATACCAGAGTCAGTCGTTTTTTCATTTCGAATTTGTCAGTATAGAGTTTCGAAATTTCGATACATATATAGTCATGAATGATATTATATTGGAATCTAGAAATTATATTCTTCAAGGGCTTGTATACGTTTTTGGGCGGAAAAATTGAGGATGGTTTGGAGTAACTTTTAAGGTATGTAGCAACACTGCTATGTCACAAAAGTTATAGTTTTTGATAGAGTATTGTTCGCTTGAGAAAACAAGTATTTTTTCATAAAAAAATACCAACGATTGGCGGAGTTATGGCCCTTTCCCCGAAACAAATTTATTTTTTGAAGAGGCTTGCGGTGACCACGATGCAAGTCGAACAAGTCAAGTAAAATCAAAAATTCCAAAAAATTTCATTAGTCTAGGAATATATTTAGTTCTTGAACGATCGCTTTTTTATATATGTAGTTTTTATTTTGCAGATAAGAATTTTTTAATGCTACTTTCAGAGCTCAAACAATCGAAATCTCGGGGACAACGTTCTTGTATACAGAAAAAAAGGACAATTCATTTTTTCAATCGTTCATAAAATAGACACGTTCCTTGACAAATGAAATTTTTTGGGTTTTCTAATTTAACTTGACCTGTTTGACTTGCATCGTGGTCACCGCAAGCCTCTTCAAAAAATAAAATTGTTTCGGGGAAAGGGCCATCGCTCCGCCAATTACTTGTTGATATTTTTTTATGAACAAATACTTGTTTTTTCAAGTGGACTATAAAAAAACAATAATTTTGGTGTTATGGCATTATTGCTTCATACTTTAAAGGATACTCCAAGCCCTCCCTTAATTCGTCCGCACAAAAAGGTATATAACCCCTCAAGTCTTTGCAGGCGGTCTATAGTTAAAGGTGTATAACTTTAGATATTTGAATTCAAAATGATAGAGTTCTTGAGCTATTAGTTTAGATCAACTTTCAGAATTTTTTCTTTGACAAAATAGTTAATCGAAAAGTTCCCAAATAGTATTTTACATATTCTGAGTCAAAAAACACGGATTTACAGAATCTTAAAAAATTTTGCCCATAATTCCTAAAATATCATTATAATAAATTTTGAATACAAGGTATTCGAATTTTTAAGCAGAAAGTTGCATAGTTATTTCGTACTATAGAAATCATAATTCTGCGAATGAAGAATCTCATAAAGTGTAATATGAAATAGCAGTATTCCATAATTCAAATCTCTTACATACAATTTTGGAAATGAAGAAGAAAACTGATTATTTCAAAGTCTTGTACTTGTTACCAACTTTTTTCTCTTCCCCACTAAATTGGATTCGTAATATAATAATAAACATTTACTGAGAAAAACTATGGCCATTGAAGAAGTTTCAAAAATACCAGAAACTGCAACCAAAAGACGGTTAACGAAAAAATTCTATCATACCTATCTATGTTGTATTTTTTATTTTATCTTCAATCGAAAACTGTAAGAGATGCAGAAGTTCCAAAAATGTAAAGTGAAAGGATCGATGTAAAGATCCATATAGCTTTTTATCTGCATATGGACGGTGATGAAACATTTTCTTGAATTCTCCATATATTCGGCAATTTTAGGACTGTAAAAAAAGGTAACAATGTTTTTAGTATTTTTAAACTGAATTTAGCAATAGTTCCACAAATTCGTTTTTGTTTAAGTTTCTTATTGTATGAATGTTTTCAAAAATAAGCATTGTCCCTCGACAGTCCCCCTCATTTATTATTACTATACATGCTCTTTCATTAAAAGTAAATACAACATTTGATAAAAACTTTTGCGAAACTTTGCATTTAACAACTCTCAAACCAAATCGAATCATGAAAAGTCATAGATCCCGAGAAAACCTCCAAACCATGAATAGATAATTAAATTAAGCTTTGAAAACCAAGTTTCCCATGATACCGAATATTTTTCATAAAATCCTGCCCTTGGCGCCAGCTCGAAAAATGAAATCGAGTACTAGTAATGGATTCAATTTCCCTCGAAGAGAAACTCGGGTCTTTTTTTTCTCATCCGTCTTTTTTTTCGGGAGACTTTTCCCGAGCGCAAAAACTTTGGACTCGGGCCACATTGGGGAGAAACTAATTTCCCAACGGTGGGCTTGACACTCTCTCGAAAGTTGGAATGCTCGCTAAATGCGCGCCATATCCGGCTTGACCAATAATTGAGTTCGATTATTGCCGCGGCGCCTTAAACAAACACGAGCTCATTACGAGCAATGACTTTCGATGGAGTGACTCGGGGTGAAGCCATTCAGCTTCGACCCTCGATAATAATGCACTTGGTGAAGCTGTAGGGGTTCCGGTGTAAATAGGAAATTTCTCTTTTCCTTCAGAAGTTTTGACTTCCAATATGTGATGTGATGAAGCAGAGAAATATTGGTCTTTTGTTTTATGAAATTACTACAAAGATGAATTATGATATTGAATGATGATTTCTGTGCATCTATGGAAACAGAAAAATTATTTAAAGAAGTAATACCTTTAGAGCCAGAATTACGTGGAAGCAGAATTGATAAATGTCAAGGACTCCGAAAAAAGGTCCCAGAAGCAAGAATCCATAGAAACTTTTTCCTGCACAAAAAAAAATTACGATTTTTTTTCAATGTGACGCAATCCATAACATTTCGTTGATCTAATTACTTTTTTTATGACAAAATTTTCAGCTGCCTTCATGTGTATTATGTCAATGAAGTAAGGGTAAATCTTGTCTCCTCCAGCAATACGATATGTTTATGCGTTGCAAAATTCAAGGTTATGTGACGAGCTGGTAGCACGTCTTTGTTTCACTCTGGCTAAACCTGGAATTTTCATTTGGAGAATTTTGTTTTTCGGAAAAGTAACGTATTTGAGTCTTATTTTTCAAGTTGATGTAAAATTTTTTTACAAGGATGTCGTGGAAAAAGGAATTTAGTATTTTTACTGGTTGATAGTTGATAAATATAAGCAAAAGGAGAATAAAAGGGAAACCAAATTAATGCCTACTCCTTTTCACCTGACTCAAAACACGGTATTTATGATACCTGAGAAAAGAGAAGAAAAAGAAACACACTTGATAAATTTCAACGTCGCAAGACTAAACACCCAGTTTGAATTAATATTATCAAATCGAATTCTTTGAAAATTTATCGTTACTCAATTCACCTGGATCGAATGAAAATTCTCAGGTGTTCGCATCGAACGAGACACCGCAATCAAGCTCGACATGGGTGTCCTCTCAAATACCGTGGATGCGGTAGTCAAAACAATCTCTTGATATCCGCGTCGATTTTTTTATCAAGGTATTTTCCTTGCCCCTCGTAAATCAGATTGCGAGGTGTAATCAATTATTGCACCAACGGGGGCATCAGTCATAATCCGCGATCTCAACGATTCCGTGTCCGCAAATCGTTGAAGTTCAGTTCGTCGGGGTGTGAATTAACTTTTCCACGGAAAAGTTTCAGCGAATTTGAGTCGTACGTTTGAGTTTCGTGATTTACTTTGAAAGTGGTAAATAAACCCTAAAAAAAAGAGAAAACCCACCAGTCATTTTATTCAAATACCACAAGAAAAGGGGAACACACAAGGAAGGGCGTGAGACCCCAGACGGGTTCATCCACGTATAGCCTGGGACCTTCATTCGAGTCGCCTCTAGTGCTAAATTTCGACCCATTAACTCAAATAAGGGTAAGATTGAGGTCTTTTAAATGCATGGTTTAGGTTAAATTTCAACTTGGCTAATTTTTTTTAAATGTTAGTAATCACCAAATCTACAACACTCTCGAGTCCCGGGTAAAGTCTTCCATGACTGACCCAAAATCGAGAACTCTTTCTTCTCCATTTTTGTAGACCAATTTAATTCGGTCTCAAACGTAGGGAGAAGGTTTTATAAATAAAAATATTTGTTATATGCACATTCCAGCAAATAATTTGTCTGGATGTGACAAAAAACTGGCGGCAACGGTGGGATAAATAGAAGAAAATATCGGACGATAGAAACATGTGTAATTTTATGGTCTCAGACTCAAACAGAATTTAGTTTTATAATTTCCGTGAAAACAGTATTCATGCAAAAAAAAACGATTCTTCTTAGGTATGAAGCAAGATTACTGTTCGGAAAATTATTAAATGTAAAAAAAAAACACATACATAAAAAAATTAAAGCAAATTCAAAATCACAACATGATAAATCATACTAAAAAAAAATTGAAATTCTGTATCCAATAAAATTTGGCATCACTGAATTAGAATCTCGTAGTTCATGAAAAAATTATTAAAATCTCCCCAAGAATTAAGTTCCGTCGAAATTGTAATCCAACCCTAAAACGAAATAAAATGACAAAAGAAAAGTAAAAAAAAAAGGAAACACTCTATTTTTGAAATCTAAGCTCGAATTTCGAAATTCATTAAATTTTATTTAGAGTAATAGTTAACGAAAAACAAGAAAAACACGAGGATAAAGTTCGCAAACGCAAGGTAAATCAAAAAGCGCGTAAGTATCGGTGCCATAATTTATTGTAGTCGCGAAAATCAAGAAATTGCATAAGTGCAAATTTAAAAGCGCAAAAAATTTCGACACACAAATAAAATCACTGTTTAGCTATTTTTAAACAATTATGTTTCAACCAAACCCCGAAATTTACTAGACAAGAAAACCGTTGTAAGGGGGAGGGGGAGTAATGAAAAATTTTGAAACTCACAGAATATTTATAAAACTACAAAATAATCACTAACAAAAAACAAAAACAAAAAATAAATAAATAAAAGGAAATCACTTGTCACTTCCGAAACACATAAAAACAGTCAAAATCAAATTTATAGGATAATTTTCTAAAAAGCAACAAAAACCCACCCAAACTTAAACACAAAAAGTAACTTCAAAAATCACTTATCACTTAAAAAAAAATTAATATTCTATTCGAACACGAAAAATGATTTAAAACACAAAATCGACCAAAGTCTACATCGATCCCACTGTTGCCACCAGTTTTTTGTCACATTCAGACAAATAATTAGCCGGAACGCGCAAATAACAAATTTAATAAAACCTTCCTACTTCGTTTGTGACCAAATTAAATTGGTCCACAAAAATAGAGAGAAAAGAGTTCTCTGTTTTTGGGTCAATCCGTAAGACTTTACCCGGGACTCAAGAGAGTCGTAGATTTTGGGATTAATAAATTATAACAAAATTTAATTAACGCGAATATTTAACCTAAACAGGAATTCCAAAGATTTGGATCTTACCTTTGGTGTAAATATTTTTTGACGTCTTCCAAAAAAATCTGTTGACGGTTCCCGAAGAGACTGGTGGGCGGAAAATAAAGGCTTCCTAGATTTTTTTTCACACTCTCTCACTCTTTCTTTAATTTTTAATAAAAATCACTGTAAATTTTTTCACTTAGATAGTTTATTTCCGAAAAATTTATAAGTGGTCGCAGTTCAATTAATTCGCAGTTCTCATTCCCGCTTTGAAAATTGTCTAGTAGAAATTTATAACAAATTTACACTTCAGAGTTCACATTTCAATTTTTCATGGAAATTTTCATAATTAAATCGCAATTCTAAATTCAACTTTGAAATTTTCCAGTAGATGTTGATAACGAATTTGTAATTCAGAAAAGTTCACTTTTCAATTTGTCCCGGAAAATTTATAATTAAAATCCTCAATTCCACTTTGGAAGATCGTCTTATCTACGAATGAAGGTTCTGAAATCAATCCGAACTAACTCTCGGGATTATATTTTAGCTGTTATTGAAATAATTTGACGATATTTGAATGACGCATTTTTGAACATCAGTTTGATTGTTCGAAATGAAAGTATTTATGTTATGGAAAAATTACTGAGTATGAAAATTGTAAAATCTAAGTGAATAAGATCTTTAAAAAATTTTTCAGAGTTTTTAATCGCACTTCTTGTATTTGTATTTGTATTTTGGTCTTCAGCGGGACACTGCATCGTGGTTCAGAGCACTTAGCCATTAGGCCCCTGTACTCTATCCCCGCTGCCCCCTCAGGGCTGTTGCCTATACCCAGATACCCTGCAAAAACCCAGTATCTGCCCCACATCCGCCTCCCTGATTTCCTGTGGTCTTAAGACCGCCTGCCCAAGCAGAGCATGCCTCTGGCACGCCAGTGCCTCACACTTGCACAGAAAGTGCAGGGAGTCCTCCTGCCCTTTATGACATCTACCACACTCCGGGGAGAATATCTTCCCCGTCGTGTATCTGAATTTATTCAGATTCCCATAGCCCGTCAGTATTTCTACCGTAACCCTCAACCTCGGCCTTGTCAAGTCCAGCAACGCCCCCGACCATACCCCCACGGTCTCACCCATAAAGGCCTTGCTCGTACGGCAGCCGGGATCACGCCTCCACTCCTTGACCTGTCGGTCCCTAACCCATGCCGCTATGAGGTTCATGCCCTCCCTGTACGGCATCCCCACCACTTGTTCCTGGGGGCCAATCAACCCTGCCCCCTCTTTCGCAAGTCTGTCCGCTCTCTCGTTCCCTTTCCATCCGGTATATCCCGGAATCCAGGCGAGCCTGAGCCTTCTCCTCTCAGTCACCCTCTGGAGCGCCTCCCTCGTCCGCTCTAATAGCCTGGAGGAGACCCTGCCTCCATCCAATGCCCTCAGAGCGGCCTGACTGTCACTGCAGATCCAGACGTCACCGTCCTCGTCCGTCCTATGTGACAGTATCTCCGCACACTCCCGGATAGCCTCAATTTCGGCTTGGAAGACTGTGTTGTATCCGTCCAGCTTGAAGACATATCCGTCCATAGCCTTTCTTCCGCAAACACCTACCCCCACGCCATCCTTGGTCTTCGATCCGTCCGTGAACCAAATGTCCCCGTGTCTCGGACCGAACCCCTGTTGCCACTTTCCTAGCACTCGATAGCTGTACTCCCCAGCCAGCCGAGCCTTCATTTTGTCCTGGGGTAGATTCAACAGCCCCGCAGGACACCCTTTCCATAGTTCTTCATCTATGGAGCTCTCTCTCCACTCCCTAGCACACCTGAGCCTGTACGGCGTCCTCAATGCGGTGGCCTTGCTCTCCACCGCAAAGGACGGGACCCCCAACAGAGCACTGATCGCCGCAATGGGAGTGCTTCTCCCCACAGAGCATATGCTCCTGAGAAAGACCGCCTGCACCCTATCCAGCTTCCCCTGAACAGACTTCAGTGCAGTCCGTTCCTACCACAGAACCGCAGCATGCATCAGCCTAGAGACGACGATTGACCTGTAGATCCACATCAACTGACGTGGACCCAAGCCCCATCTCGCCCCCAAAGCCCCCTTACACTGTTAAAAGGTTACCATTGCCTTCTGGCACTTCACCTGCAGATGCCTGTTCCAGTCCAGCTTCCTATCTAGGATTACACTCAGATACTTCACTTCTTGGACGTATGGCACCTGCCTACCCCTGACCACCATCTCCACCAGCGGCCTCAGCTTGTACCTCCTGGTAAAAATAACAACCAAGGTCTTGTCCGGCTGGATGTTGAGCCCATACCCCTCACACCATCTAGCCGCCCTATTCAGTACCCTCTGGATCATCTCCCTGAGGGTTTCCTCGTGCATGTCCCTTGCCAGGATGCAGATATCATCCGCATACCGAACTGCCCGGACGCCATCTCTGTTTAACAGTATCAAGAGACTGTCCACCACCAGACTCCACAGTAGCGGCGAGAGTACCCCGCCCTGTGGAAAACCCTCCGATACCCTGCCCTCTATTTGACAGCCTTGCCATTCCGTACTGAGAATCCTTCCCTCCAGAATCGACATTATCCATCGGATAACGGGCTCTGGAACCCCGTGCTCCTCAGCACCCTTCTGTATGGACCTCCGTGTGGTGCGATTAAACGCTCCCTCGATATCTAGTAGGGATGGGCGGTATTGTATCGATATTTCTGAATATCGATATTTTAACCTTCAAAATCAATATTTTTGCATCGATATTTATAAAACAAGTATCGTTTAGTATCGATATTTTTGTCGTCGATACTTCAGTATCGCAGTTGGTATTTTCGGTATCGTGGATTTGAAATCGTATTTCACGCGACATCTGCTTTCGTATCTGTGCACTGCTTAGAGCGGTCTTCTTTACCAAGGTATCCGCCATTTTTATGACAAACTCGACATCTTACTACTGACAAAATCGAACTCGTCAAAAAATGGCTCTAATAAAAGGAGCAAAAGCGTATTTTACGGTCATCGACTGCGAAAAATTGCAATGCAATTTGTGCTCGAAAATCGTGCGTTCGAGTGGGAATACGACGAACCTTTGGAAACACCTCAAAGGACACAATATCGTCTCTGTGAATTCCAAACAATCTAACCTCAAACATGGCGTGAATGATAAAGAAACATTAACATCTAAATTGCCATTTTAAACATTTGTTAAATTATCATGATTTACATGAATCAATCGACGTTTGATCTCAATAAATGCACACAATGTGACAACAGAAGGACATTTTGTACTATTGATATACCTATAATCTAAATTTCTTGGTATCGATACCAATAATATCGGGGTATCGATATTTTGGTGCCGAATGCCGGTATTGATACTTTATCAGCTTTGATACGATACCGATGACAAGTATCGATATTTTCTACAGTATCGCACATCCCTAATATCTAGGAAGGCCCCTATACTCACACCCTTCCATCTCAGCTGCTCCTCTACGAACCCAACTGCCGATAGAAGCGCCGTGTCAACCGATCGACCCGTCTGATATGCATGCTGCTCCGCGTGGAACGGTACGTTCATGAGTGGGTCCGCCCTCAGAAACCTGTCCACCAGTCTCTCCAGGGTCTTGAGGAGGAAGGACGTCAGATTAATCGGCCTGAAATCCTTAACCTCCGAGTACCCCCTCCTACCTGGCTTGGGTATGAATACCACCCGAGCCTTCCTCCATACCTCCGGGGTGTGTCCAACTGCCAGGCATCCCCTGAATAGCCCAACTAAGGGCCCCAGCACCACATCTAAACTCTCTCTAAGGATCACAGGATATAGCCCATCAGGGCCCGGGACCTTGTATGGCTCAAAGGACTCCACAGCCTCCCTGACCCACTCCGCCTTCACCACCTTGGCCGCCAGGCCCCAGTACTTCTCGGCCCTTCCACGGCAGGTACTAGCCCCCACTCCATCCACCACGAGAAGTCCGGGAAATCGCCCCTCATTAGCAGTTCCATGGTCTCTTCCGGGGTTCTGGTGTATCCTCCGCTATCCGTCTTCGGATACCACAGCCCCCCCCCCCCCGGTTCCAGCCAGAATCTTGGCCATTTTCGCCATATCCGAAACTGTGCTCGTTTCTGAGCACAGCTTTTTCCACGACTCCAGCCGGGCGTCCTCCACCATCCGCCTGTAGTGCCTCTGGCTTGCCCGATGCGCCTCCCAGGCCTCCGGTGTGCCCGCCTTCTTCGCTCTATTAAAGAACCTAAGAGTCTCCCTCCTTCCCTCCGAGAGCCGCTCGTCCCACCTGAGCCCCTTTGGCCCGGTGTTTACTCTCCTCAGGGGGCAGTTGTCCTCGTACGCTGTCATGATAGCCGTCCTGATCCTCTCCTCGGTTGAGTTGAATTCCCCGGACTACTATATTTCCGCACTCCTGACTATAGTCAAATTATCGCGTATCAACATTTTTTTCTCCTTTTTTTCCAAAAAACGTGAAGTTCCTGGAGTTCGAGGGATAATAGTATTCGCGTATGAAAATTTGAGTTTTTTTATTCTACAACTTTTGCAGTAGTAGGTGCATTTCACATCGTTTCCCGATGTGAAAAGTCCCGAATATTTTTGATTTTAAAATATTGGTTGCTTTTTTTACACTATACATATTTCTCAATAACTCTATTACTCTTTTTTGTCTCTATTTTCATGTATAATCCATACCTAAAAAAACTTAAAATTTAGACGGTTATTATATAGAACAGATTTTAATGTAAAAATTTCAACGTTATTAAAAAATTAAAATTAAATTCAAATTAAATAAAAAAATTTCAATCTTCTGTGTAAAATTGTCTTGTTCTAATGGTATATTGTGTAGCTAGGGGCAAAAAGAGCCGATTCAGAACGAGTGAGAGGTTTGCCGCCTGAGCGAAGCGAAGGCGGCAATCACACGAGTTCTAATCGGCTGTTATTGCTCCGAGGTACACACGATACTTTTTGCCTCGTAAACCGTAAAAATGAGCGTATTAAAACTGTTTCGACATCGCAAATGAAGTATTTAAGGTTAACACGGAGGCTGGTGAAAATGACAGTCGGCAGGGGAAAGGAGGGGGGTCCATTTAGCCCGCCGGATTTAACTCAGCGGGCAAAAAAGGACCTCCTCTCCCTGCTAACTATCATCTGTCGACAGTCTGCGTGTTGGCCTGAAATACTTCATTTGTGTATGTCGAAATGCGTTTGAATACGCTCATTTTTAATGTGCGAGAGGCAAAAATTATTATTGGAATGTTTCCAATACCCTATCAGATCTTCTGCAACCGAGCTCAATTGCGTGCAGTTGCAGAAGATCTGATAGGGTGAATAAAGTTTTTTTATGCGTCAATTAGAGTATTCATTTAATAATGGAAAGATTATATTTATTATGAATACTATAAAATTCGAAAATATTACAAAAAATATCGATATCCTCATAAAAAAAACTTTAAAAAAGTAAAAAAGATTGTCGGGTAAAACATGACGAAGCTATTTTACAAAAAATATTGATGTCCTACTGTCAGTTTCACCTGGTACTATTTACCAGATAAACCAATGAATAATTTGCTCACGAGACTATCACGAAGAAGAAAAAGAGAGATATTAATATTAGACAGGAATGTTGTGCAGATGATACTCTACGGATATATATACTGTTCGTAGGATATTTGTTACAACTTTAACTCGGATTTATTTTAGTCCCACAGAAAAACGTAGCAAAAAAGGCCCGACAACCCGTATTTTTTATTACATTAATCCAGAAATAGTGAACTTAGAAGAGCACTCGACATGTAATACGTAAATCTCAGGTTCGGATTCCTGCTTCAGACAAATTTTTTTTGCATTAATCTGATAATAAACGATTGAATGAGAATGTCTAAAAAAAGAAATATTGAAATATAACGCAATGACATACTGTATACTATCATTTCATATACTGTGTATTATTGTGCATAAATGTTATGCATTATGACCTTAAACTATTAAAACAAACCTGATATAAATCTTCAAGTGTTTCCCTTTTTTAAAACTTGTTTATTTTATACTGTCTTTGACGTTATGGTGTCGATACTGAACTTTAAGGGAATAATGTATAATTGTTCAAGAGTATGAAATATCAGTAGATAAGCAAAACAAAGCCAGCTCAGCTACGTATTTTTTAGACGTATTTTCGAGTCTTCCTATGATATTGATAAAACAGGAAATACTTCTGATATTCATTATTGGGGTTTAATGATAACAAGAATGTACTAGATTCAGTCGATAAGAATTATTTTTATGAGAGTACCAGGTGAAACCGACAGTAGGATATCAATATTTTTTGTAAAATAACTTTGTCATGTTTTACCCGACAACCTTTTTTACTTTTTTGAAGTTTTTTTTATGAGTTAGATTTTATATAATGATAAGCATTAGGAAATGTGAAAGCGGTGGTCACGTGGTCAGTGGTGATCAAAGAGCGGGGGACCTCGAGGCTCTTCGATGGTAGGTAGAGAGAGGGTAAAAAATATCCACGGAATGGAAGCACTGGGCAGAGCTTAGTCCATGTATACTGTAAGGTCTATGGTTATGATGTGATCTTACAGTGAGCTTCCTGTGAGTTCCAAGCTTACTGTGAGCTCACTGGGAGTTCACATGTGAGTTTACTGTGAGCTCACTGTGAGTTCACATGTGAGTTCACGTCGAGCTCATTGTGAGATTCCTGGTTCCACTCAAAAATTGTTTTTCAGTTTAAAAAAAAGGTTGATCATTTTCTACAGTAATAGATAGTCACAATAGGCCTGTATAACAATTATTGAAAAAAAATATACATCCTATCCAAGTGAGGCACGAACCAGCCGTTTTGTGAAGGTGAGAGCGAGTGTCTAGACCACTCGACTATCGCGGATTCTTATGATACTATGGTAACAGAAGAAAGTGATGGCGAAAATTAACACAGCAGTAAGAACGATATCCTGTTGTTTTCATAGTATAATAAGAATCTTCGATAGTCGAGTGGTCTAGACACTTACTCTCACCTTCACAAAACGGCTAGTTCGAGCCCCACTCGGGTAGGATATTTTTTTTTTTTCAATAATTCTTCGACAGATCTACAATGAACTCACAGTGAACTCACATGTGAACTCACAGTGAGCTTACAGTAAGTTTGGAGCTCACAGGGAGCTCATATTGCGCTCACATCGTAACTCACAGTGAGCTCACAGGGAGCTCATATTGCGCTCACATCGTAACTCACAGTGAGCTCACTGTAAGATCACATCATAACACACACCGTGAGTTCACAGCATGCTCACAAAAATGAGGAAATAGGGAGTATTCTGTGAGCTCACTGTGAGTGATACTGTGAGCTCACAGTTAGCTCACAGAGAGGTAACAGGTTCACTGGGTTATTTTGATTGAACTATTATATTTTGATATTCTGATACAATCATGTATACTTTAGATTTATTTAGAAATAATTAATTGTTTTATATTTATATTAAATTATTTATATATTAGGAATGTACGCAATTATTTATGTTTTTAAATTTTAATATATTTTTATTGATTATTCATGATTTCTATATCTATATCTCGAATTTTATTTATAATTATACATATTTGTTTTTTTTTTTAATTTCGTCCTTTTAATAATCCGTTCTGATTTTTACAGTTATTTATTTTATCATTCATACAATTATAAACATTTTTAATTAATAATTTCTATTCAATTATAAATATTAAATTCTGAAATATTTATTAATCAACATTATACTCTAACCTGGAGAGGGTTTGATTCCATTTTGGGTTTATTTGCCGTTTTATTTGCAAAAGGGGTACAATATATACATATAAATATTTTTTTTTTTATTTCACTTCCTTATTTTCACTATTCGCACAGAAATAATCAACAAACAACAATTTCATAACATAAACATACGTTTGTCCTTGTCGATCTCGAACTGTCATAAACTATATATATATTGTTGGGAACAAACTGCTTGGGTGTTCCTCAACCTGCTTTTCAACCAGCGTTCGCAACCGGGTAGTTTGTGACAAGGACAGACTCATGTCCCGTTGAGCGCTAGAAAAAGAAAAGGATAAACTCTTAGGAACGCTATTCCAAACACTGCTTGTGCATGCTTGTGTGTGTGTGTGTGTGTGACAGTGTGTGAAAATATGTGATGTAAACAAAACAAAATACAGCGCAGCCTGTAGGATAAAAACGTAGACGTAAAAAAATGGCGGATGTAAACAGCTCAGCTGTCATCGTCGTAAAAAACTGAGCATTTTGCGCGAAATGAAAAATCTAAAAGCCTTTTTCTACGCGACGAAAGCGTAAAATGAAGTAGTTCTTGATGCATCGTGTTCAAAAAAAAAAAAAAAAGAAAAATTCGTGATAAATTTTTAGTGCGGCGTTTGAATGTTAGATGTGATAAAAAACGATTTATTTGATTTCAAGGCTAATTTTATACTCGGCCGGTTTGATATTTTTTTTTTTAAGTAGCTCTCATAACCCGGCCGGGTTATTTGATTTATAATTATGTAAACTTCAACATGGCAAATGTTTTTTTTTTCTTTTCTTAAGAGGAACAGTTACTCCATAAAAGGAAAAATTCAGCAGACTTATTAGTTGAATAATAATTTCTCCCAATTATGATCTCTAATGTTTTATTTGGGTTGATTATATGTATATTGTACAGATTGTGTTTCATTTTATTTCAATGTAATTTTTATTTTTTAGATGTATTATACATACTTAAAATTTTTTTTACCCTGAATAACCGTAACAAAACGAGTAACGATTTCTACCAGTTCCCATTGAAACTATCTAAATATTTAAAACGTATGTTTTTTTGTTCCAGTGCCGAAAGTAGAAATCGTGGACGAGCACGGGGCAACAGTTGGGGATAAATTCTACAAAGCGGGCAGCACGATAGAGCTAAAGTGCGTGGTTAGTCAAGTTCCCCATCCCACGGGCTACGTAATCTGGAAGCACGGTTCGCGTATGTTGAATTACGACACAATCCGAGGCGGCATTAGGTAAATATTTATTCTGGATCTCATAAATCGCCCCAGTACCCCTCTTTAACCCTTACTCGCCCTGTGAGCTTTATTTCTGGCTTTCTTCTTCGTCAAAATTTATCTCGCCCACGAATATCCAACTTTCATAAAATATCTGTTTTTTGAGCTAACGCGGAAACGTACAAATTTCAATAATTACAAAGCCCGATTCTCATGAAATTGAGTGGCACGTGAGTTCACTCGACACGGAAATTTCGGGGAAAATAATAGTGATCCTGTGAAGCATAAATTAAGCTTCGATTCAAAAAATTTGTTACGTAGAGATACAAGTTTTTTTATCTGTTACGTAACCAACCAAATAATTTGATTGAAATTTCGAACCAATGACGCGAAATTCACTCAATTCAGCAGGAAAATCAGTGATCTGGCTACGTTGGACGAAATTCATTTCCACACGGGAGCTTTTCAGAAAAGCTCTATCGATTTTTACGAGTAATACAAATTTTTTACTGCACTCCACGTCGTTCCGGAAATTTGACAAAGTTGGGATGCTTCGATTAAAAGGAAAACTTGAAAAGCATCGAACGCGCGAAATATTGGGAAAGTTTCAGAGGAATGAATTTTTCATCGTCTCGTAATTGGTTACGATATCGAGGGATTTTTTGTGGGCTTGTCAATGCGTAAAAAAATGTGTGAGCAGATGAAGAAATTCGGGGAAGTTTCACCAGTATTTTTTGTGTGAAAAATTTTCTGAAATTTTTCGCGATTTTTCTAAAGATACCTGGAATTTATTATCTTAGGATTCAAGGTTTCATGAACAGTCATTAATTGTATAGTTTTTTTATAAAATGATCTTTACATGAATTTTCAATATTTTATTGATTTCTAGTATTTTCTGTATTTCTCATATCTTTTAAAATTTTCGAAATTCGGTGATAAATTCTGGGTTCTTTTCAGTCATCTAGTACTCTCAAAATTTTAATATATATAGATTTTTTAAATTTGATACCCTAACGTCCAAAAGTTGAGAGTTTTTCACTATATTTTAAATAATCGAAGAATCAGCATTTTCATAGATTTGAATATTTGAAAGATTTTTTAAAATATTAGTTTCTTTTGAATTTTTCTGGTATTTTTTAATTTTTTTACATATTCTAGTGTTTTAAAAGATGAATATATCATTTTTTGGAATTCGATTCCCTAGAGTTGAATGTCTTTAAGATTTTAATCCTTTTCACAAGTCTTTAAAAAAATATCTATAAAATATCGTTACTTCCAGTCTTGATCATATTCTTGAGCATTTAAAAATTTCCTTGAGTTTCCTTATGTTTTCTAATACCTTTTTAGTAATATTTTTATGAATTGCTATACAAATTTAAGGGATTTGATGCCCTGAACTTTAAGGACTCACAGATTCTTAGTATGTCAAATACAGTTTTTCCGTTAATTTTTCGTGTTTTAAAGAAGTCTTGTTTTTTCGATGTATTTCATGTTTTTGAGTATTCACGAGAATTGAGTATAGGTTTTTGAGTTTGATAATGGAGAAATTGGAATTTGAGTTTGCTACTATTTTACTAATTTTTTCAGAAAGCAGTATTTTCATAGATTCTAGTGTCTGACAGATTTCTGAAACATTTTATTCGTTCCGTATTGTTTCAGTTTTCATGAATTTTAACGAGCTCTTGAGTATTTTCATGGATTCTTTTTTTTTCATGGATTTCTTAGAATTCTTTCCACATCCATTTTTTAAATACATTTTTATTCTCAATAAATTTTTGAGGAATTTCTGATATTTCAATGTATTCTTAGATAATGTTTTAGAATATCATGCCCAGAATTTGCAGTTATATTGATTTCAGGTAAATACAATAAATTATAGAGCTGATCTTATCTTTTCCAATTTCATATAAAAATAGATTCATTATATTTTTCGCATATTGCAGCATGATTAAAATTGTACACGATTTTTTTTCCTTTTGTGGAATCCTACGTTAAGAATCATTGTGATTAAATTTAAAAAAAAGTATCCTACGAATTTGGAGGTCCAAAAATTTGAACGAATATTGAGAAATTCGTCCATTTCGGTTTTAGTAAAAAAATGTTTCATTTTCGTTAGGCGAAACAGTCGGATTCACAGGATTTATATTCGGCGCTAATTCATTGTCACGTGCGAGTTATCATTCGCTATGACTGATCGGATACACGGGAAATAAATCGAATAGTTTTACGGTCACGCGCTGTCCGCCGCAGCGCTTAAAATTCATGGATTCTTGCGTAAAAGCAATTAGGTCATATACGGCCTACTTTTATGAAATCCTTTTTAAAATTTCATCTGTGCTGTATTCTTTGCCAGGATAAATAGATTTTCGATGCAGTTTGGGTGAACTATAAACCCCTGAATTTCGTTTGAGAATTATTCTTCTATTTCGATTGTATCGGAATTCCATTCGAAAGAAGATTCAGAAATCGTTTATGAGTGAGATTGTTCATTCAACTCAAGGTTTTCTGTTTTTTGCATGGAGTAAATTATATTTTCATTAGTCGGAGGTTAATTAAAATGATTGAACGTGGGTATTTCCTCATTTTTACAGTATTTTACTCGGTGCGTTATTAAGCTTCGTTAGCAACTAATGTTTGGATGATAAATCGGAAATTGTGAAATATCACGTTGGAGTTGCTTGGAAAAAAGTAACTCTACCGGAAAAATTGTAAAAAAATTTATATATTCAATTAATAATTATAAAAGCGATTGAAGTATTTTTTCAATTCACTGTTTTCTAAAGGAACATACAATAAAGTTTGTTCAACATAGACCAATTTTTGAAAGTTTTTTTCCACTTCAATGCATTTTTTAGGGCCAATTTTTGCTTATCACAAAAATCTTTTTTTACTAATTGTTTTTACATTCGGAAAAATAATCGTTTTTTATATTTTTTTCTTCTTCTTACCTTCTTCTTGTACCTACAATCCTTTTGTTTCACGCGTTGTCGGTAAATTTTGCTCTGTGAAAAATATCACAAAAATTTTCTACAGGAACTTTTGGAAATTTCGACAATATCTAGAAAAACTTCTTTTTCAACAAACAGATCTTGAGGGAACGATTATTTTTTAGAAATGAAACTTTGGGAACATGCTAAAAATTATTCAAAATTCTTCAGAAATACTTTTGAAAAACTTTTGGTAATACTTGGGAATTCCGGCTCCAGATAAAAATGGCTCAAAAACAAAGTTTTTTTCTTCGAGCCATGTATTTTTTTGATGCTTCAAGTTCTAAAAATGTGGGGAAAAGCAAAATCAGAAAATTTTCAGAAGCCAGATTTCTCGGATCAGGTTTTTTGGAAATAAAATGGTAAAGAAAAAGTTGGGTTTGGTTTGCAGACAACAATGTACTTTATGTATGGTATTGTGTCAGGAGATAGTAGGTTTCAATATCTGAAAAGGGCACTTCTAAATAAAAAAAACCTAACCTAGGTAATGTTGCTTTAGAATAAAGAAAAAAATAAGAAAAAGCAATATTACCTGGGTTAGGTTTTTTTTTTAGAAATGTTCGCTTGAGTTACTTGAAGGTCCCACACCCTGTTGACACTGCCGTTTTTTGGGTTTTTTCGATCTCAACAATCGCAAATTTTTCTGGTTTCGCTTTGCCCAGCATGTTTAGAATGTGAAACATAAGAAAAAAAAAAAAAAAAAAAAAAATACACGGCTCAAAAAAAAAACTTTGTTTTTGAGCCATTTTTAGCTGCAGCCGGAATTCCCAAGTATTACCAAACTTTTTTTTTAGATGATGAATGAATTTAAATACGTCCTATTTTCTGTTCACCAATATCCGCAAAACGAATTGGGAATTGAATCGGCAAATTTGGACAATGAATATCGAACTCCCATGTTCAACCAACGTTTCGTTCTATATTCAGAACATCATCAGGGTTCAGTAGTACAATCTACAAAATTAAACAATAATTCATAACGCTGATCTAACAAATAATCCCATAACAAAGCAAAACAAAAAACACTCCCAGTCACTCACCTACAAGAAGGTCAATACAAGCTAATTAACAATAAAACTGATAACAAATAGTTACTGTGAGAAAACATCGTCACAGAAAAATTGTTACCTCGCCTAAAGGCGGGAACACACTAACGACTCTCCGACAATTTCAACTAACCTCGATCAAAAAAGATAACATCATAATAGAAAACTTAAAATACCGCATTTCAAACTAATACAAGAGTTCAACTATCAAAACACTAACGTACACACATCTCCCCAGGTATCAAAACTTCAACAATGTTCGAAATCTCCTATTTCAAGAATACTTATTAAACAAATAATCCTCCATAACATACATCAAGATTCTCAGTGTCACTCTATTATACGTCGGTTATAATAACCGGCGTACGCTTCGGAAAGTTTTTCTACTCGGCTGGGTTATTTCATCAAAATTCAAGAACGCGAGAGAAAATCGTTTTCCTCGATTTTTCTAAAAATAGAGCGGCACGTTGAGATGGTGTTCTTTCCCCGCGCTCCCCAGGGAACTTGTTTGACTCGCGATCGACATAGGGCCTGGGATTGGTGCGCTGACCGCGAAGTGAGATAAAACCCCACTTTTTGCTGAAATGCTTTGATTGGTGCGCTGACTGGAACCGAGAACGTACTTCAAGAGCGTTTTTTCAGGAACTAGAGCATTCGCTCGGGAGCCGCCAACGACTCTCTTCCCTAAGTATTTGTCTGGGAGCCGCCAACGGCTCTCTTTCCCAACCAACCTCTCTCTAGCCTACATCGGCTCTCCTTTGTTTCTTCTTATTTTCCGGGAACCGCCATCGGCTCTCTCCTATTTTCCTTTTCTTCATTTTCCGGGAGCCACCATCAGCTCTCCTTATTTTTTAGGTATTTTGAAATGACATATGTTTTAACTAGCTTGTTATCTGAGACAAACAGTATTCTACAAATTTTTTAGAATGAATTTTGTTTGTAAAACTGACCTTGACATTTTCAAGAATGAGCATTTCTTACATTTTTTGAAAGAAAATTACTAAAATACCAAGATCATTCAAGGCATGATCAATTCCTCAAAAATTTTCTTACATTCATCCATTTTTTATTTAAATGAATATTTTTTAATATAGTTAAATATAAATTGAAAAATATCTAACGTCAGTTTTTTCTTTGAGAAACCGGCCTTTAAGTAAAGCTGATTCATTAGAGAAAAAATTATTAGAACTTGCTAATAATTAAAAATAAAGCGTTTCAAACAACATTCCCTTCAGGAAAATTTTCATAGAAATCTTGACTTACCTCCTAAACATGACCATTTTTCAAATTTTTCGCGGAAAAGATTCTAAAATTTTTCAAAATATTTGAAATATAATTGAATCCTCGACTGTTTGCTCACGTTTATACAAGATGTTTCCGATTCCCCGTGCAAAAAAAACTCATTTCCTTATACGATTCAAGTTAAAAAGTGCTTTGCCACTTTTCACAAAAGTCAACATTAAAAAGTTATTCGAGCATAAAATCTAAGGTATCTGATTGACTGAATCTTATGCCCCGGATATCTTTTTTAGTTTTGAGTTTTGTAAAAAGTCCCAAAGGACTTTTTAACTCAGAAAAAAATGACGAAAATATGTGTAATGTTTGTTCCGTGAAGTCTACCCCCACTTGTCAAGAGAGCGCATTTATTGTTCAAATATTAGGCTAAAAAGTGATAAAAGACTTTTCGACTTCAAATCCAGTAAAAATTTATGTCTTTTTTTTGGCACGAGGAATTAGAAACACCCATTTTTAGGATTAGTTCATGTACATAAAGTTTTTCTAGATTTCAGATGGTTAAATGTAGTTTGAAATGTATAAAAAAAATTTCTCTTTGAGACATTCGATTTTCGAAAGAATCTTTTTTTGTTTGAAAAAAAGTTCAGAACTCGCTATTAACTAAATTTTAATATCTGAGAAAAATTTCCTTTTGAAAAACTTTTCAGAAAAATTAATGCTGTACCTGTACGAATAAGCATTTGACACAATTGTTTAAAACAAAAAAAAAAACAGCAGTGTATGCATCATTCGAATTCCATCAATTACTCAAAAATGTTCTCACGTTTATGAATAATTTATTTCGATAAAATTTTCCTTGATGTCGGAGAGTTGAAAATAGGTTAACAAACATCGAATATTGATTTTTTTCTGAGAATATCAAGTATAAATAATTTGGTTTATTCAAATAAATATAAAAAACAAATATAAATGTCAAATGTCAATTTTTTTCTTAGAAATTTTCGAAAAAAGTCGATTTTTGAGAAAAAAAATATTGGGGACCTGCAATTTATTGAAAAAAAAGTAAAATATTAATTTCTTTGGAAAAAAATTTTTCAGAAAAACTTACCGATGACATTATGATAATAATGAATTTATTGTTTTTGTTGAAACAAATAAAAAAAATGATTTGAATCACTCGAAATTTTGTGTAAAATTTTCCAGATCATAAAAATTGTTAATAAAAAAAAATTTCCTTATTTTTGATATTTGAGGATGAATCTTAAAATATTAGATAGTAATTTTTCTATCGTTTTAGGAACTTTAACTTGTTAATTAATAAAATCATCTTAAAGAAGCGTCTGAAAACTTGATCAGAAAACGTTTATGCAGTATGTTATCGATACCACTGCCTCAAGAAAAATATCAACTTAAACATGTTGAGCCAGTCGTGAATGAAACACCAAAAACAAATTATACTTGTAAGTCGCACAATGACGTGAACAAATAATTTAAAAAACAAATACTTTTTAATTCTGATCCTCGGAGCCAATTTAGTAAAACAATAAGTCGAAATTAAATGAAAATCCCTCCTTGTTCCTTTCCATCAACTTCATTTTCCAGCTTTCGACCACTTGTTTTAGGTCCTCTTCAGGAAAAAATTGTAACCTGAATCTCATATCTTCCTGAGAATTCATTCATTTTTTCTTCAAAAAACAAACAAACATCGTATTATAAATGTTCTATAACTTCATGAACTTTCACTAAGATTTCCCTGCATTTATATTACAATCTCACAAAGCAACAATCCAACGTCTCCGCAATAATTACTCCTGAAATTCTGAAGCAGCGGTGGATAAAATTCCGCGTTCCACGATCTGTCCCTCGCTCGAAAGCCCATTCAGGGGCGAGCAAACTCCGGGATTATGAACCTAGAAACGGTGGTATCTTTGCCCGCCGCGACAAAGGTCATCGCTAATTACGCGCTTTGACGTGCAGCAAGCTAAGAGCCAAGTTTTCCCCACCGAGAAGTTGCTTGTCGAGGTAATTTCGCGATATTATTTACATCGTACCGCGGATACCGCGCTCATTGAATTTCGCGTAAACCGGAATTTCTCAAAGCGCCGGGATTTGCATGACATCGATACCGAGGCATGCGACAAACTTGCGGGGCCAATATTGTTCCTTGAGAAAACCGGGCGGGCAAGAAACATCTAATGACAGAGGCGGCGACAACGGAACAGCCAAGATATAGGTAGTAGGGTAAGCGTAATGCCGTGTATCCCAAACTTCTAATAAGGTTACCAGTGAACTTTGCTGCCCCGCCGGTAGCGTAACCATGGGGCGTGTTTTCCATGTTCAAACGTACATGAAATAGGAAAAGCAAGATACCAACTCGTTATTTACGCGTTGATTTTACTCGGATTTTCGGTGTAAATGTACGACATGGCTAAGTGTCATTTAAGCAACATTTTTTTAAGCTTTGTACATTTTGGAAACTGCAGATCCTCAGAAGCAATCATTTTTTAGGGATACTGGAAAAATCAACCAATTTTTTATGAAGCAATTCATCAACGTTTTGATAATATTGTTTTGAAAACCTGCTGATGAATGTAAATTACACGTGATTTGCTGTATTGAACATGATTGTTGACAATACCGCTTTTTTTCAAAACTTTTGCATCCTACTCACCTAGCAAACTTGAAAACACTGTATGAGTGTTGAAGTAGCAATAATGATCACTCTATCACTCTCTCTACCTACAAAGGAGAGCACGCTGTAGTGTTGCCGGTAAAGGTAGGCGTTTTCCACATATTTTTCATCTGCATTCCGTTATTATAAGGCATGGAGAAGGTTACAAAAATTTTGATTGTTTTAAAAAAATTATAAAAAACTTTGTTTGCTTAAACAATATTTTTCACAAATATCGATATAATGATAGCGCAAACATTTCTAAAGAATTCAAAAAAAATTCAAGCAAATCGGTTGAATGGTTTAGAAGTTATGATTTTTTTTCTTCGAACGTGCCAAAAAGTTTGAGTGCCAATAACCTCTTGAATATATATAATTGAGGACTATTGTTTACATATTAACTTGAGTATCGAGTACACTTCACAATTCATACAAAATTTTGAAATTCTATGATTTAGTTGTACTTTGGTGTAACGCTTGGCGTGGAATGAGTCGAAATAACCTTTAATTACCTACGAAATTATCAAGAAGTCTAAAGGACTAAAAGTCATTCAGGAATCACTGAAACTCAGTTAGCAACAAAAGTCATAAGAAATTATGTATGAAGTATTATAAGCTGCTAGTTCTTTAGATCTCTTGTTTTGTCTTCATGAGATTTTTCTTTTTCATTCATTATTTTCTAATTTTGCATAGTGACATTAATGAAGAAATGACTATACGGCGACGATAAATTTCGATTCAAGTTTTTTTTTATGAAAAGATCACACCTGTTAACGAATGAATGAAAAAAAATTAATAAATAGTCTCATTTTCTAGATTCATAAGAGTGTGATTCACATACCCATAAAATTAAAAAAAAATCATCTTACCAATAAAAATTACATCTAGTAAAATTATTAGAGTCATATCCTCTTCAAGATTCGATCCAGCAATACATAAAAATTTTAAAAAGCAAAAATATAAAAGCCTATATCTATTGTACGAATTGATAATCATGCTTTTACATTCTCCAAAAATACTGTACATGAACAGGGCTCAAAAATATGGTATTTTCCTTTTTAACATGTTCTTTTTCTTCTTGATGAAAATTATCTCAAGAACCAACAACTTTCTATAAGTAGGGGAGCATGGGGCATAACGGGGTGAAATTAATATTTCTCTAACAATGTTGTGTCATCTGTCTAAATTTACATGTACATAGTTGTACATCATATCCGATATTTTACAAGTCAATCCGGCATAATAGTTTCGTCAGTATATTTTTTATGACATTTGTGCTGTGTTTTACGTTCGAAATACAATTTTCGAGGTTTTTCACATGCAAGTTAGTAATATTTATCAATGTTATATAAAAATTATATTCGACCCGAACTATAATATGTTATTTCAGGTTTACATTGCATACTTGCGTTTTTCATTCCACGCGTTAGTTTTTTTTTTGGCGAGTGTAAATAAAAAAAGTGTTCCCGGGGGCATAACGGGAGGGGCGTAACGGGGAACTATCTACTGTAATAAGCAAACTCCAAATGCAATTAAAAATGGAAGCTGTTCTTCACCCGTTTTGAAAAGTCAATATATTTATTTTTTGAGTAACTTATTACAAACCTAAAGATTCGAATCCAAAAACAAAGTGTAAAGAGATCCAAAAAAGCTTCGAGGTTTTTTTTAGGGAATCTATAATGATACGCCATTTTTTTAAATTGTTTGATATTAAAAATACCTTCCACGACAACTGACTGTGTTACTTATCAATAATCAATACCTCTAATGCAGTTATCAACGATGAAAATAAATGTTTTGACAAACAGAATGGAGTACCCCGTTATGCCCCATGCTCGGGGCATAACGGGGTAAAAAATTTTTTTCCCTAAATCGTCAAAAAACACAATTCACTCACATGATATCTGAACTTCTACAATTGTTTTCATTATAATATGAGTTACTTAAGATTCTTAAAACGAAATTCAAACAATATTGACCTTTTTTATATGCGAAAAAAATTAAAATATAAAAAATACCCCGTTATGCCCTATGCTCCCCTATTTTCTTCGTCCGAAATTCTAATACTCTTATATTCATAACAATATTATTTTCGAGTCTATGTTGATTGAGGACGAGATGATTCCTAGTTCCAAGTTCTAAGACTCTAGTCCAACATCTCATTGTCTATCCCACATTCTTAAAATCACAATCAGTACGATCAGTTCTATGAACAACATCTTGCTGATACATCTGTTCCAACTTATCTTCACCTTTTTTTAAAATCCCTTCCTTCAATTTTTTGTTACTACTATAGATTATTCCATCGGAACATGCAACTTCTCAATACATCGTAGAACTAAATTTTTTTATTTTAATAATTTTTTCCCTTATTACACGAAGTTCCAAGTTTCCGATTTTTCTTTCAAATATATATATAATATTTGATTATAAATTTCACTAAATGATTAATAATTTTAATCAAGTCACAAATCTTCTTTAAGTTTCAACAATAAAATTATTTATCAGATAATTTGAAAATTTCTACAGCAATACTAAAAAAAAAGCTTTCTTCCGATGCATCGGATTTTAGGAATAGAAATTTAGAAACTTCGATGAAGTTGTTCGAATAAACCAATCAAAATTAAATCTTTTGATTTCTCTGATTAACTCCAATTTCTAAAGATTGATTGTTTTATCATTTATGCAATTGCAAGAATTGTAACAAGCCAAAGTCGTGTCAAACTTTTTATAAACAATATACATCAAGGTTGCGGCAACAAATCTGAAGTAGAATAAAGTTTTGAAATCTAATTTCATCAGAAACTCTATGATTCCCTCCAAGGATCATTAAATTTTACACATTTTGTACATTGTATTTCTATAATGACTTGTATTTCGGAAACTGGTACTTGGTGCAGTAGGTCTATGAAAATCACAATAATTGAACGAAAATTACTTTACAGTGGAACAGTATTCGAATACTCAATTAGCCGTAAATATCATTTAAAACGTACCTCCAGTAGGATAAGGGCGAGTTGTATGAGACACTTGTTCGAATTACTCTCAGTTTTCTAATACCATTTTATGAGCATAATCATAATTAGAGCGTGTAAATAATTTTTGATAATCAATGTATGATTATTATTTCAATATAATAACTAATTGCAACTTAAAAAATATTGATTCATTACCTTTTTAAAATTTTCAATAACATATAATAATCAGTTGCGTAGCTACTTATAACGTATATACTACATATAATCAGTTGCGTAGCTTGGGTCAGAAATGACTGTTTGTCTCGCCGCTTGTTTTGTAACAATGAATCTGTAAAAAAAAAGGTCATCACGGTGTAGTAATCAAAAAAATTAATGACCTGTTTTTTTGTGTTTTTTGTCCTCTTTTTTATCAATACTGTCAATGCAATGCAAAAAAATCTCTAAATAAATAAAAAAGTTATCTATTTTTCACCAACAAGGAGCGGAAATATTGATAATTAAAATTAATTACACACTATGCAAATAAATATTCGAACTAATCAAAACATAACCTTTAAAAATTTTAAGGAAATTTCGGGAGCCTGGAAAAAAACCTTTTCTAATGGTGAGGCCAGGAGCAGCTAAAACAAAAATGTCTCAAAATAACCGCTGCTGCCCTGTGTATGATATTGTATATAAATAAAGAGGACAAGTTCTATATAATTCAGGATTCAATAAAACTACAAAAAACATAGAAAATTCCTTCGTCATCAGCTTAGCCGGAAAAATTATTAAGTTCATTGAACATTCATCCGTGAAGTGACGGATTCATCAACATGAATCCGTTAGAGTGTTTAATCGTTCCAATCTACAAGAAAAGCGGAAATGAAACATAATTTAAGATATTCAAGGTTATTGATCAATTGGAGATGGAAAGGAGAGAATTCCAAGTGGAACTACTAAAGATCATGTCAGCCAGAGTTGTTATGCTGTAAGGGAGTCTTCTCATGTAGAATGCTATATATAATAATCAATTGTTGATGATAGTTCAGATATTGAAGATAAAAAAAATTGTTTTTTTTTTTTGTTCGTGTGATGACCGTGAAAATCAATTGGTTAAGATATTCAAAAAAGCTTGTATCTAACTATAGCAATGTGTTTACTGAAATTAAGAAAATTAACTTTAAATTGATAAGTACAATGTTTTTCCTGAAAATGTTCCCTCTGAGCTTGTTGGCCGAAGCGGGGTTGAAGACAAATCATGATCAAGTGGGTAAATTCATCGAAGTTGAAAAAAAAGATATCTACATTTCAATAAAAAAGAAACATTCTTCAGAAAACCTTGTCCTGAAATCATTTATATATTTTTTATAATTAATACACAAGTCCCTTGCTATAACGAGTTCTTTTTCTCTTTCTATTCCGATCTATTAGCAAGGGACTAGTGTATTCTAAAATTGTGATAAAATATAGCATTCTACATGAGAAGACCCCCTCAAACGAATGACTGATTTTTTCAATCGCCTACGCCAATATGAGTCAAAACAAACAATTGGACGCTCAGGAAATTAACTGTAAAGAACTTTTTTTTTATGAAAAAAATATATACCTGTGATCAAAAACCTTTGACGATGATCAAAAAAATACAAAATAAGAGTATTTCATCAAGGTTTGTAAGGGTGTGATATTATAATTTCAAAATTTTGAACTGCAGGATGTTAAAAGTTACAAGACTTGATTACAGTTACATCAAAAATCGCAAGTTTAAACTCAATTCAGGAACGATGTCATGCAACTGATTGTGAGTGTAAATAATATGATACATGTTTGCCAATAAGAAATTGAAAATTAATGAATACAATTACTATTGAACTCGGAAAAATGAATGTAGATCCAAAAGTTATTGACAAATCAATTAAAAAGGAAATTAATCAAAATTTAATTACTGAGGATGATGAACCAGCGAATTCCAATTTTCAAACTTTTGCGTTTCATATTTCAAAGTAATTGAAGCTACACTCTTGTAAATAAAGAAGTTTGAAGCTCCTGATTATTTCACATCGAATTTCGTAAATTCCAATCATATTTCAAACAACGTTATGTACGAATATTCTTCATGATTCAAGAGATGGAGAACTTTTACAGAGTATTTGTAAATTATCATGAATTAAGTAAAATAATATGAAATTCTATGACTTCTGTTATTTATTGTTGAAAAGTTATAACTGACGATAAAAAATATGAACTGAGGAATATGTTACATACGTGCCCTCACGGAAGAGAAAGGGCAGCTTCGAGGCAGTGAGAGGGCGATGGGTGCCCCGTAGCTGACACTTGATTGCCGTCGGACTGGGCAGATGTGAAAAAACATGTTCATGTTGCATTTTCAGAAGAAATAAGGTTTAGGTTTAGGATGTGCATTCTTGATTTGAAATGAATCCATTCATTGAAATGTGTAGATTTCATTATGTTTATTTCATATGATCATTCTAAATATTCAAAATCCTAATTATATTTTTTTGTTTTGATTTTATCATTTGATTCTTTTAAACTATTGACAAATGCACTTTTTTTATTAGCTCCTTACGTTTGAACTTGTGAAATCGATATATATATATATTATGAAAAAACACTCTGGGCTGTTACAGGTTACAGGGCAGGTACGGGGCAGGTACAGGGCAATGACTACCCAAAGCCTTCCTTTAGGGTGTTAAACACGTGTTTGATACATACGTATGTTACTGACGTGTTAAACACGTGTGAGATACATACATATGTTATAGACGTGTTCAACACGTGTGAGATACATACATATGTATAGACGTGTTCAACACGTGTGAGATACATGCGCATGTTACATACGAGCTAAACACATGTTACATACGTGCTACACACTCGATAGATATATACGCATGTTAAATACGTGGTAAACGCACGGTACTAAAAATTTTTTTTTCCTTCTTGAACTAAGATACTTCTGAAAAAGGTTATAAAAATAATTGTTGGCGAATCACAAAAAAAATATACATGAATGGAGTAATTTTAGTTTTTTTTTTTCCAAAATTCAGTAATGATCTGTAGCAATTTGAAATAAATCATCATTTAACGCAATTATGTTTCTCTACCTAAACATATACTTTTCGTAACCTTTGTATTTTGAACAATTCACTCCAATTTATTTCACTTTTGTCCATTAAAATTCATATTTTGTTTATCTAACATTCACATTCATTCGTCAATGAATGTAAACATTAGTTATGAATTACCATTGTGTATTTCAAAAAATATCTAAGTGAGCATGATTTTTAACTTTTCCGTGTTAAACCCCTTGCAATTATGCTTTTTAGATGCCGAAAATCCCCCATCGCTCAATTTTAGATCTAATTTCTTGTTCTCGCAAGTGATCTATACGCAGGGTTCCCAGATTATGACGTCACCTAGCCAAAAGACAAGGGCAAGTTTACGTCTTCTTTGACGCTAGAAAGTAAAAAAAAAAATAGCCATCTGGGAACCCTGTTTATACGTCTTGAATTACTTGCATTTATTACCTACGAATATTCGATTATGCTGAGTGTAAAACTTTAAATTTTCGAATTTCGTTCTCCTTAATATAACGTTAAATATACGTTTCTCTAAATAGAATCGATTATTCTTCACAGCTGTGTGAATCGCAATAATATACCAAATTTTTGAAAGCTGATGTAAGAATTGAAATCTTATCTTCTTCTGGATACTAATTGTTACTTTTTTAAGCATTCAAATTTCAAATAATTGATTTTTTGAGGAGATAGAAACAGTGCTATTTAAATAGAAAATCTAAAAAATATATCAAATACAGTTTAAAAAATCCATTCCATGACACTGTCTTCAAAGAATTACTATAAGTTATAGATAAAAAAAAATATAAGTTGACAGTGAATAATATTTTAAATTTTAATAAAAAAAAACAGCACACAGAAGTGTGCCGTTACGTAGAACTACGTCTTAATGTCACATGTTAATGTAAAATATTAAATAATAAAAGATCAGGTGAAAATCCGATCACTCGGAGCCAATGTGTAAAAAATATATGTCCAAGTTTAAATCCCATTTACTTTATTTTCTTCTCCAAGCTTTCGGCTGTAATCCAGCCATCTTCAGGGACTACAATAATATATTCATTCTGCATATCACTTGTAACACTCATAATCAAAAATCAAAAATTCAAAAAATCACTTACATATAAGAGATGAAAAAAATCAATGAAAAAACACGTCGTCAAATATCCTCTTGATAATGGTCGCGTCAAAATCCATCTCTCTCATAATACTTCGTAACGTAACGTAAAAGATAACTATGTGGAAATTTCGAAGGATCCAATTAGAAAGATTCAGACTGGTATTAGTGACATTTTGAAAAGATGGAAAGATAAGAATTTTATTACAAGAAAGGATTATTTTGAATTACTCGAGACTGATGGGAATTTGCCCAGAGCTTATGGTCTGCCTAAAATTCATAAGATAGATAGTCCCCTCAGATTGATAGTTTCTTCGATTGGCAGTCCTACTTATAAAATTTCAAAATTTATTCAAGACATTTTGTCGAGGGGTTTAGTGAAGTCACCTAGTTTTGTTAAAGACAGCATTGATTTGAAGAATAAGATAAAATTTATTGAGTTTGGAAGTAATGATGTATTGATTTCTTTGGATGTTAAATCTTTATTTACTAATACTCCACATGAATTGGTTATTAAGGCAATAGAAAATACATATAATGAGATTGAGATTTCTACTTTGATTCCTAGATGTGAATTGGTGAATTGTGTTTCGACTCTTCTCGATAATACTAGTTTTATTTTTAATAAGATGTACAGACAGACTTTTGGTACCCCTATGGGCTCTCCCATTTCACCTATTATTTCTGATTTGGTCCTTCAGGATCTTGAAAAGGATTGTTTAGGGAGATTGGGTTGGACCCCGAAGTTTTATTATAGATTTGTTGATGACATTATTGCTTTGGTACCGAAAGACAGAATAAATGAGATGTTAAATACGTTTAATTCATATCACCCACGCTTGCAGTTTACTCATGAAATTGAGAAGAATGGCAAGATTGATTTTTTAGAGATGACCATTATTAAGAATTGTGGGACTGGATTTTTTGAGTTTAATTGGTATAGGAAGGAAATTGCCTCAGGTAGATACATTGATTTCCATTCGAAACATCCTCTACAGCAAAAGATTGGTATTATATTTGGTTTGACTGATAAAGCTTTTTTGATCTCGGATAAGAAGTTTCATTTCCAGAATTTTGAAAATATTAAAAGGATTCTCCTTTCTAATAATTATCCAATTGAATTTATTAATAAACATATGAAAAAGAGACTTTACAAATTGAGAGGGGTTGAGAGAGATGAAAGGGATTTTGTTTCTAATAGTAATAAAGATAGAAAGAATTTTATAGTTTTACCTTACATTGAGGGTTTGTCTGAAAATTTGAATTGTGTTTTAAGAAAACAGAACTTAAGAATTGTTTATAAAGTTTTCAATAAATTAAATTCCAACATAATTAAAAGAGGGAAAGATGTTTTACCTAAAAAAGATTTGAAAGGAGTTGTTTATAAAATTAAATGTAAAGATTGTGAATTTGTTTATATTGGAGAAACTAAGAGAAGAGTCAACACAAGAATAAAGGAACATTGTAATAATTATAAATTATTACTTGATAAACATTCTGTAATTACGAAACACAAATTGAAATTTAACCATGAGTTTGATTGGGATGATGTTGACATTTTGAATAGAGAAGATAATTATTTTAAAAGGAGTATAGCTGAGATGCTATTTATCAAGACACATAAAAATACTATTAATTTGCAAAATGATGCAAAGAACTTGAATCCATATATGATAAGATTTTAAGGAGTTTTTGAGTTGTTGATTGTTTTTCGGTTTTCTGTTGTTTCATGTTTTCGTATTTTTGATTTTTATTTGTTGTTGTTGTGGTTTTTTTATTTTGATTAGATTTGATATTTTTGGGGGATTCATGACCGATGTTTTACGTTCTATTACTTCATAATGTTCTGGTCTGTCACACCGAAGACATCGTTTCGATTATCTCTATCCGTTTAATGATATTTTATCACTTCGTTTTCACATATTCTTATTTTATTGTTTGACTGTATATTTATACGAAGTATTACGAGAGAGATGGATTTTGACGCGACCATTATCAAGAGGATATTTGACGACGTGTTTTTTCATTGATTTTTTTCATCTCTTATATGTAAGTGATTTTTTGAATTATTGATTTTTGATTATGAGTGTTACGAGTGATATGCAGAATGAATATATTATTGTAGTCCCTGAAGATGGCTGGATTACAGCCGAAAGCTTGGAGAAGAAAATAAAGTAAATGGGATTTAAACTTGGGCATATATTTTTTACACATTGGCTCCGAGTGACCGGATTTTCACCTGATCTTTTATGACCATTTTGACGGAGCGTTATATTTTTATTTCTATTATATATTAAATAATGATATTGATTTCATGTAGTTCAACACACTTTCATTAAATATTTTCATGATATTCTACCCCCCCCCCTACAGACCCCCCTTCGTGACACATTTTCGTGACATTCTACCCCCCTCCAGACCCTTTTTCGTGACATATTTTTGTCATATTCTACCAGCCCTCCAAACCCCCCCCCCCATCGTGACACATTTTCGTCATATCCTTCCCTTCCTCCAGATTCCTCGTTCGTGACACATTTTCGTGACATTCTGCTACCCCATTATATATGTCCGAACCGAGGAGAAAGACATAGTTCTACGTCAAAACAAAAAAAACTGTACACTGAGAATAATACAATTTTCTTCCTTTTATTTCTCTCTTAATTTGAAGTTTAATGTTTTGAATTCTCGTTTTTTTTATTAAGGTCCATGTCTACGTATATTTCATAAATTCGTGAAAGTAACGATTAGATACATACTAAAGAGAATTTATTAATAGAAATCTTTTTATCATTCAACTAAAAATGTCATTATTGCAGATTTTTAAAAAAAGATTTAGAGAATTATAAAATTTTGTACAGATATAGAAAAAGTTTACAGTAATTCATCTTGCATTAGTAAAAATTTCGAAATCTTAAAAAAAAGTAGTGGACACTTTGTTTTTGAAAACTTTTTAGCAACTTTCCTAACAAAGGCGCGGATTGAACACCATCCTTTTCTAATCCTATTTCAATGGCTTTACAGTCCATTCTCGAAATCTATCTGGGATCGCGTCAAAATGCATTTTTTTTCGTCATGATGTAAAATTTTAGATGCCCTTCGCATTTTGACGCAATTCTCAATGGTTATTATGTACAAATTAGTTAATAGAAACGAAAAATACCAATCCTTGTCTTTGCTAGGGTTATAATAATTTTAAATAAAATAAATCCTAATTCAATCATGTTTATATGTGGACAACCCATTATGTTCGAAATAGACGTAGCGTTTTGTAAAACTCATCTAAATTGATAGAATTTTTACTTTTGGTTAAACAGCTATCATAATTTTTTGGTCAATTCATAAGATGATTTTAAAAAAATTTACGAAAACTTACCTCACGTAAGTAAGTTTTTTATGAACTTCAAATAATAGCAATAATAATGATTTTTTTGAAAATATCAGTAACATTGAAAAATGTTGGGTTAGATCATATTAATGGTTTTGTTTATTTGCCGAAATCTCAAAAAATTTGTTTTTGGTGAAGTAGAAATGATAAGTTAGCCTTACAAAATTGATAAATTTGTCAATAGTTTGTGTCACGTCCCGGTGACATAATAATTTACATATGAAAAACATGTATGAATATTCTAGAATCGTTCAAAAGAACGAACATTTTTTCCTCTTCAATATAAAAAATATCAGACTAGAAATAAGCATTTCATTGTCAAGTCATTAGATAAGCATGTGCTTTTCCGGTGAGCGACGGCTAAATCGTCGCTTATCACGTTTTACAATAGCGTTAAGCACTTTATTTTGTAATATTCGAAAAATTGAAAATCCCCAAATGCGCTTCTTCCGGTGAACGATTTGCTAAATCGTTACCTTATCGTGTAAAAATCGTAGGCATGCCCAAATATGGTCATGCAAAATGTCGAATAGAGAGTATAAAAAGGCGAGTTTCGCATACTCGGTGCTTAGAAGTTTTCCGGAGTTTTCGGAGCTACTTACTGTATTGTGCGGTCGCGAAAATAAGTATATTCTGGAAATCGAACGTATTCTACAAGTGTAAAGTATAATAAACAGATATCTCAACTGAAATTTACCATTTTATCATTTATTACCCGGTCACTGGATAGTAGCGTCTCGAACCCACAACTCGAGGCGTTACAGTTTGATAAAAAATTTGTAATTTTTTACACGTGTACGTGAAGTTAGGGAATTCATCAATTTTATTGATAAATTTGTCCATATTTTGATAAAAAATTTGTAATTTTTTACACGCGTACCTGAAGGTAGGAAATTCATCAATTTTAAATATTTTCGAAGTTAATTTTGATTCGTTATTTTTCAATGAGTTGCAAAAAATCCGTTGAATAAGCAATTTTTCTTTTTCTTCTACAAGGAAATCGACAGCAACTTTTTACACTTTTACGAAATAACCTTTACGTAAAGGATGACACGTGAAATTCATTTCTTTTAGATAATAAAAAAAATTATTTTTTACGTCTCCAGGTAGAAAATCTTGTATGAAACTTGGCGCATTTGCCATTCTCGGAGAAGGAAGAAAAATTATCTTCCTTGTCCTCGGAACAGCAATTATGCGCAGCGGTACACAATGTACTAGTACTTTTAAGAATATACGAAAATATTATTCCTTATTCAACAAAGATAATTTTCCGAAAAATCCCATACTGCGAAATACGGCAAAATACAAATCATACATGCGTAAAGCTAGCGGTTTCCAATCAAATGAAATTGGAAAAAAAATTTCCATTAATCCGAGAAACAAAGATGCATGTTGCAAATGCATGTTGCAAATGTTGCTCTATAATTTATTAAATAAATTGAAATCAAAAAAACGTTAGTTTTTCTAATCAACACCTTATATTCATCTTCCTTATATAATATCGCTCCTACACTACTCTAGAGTAAGCTGAATATCTATTTTATGAAGACCTAGATAATCGCACGTTACTTTACAAAATGATTCCATAGACCGGCCATTCACTAAATTTTCCTCCAGGGTGTAATTTCGAAAACGCGAGCGTGATTAAGTTGAAAAGTAACTTTATTATACATTCGCGCTCGAGCCAAATGGGCCTTCTACAATTGACCCACGGCGAATTTTGTTACGTCTTGCAGTCACGTACGTCTTGTTTATTGCCAAACTTATCTGAGCTCGTCCACAACATTAACGACAATTTCTGTTTGGTTAATGCCTCCGGATTATGTGTCAAGCGCTATTTACTCCTCTCTCTCTCTCTTCCTCTTCCTCTTGCCCTCTGCGTTGCAAAGATAAACTTGCGGGTAAAATGATGCAGCTTCCCTGTTCATCTCCAACGGTATGGTTAATCAGGCGTTCGCGTTTCATTGTCGCAGAGTTCTCAACGAGAAATGCGCAGTGTGGATAATCATGACGAAAATTAGAATAGAGTAGCACGTTCGGTGAGGTGTAAATAACGATACGAGAAAAAGCCAATTGTTATTGGTTAAATGAAGGACATGTACAATTTGTAAACAAATGAAAATACTGACTTTGTACACTACATGATGATATCAAGAGAGGAGATCGATTTGTCATTTCATTATTTTGTTTGAGTCTACTGTAAGATTCCTGGAAAAAATTTTGATAATTAGTTGTTACATATAGAAGCTCAATTATTGTATACAGAATATGCAACCACGAGTGATAGTTATCCTTCAATTTTGAATAATTATTACAGATATGATAATTGTTGAAGTTTTTAACATGTTTAAAAAATATAAAATATAATTTTTTTGATTCATACAGTTTTAAATAATTATGATGATCCTACTACACTGGAAACTCACTTATTTTCGGTATGCACTTATTTTCGGCTCCACTTATTTTCAGATGCCTTTCTCAGTTATTTTCGGGTGTCTGGCGCTGCTCCTCTATCCCCACCCTCTCACATTGCGCGATTCCTACTTTCGCGCGGGAACGGCATGAATTCAAATTCATCATCAATGGATATATATTTTTTTCGGAGCTTTTGCTTTAATAACCAAAAAGCTATTTCAAAATTATAATAATGGTTTTAATAGTAAAAATAAGAAAAATAATAACTCAACATCATAATTTTCATTTCATCGGCAATACTTTTGATGACATGAATACATAACAATGAAAATACATTAATAAATATATGTATAATTTAGCACATACGTACCTTTTTTAGTGATTTTTATTTTTTTATTTATTTACTATTGCTATTTCGAGGACAAGAACGATAATTTTTCGTCCGAGGCGCTAGCCGAGGACAGGAAAACATCGTCGTTTTCTGCCCGGAGACGTACAAAAAATTTTTTTTGTTTCGAAAATAAATATCAAACGATTATATTAATGTGTAACGATGATAACGATCTCAAAAACTGCGTTTTTTTTTTCAATACACGTATAAAAATCTCATCAAAACCCAACGTATTTACAACTTGTATTTTTTTGCGCCACGGCACGAATCGATACCGTCAATAGTATCAATATATATTGCGGTCCAGATCGATCTCGAAGTAGTAGAGAGGGGTTCAAGCGCTCTCCCCTCAACCCAGCCCAATCCGAAAATAGGTGAGTTTGTTTACTTTCCGGCACCCGAAAATAAGTGAGATTCCAAGACTGTTTGAATGATTAAATATATGTTTTTTTTAGAGTTTAAAAATTTCAAATGTCTAATAACCTTCAATAAAATTGTCGTACAAGTTGAATTTGACAAAATGTTCATGACTTTCTAGTTCTTGTAGAAATGCTTGACGATTATGACATTCGATAACAAATTCGACTATTTTCGAACGTTATTTCTGGTATAACAAATATTGTTCTCTTATCATCGTAAAGAAATTGTTACTCTTCTTAAATATCTCAAATGATTAAAGTAATTTCCACAGTTTAAAAATTTTTTTAATTTTTATTATCATGCAAGACACATTGATGTAAACAGGTTTTACGTGTGTAGTTTTGAAAGCTTTCAAAAATTATAAATATATATGCTCTCAGTCAACTATATGAGTTGTAGGAGGATATTTTCACCATACACAACGTCACAGGTTTAAGTAGAAACAAATTTATTTTTGAGAGTTTTACAAATATCAAAAAGGCGAGTGTTCGATTCCAAAATGCAAAATCCGCGCGCATAAGCCAGGGGTCGGCTTTTATAACCAGGTCCCCTTCCAAAACTGAAAAGAATCACGCAACATCGTTCGATTTTCAACAGCCAATCACATGCCTCGAGCTAGTTGGTCGTATGATTCGTATGTCATTAGTAACAATCATCGGTGATTTAGACAGCTCAAAAATAGGAGAATACAGTTAATGAAAAATAGAATGCGCTTATAAGATAAGCCTCGAAAAGCGAAGTTATTTAGCTTCAATAGAAAGAGTAACTCATGTGAAAGAAAAAGACGGCATCAAGAACTAATTACTAACCGATTCGCCGATATCAATTGAATTCAATAATTCGCCTTCCTTTACGATAAACGTTTCTTTGAACAAACAAGTTATAAAAAATATGTCCCAAAAGAAAAAACGTATACATATATAATAAATTGGAAATTTGGGCATACAACACCTCCCCCCTTAAGAATGAAAATTCTGTTTTCATTTTGAAGGGTTGCGCAAATACAATTATATATGTTTATAACCTTAAATAGGGGTTACGCTGCGTCGCTTACTAATTCCCTTGACCAATGGATCTTGTTTTACGTTAACAGGTTCTCACAATGACTGGCAAGGGCCAGGATACTTGATAATTGTTAAGCGGATTATAAGAATCCCTAGATTCTTTAACTGCTTTAACATCGCAATTTACAAAATTACAAATTATTGGCGCGACAGTTTTTCCAGTTTCAGAATCCTTAGTATAACAGAAAAATTTCTTTAAATATTTAAAACAATTACAACCATTGTAACAATAACAACAACAACTCATTATGATTATAAAGATAGTTCCGATTATGGCTAGTGCGATAACATACCAAGGTGTGTGCGAAATCAAGTACGGTAGGTTGAGCTGATTTTCTATGATTTGGTCCAAGTCATCAAGTTTTTTAGAGGCATATTTCAACTCTCTTAAATCGATATTGGTCAGGTGAACGGGATCCATCTTGTCAAATTCGCCCTCCTTGATAATGTTCTGTTGTATGCAGCAATCATCATCGATGATACTTAGGACTGGAATGTGGTAACTGGCATTCCTACTACTATATCCTTGGGGTTCGAGTATGTATAAGTCAGTGTAACCTTTACAAGATGGGTGTAACTTGATAACTCCAGCGCCTTTTAACACGATGTCCTCGACGTGGTTTGATTCGTCCTTGCAGATCAGGGTCAAGGTTATAGGTTTTTGTAAGACGTAGACCCACGAATTGTCTTGGAGTGAATTCCATGTTTCGATTTCAGCTTTAATTGTGGTTGTTTGACAGTCTCTTGGAATCTTGGGCAAATGAGGTGACAGTAACAAGACCTCGCAGGTTGGTTCAACGGTTAATTTTGTCGTGTAAGTCTTGAAACAAACGTAGTCCGAGTCCAAGTACTCGCTGCAATCAGCCAGATCCCGCAGGAAGGAAAATTGGGTTTTTGGATGAGAAAGGAGAAGAAACTGGGTTTTGGGTTTTATGTATGAATACAAATTTGTATCTGAATGTTGAATAGGTAAAGGAAATAAATTGTAGAGATTGTATGTCACGTCACTAACGAGAGGAAAACTGAGTGCGAAAATGATTTGCTTATCTTTTATCAGTATTTGAGTATGAACTATTTTGTATAGGAGGGATGTATCATGAATTTCTGGCTTTATTAAGAACTGGTATTCACCCTTACTTTTCTTCAATTCATTAATCAAGGTTTTTGGCGTTACTATAAATGGCGATAAGATGTTTTGCCAACCGAGCGTTATTGCGTTTATATACTCTTCATAATCTGAAAGAATTTCATTACCAAGTGTTTGCAGGTTCGTTACTTGTTGCATGAAAATTTCCTCGTGTTCAAAAGTAATAAAATAGTCATTGGATTCTGTAATAAAATTATTCATTTTCTCGAAATTTTTATTTATCACTTTCTCCTGACCCTTGAGGACATGGAATGACGCGTTCAGGTTCCGTACTGTACTCGATATTATTTGTACTTGGGTTTTCAACAAGGTTTTGGTTTGTTTTTCGTCATTGAGTAAGGTCTTTATACTATCAGAATAATACTGGGCGTCATCAGCGTCGGGGACACCGAATGCCCATTGCAACAAATATGACACTCCATTGAACAATCCCCTTTTTTCTCTTGAATTACGATGCGATATCAAGTCGTTCAAAATTTCGGATCTTTTCTCGATAACTTGAATATTTATGAAAATAGCTTCCAGAATCTTGTGACACTCTATATTCGAATTGTTTCGTTTGAGTTTTAAGCTTGAAATTTGATTGCAATATGTTTTGATCTGATGGAACTTATTATTTAGAATTAGTTTCCTTTTTTCGAGAAAAGACAAGTCTAAATGTGTCATTAGGGTAAAACGAGAGGTACATATTTTTGCATTTCCCAGACGATGATAAAATATGCCGCTTGAACTTTCGATAGGTTGATTGTTAAAGAAATCTTTTGCGTAGGTTATACCTAGGAAGAGGAGAAGAAGGATTTTCGGGAGTATCAGTCGTGACATCTGGAAAATAGGGTTTTAAGTGGTTAGAATGATACCTTTTAAGCTTATTTCCCATTTGTATTTCAACATTTTGATTTTCAAATACGCGTATAATCTTGTATGGGCCCTTGAAATTTGGTAATAATTTTTTGTTTTTTCCCACAATTGTCTCGTTACGTCGCAGCAAAACTAAGTCCCCCGGGCGAAAACAGACAGGGTGCAATTTTCTATCGTAGGTTTTCTTGCTCTGGTTTTTTGTTGCGATTATATTTTCACGTGCGATCTTGAATGAGTTGTTTAATCTGTATTGTAAGGATCTTATATAATCATCGTATGAATAATGAAATTTCGGGTCTTGAGTGATTGATGTTGGTAAGAAGGCTTTCCTTCCAAAGACAAGTTCATACGGCGTGTAACCCGTGGATTTGTGAACCGCTGTGTTATAACTAAAAATTGCGAATTTAGTGTAATCATCCCAATCTGTTTGATCTATATTTACGAAATGTTTTAAATAATCCTTTAAAGTGAGGTGTGATCTTTCCAATGCGCCATTGGATTGAGGCCTATAGGGCGTAGTTGAAATATGTCTAGTTTTAAAAAGCACACCTAGCTCTTTGATGAGGTTTGACATGAAGTCAGTGCCTTGGTCTGAAAGGAAGGTTTCCGGAATTCCAAAAGTGGTAAATATGGTCGTCAGTACATTTGCCACTGTTTTAGCCTCGTGATTCGGTATTGGATAAGCGAATGAGAATTTGGTCAGATCATCCTGTGCGGTTAAAATGAAACGGTTTCCTGTCTCGGTCAATGGCAACGGGCCTACAATGTCGATAGCGAGTTTTTCAAAAGGTTTATCTGCGGTGGTTGTGATTTCCATGGGTTGGCGCGTCGGTTTAAAATTTGTCTTGTTGAATTGGCACTCAGGACACGTTCGAATGAATCTTTTGATATCAGCTTTCATGTTTGGCCAATAATAAAGGGTTCTTATTCTCAAATAAGTTCTCAAAAATCCGCTATGACCCGATAGTTTACTTGAATGACATTCCCTTAATACTTGATCGATTTCTTTTTGATTCTCCAAAACTAATTGCGATTCACGCTGTAGTTTTATTTTTGTAAAAGGGAAAATAAATTTCAAAATTTTACTTAGATATTCTGTCTTAATCTGTCTTTCTTCCTTAGGTTCGATCAATGTAAAATTTTCGTTTCGTAGCAATTCTTGTAACACATTCAATGTTTCGAAAATATCTTTATATTTCATTTTATCGTGAAAAAGATTTTTTGTAAAGAGAAGAAAAATAACTTGGTTACCATTTTGAATTTTCGTAACTTCATTAACTTTTGGTGATAAGGTTTCTAGATTGAATCTTGACTTGACATATTGATAATGTGGGTTACTCTCATCGAGGTCTTGAGACCAGAGAAGTATGATGTTTCCCTTCATTTTGTGTATTGGAGAAATGTCCTTTTCGAATAATACAATATCCTTATTTGTGGCTCGAAATTTTTGAAAATCGCTAAAAGTCTTTTTCGAATTCGTGACGACATGATTTATGCTGCAACTCGTCTCTGGTAAGAGTCTTGAAAGTGTATCCGCATTGGAATTTACTCTCCCAGGCTTATAATTGATGGTGTACTGAAATTCACCTAATCTTAGCCTCCATCTTACTAATCTTGAAGCGGGATTTTTGCAGTTGAAAAGCCACTGCAGTGGTCGGTGGTCAGTGCAAATATCAAATTTTTTTCCGTATAGATATGGTCGCCAATGTTCAACAGAATTTACAATGGCTAATAATTCCTTCTCAGTAGTCGAGTAGTTTTGCTCAGCAGAGTTCAATGTTCTCGAATAAAACGCGACAGGCAAATCCTTGCCATTTTTCAATTGTGATAAAACGCCGCCGATCCCTACGTTTGAGGCGTCGGTAGTCACGATGAAAGTTGCATCAAAATCAGGGTACTGCAGGATTGGTTCCGAAATTAATTTGTTCTTTAATGTCTGAAAGGAAGATTCTTCTCCTGCATCCCATGAAAAGCATTTATCCTTTTTGAGTAAGGAAGTGAGAGGTTTTGCTATGGTTGAAAAATTTTCGATAAATTTTCTGTAATAGCCAACTATGCCAAGAAACATTTTTACTTCCTTCGTATTTTTTGGACGCGGCAATTTCTCTATCGCTTTCAATTTTTCGGGGTTCGGTCTTACTCCTTCACGCGAGATTACGTGTCCGAGATAGTGACAAGCGTCTTTAAGAAACTCACATTTCTCGGGCTGCAATTTCAAGTTATACTCTCGCAGTCTTTTGAAGACATTGTATAGTTTCTGATTATGGTCAACAAGGTTAGAACCGTATATCACAATGTCGTCAAGGTAGACAAAACATTGTGTTGAATTCAAGCCAGATAGCACGGCATTCATAATCCTCTGAAATATTGCTGGAGCGTTTTTCAGTCCGAAGGGCATACGGTTAAACTCGTAATGTCCTTCCGGTGTCGAGAATGCGGTCTTTTGTGCATCAGCTGGGTCCAAAGGTATCTGATGGAACCCGCTCGCAAGGTCGAGAGTCGTGAAGAATTCCGCGTGACCCAATTGGTCTAGAATTTCATCTATTTTTGGAAGCGGAAACGCATCTCCAATCGTCTTCTCGTTTAACTTGCGATAGTCTATGACAATTCGCCATTTCCCTTGGCCTTTCTTCGGAACTACCCACAGAGGGCTAGACCAGGGACTCATAGACGGAGTAATAATACCTTGTTTCAGCATCTCGTCAATTTGTTCGCGAACCTCTTTTTTGTGGATTTGTGGAAAACGGTAGGATTTTGTGTGTATTGGTGTCCCTTCTGTGACCCTAATTTTTGCGCTACCCGCGGTTGTGGTAGTAAGAACATCGTTCGGGAGGTAAAATATGTCTTTGAATTCTTCACAAAGGCTTATGATCGACTCTTTCATTTCGTTCGAATGCAAGTGATCTAATTTAAGTATGTTTCTAATCCTTTCTTTCCGATCCCGATTTGAAGCTTCTGCGATTGAATTTTGGTAAATGGAAACCTGTTCTGGGAGTGGTTCAATTGAAAATTCAGGTTGTGGTATTACCTTGCCATTCTGAGAAGTATTTACAACAGTAATCAAAGCCTCATTATTGTGCAATATTTTCACGATGGCATTTGGTATTAACACCATTGGATCATAATCTAGCTTTTGAGAGGAAACAAGACCTTCGGTTAAATTTTTCGGGTTATGGATTTTCGCTCGAATGACCGTCTCGCTGCGTGCGCTGAGACAAATGTGTGATGTCGAAAATTGGCTTGAATTTTTTAAGAGTGGTAACGAAAAAGGTATTGAATTGAAGGAAATTGTTTTATTCCCGTAATCGATCTTGCATTTTTGATCAGCAAAGAAATCGTGACCTAAGAGTCCGTCAAATGGTATGTTGGTCCTTGAATCTATTAACTGTAAATTTGTTTCAAAAACATGCCCTTGAACTTCCAATTTGATCAAAGTTCCACCCAGAGTTTCGAGTGGGGAGTTCGGAGATATACCATTTAAAATCATTGTTTTTATGTTATTTACTTGAAATTTTTCCAAACTTGAAGCTTTAATTAATGAAATCGATGCGCCAGTGTCGATCAAAAATTTCAGTGTTTTGTCTGGGCATTTTGAATTTTCCGATTTGAATAAAACATATGTTAAGTCATTTGTGTTGTAGTAAACGTTTGCTCTAAAAAATGGTTATATTCAGCACTTTCATTCTGATCAGGGTTTGAATTTTGTTGAAAATTGACATTTCGAGGACTCGATTGGTTCGCAAGATTTCGGGAATTCTGATTTTGCAGGTTACGCTCATTTTTCAGTTTCAATTTTGGGCATTGGTCAATGGAATGATTGGGTTCCTTACAATATCTGCATTGAATTTGGGAATTCGGTTGATTTGAATAAAAAATTTGCTTGGTATTCTCTCGTTTTTGAGGGTTTCTGAAACAATTTCGCGTACTGTGGTTTGTGCGATGACATATGTCGCACTTTTGAGTTTTTGAATTTTGAAACGAACGAGACACGCTTTGACCTCTTTGCAGGGCCTTTTCTTCCACAAGGGCTGCAGTGAAAGCATCGTTTATGGTTTTCAAATCACGATACCGCAACATTTGAGATATGGCGGGGACTGAGTGAAAAACAAATCGGTTCAAAGTCATTTGGGTTACAAGTGAAATTCTTCCTGTAAGTTCTTCTGCATTATCATCATCAGCGTAAATAGTCCCTAAAATTCTCGAAGAGAGGTCTTCAAGCCTCTGATAGTAGGATGAGATATTTTCACTCTGTCCCTGCCTTATGGAATGCAATTCTTCCAGCAATTGATCAAAGGACTTTTTGTCCTGGTAAAGTGAAAGCAATAATTTTGAAATTTCTTCCCAAGAGTTTAAGTTGCAGTGCACATCAATCTGATCGCGGGCTCTACCCGTGATTCTACTTTTGACGTAGAGCAATAACGCTGGTTTCTGCGATTCATTAGCAAGTTCAAAAACGGAATCTATTTGTTTCACGAAACTGCGCACTTTAAAACGATCGCCGTCAAAATTTTGGGAAATGAGTTTGATCAAAAATTCTATTTTATATTCGGTTTGTTGGGTAGGGTTTGTAGTTGAGTCGGTCATTTTGATTTCGTGGATGAGGACACAATAAGGTAAGGGAAAAGGATGAAAATGGTAGCGAGAAACTAGCAGCAGCAAAGATACTAGGACAGGACTCACCGTTCAAGGTTACGTTGTCACGGTGTAGCTGGACAGGGTTGCTGATTCCTGGATGTTCCAGTGCGATCGAATGTTGTTACTGCGGCGAGACAGGGTTGCTAGGTCCTGGGACTTCTCGTAGCGGAAAAACGCCTTGCAGTAGGTGAACCTCCTCTTCGTTGATTAATCCCCTTAAGCGATGGAAATCGCAGCTCCAATTCAGTAGCCAGGGGATCCCATCCTCGTCGCCAAGTTGTAGGAGGATATTTTCACCATACACAACGTCACAGGTTTAAGTAGAAACAAATTTATTTTTGAGAGTTTTACAAATATCAAAAAGGCGAGTGTTCGATTCCAAAATGCAAAATCCGCGCGCATAAGCCAGGGGTCGGCTTTTATAACCAGGTCCCCTTCCAAAACTGAAAAGAATCACGCAACATCGTTCGATTTTCAACAGCCAATCACATGCCTCGAGCTAGTTGGTCGTATGATTCGTATGTCATTAGTAACAATCATCGGTGATTTAGACAGCTCAAAAATAGGAGAATACAGTTAATGAAAAATAGAATGCGCTTATAAGATAAGCCTCGAAAAGCGAAGTTATTTAGCTTCAATAGAAAGAGTAACTCATGTGAAAGAAAAAGACGGCATCAAGAACTAATTACTAACCGATTCGCCGATATCAATTGAATTCAATAATTCGCCTTCCTTTACGATAAACGTTTCTTTGAACAAACAAGTTATAAAAAATATGTCCCAAAAGAAAAAACGTATACATATATAATAAATTGGAAATTTGGGCATACAACAGAGTATTTAACGATGGAGACGGTTTCAACCCATATTTAAAATTTTTCAGTTATTTTACAGTGAGCAATAGATTATGCAGTTTCTACAACTTTGACAGTTTTTTGCTATTTTGCCAATTTATATGTAACTAGTTCGGAGAATTTGACATTTTTTGGAAACATTTTATTATTTTCTAACAGCGTTGTATTGCACCTTTATTTGCAGGTGCGGCGGAAGACGTGTTGTGTGTGTTAAGCACACAACACATGGAGTTTCAGGACTTTTGCAGTTTTAATACTCCCCTCTCCTTAATTTTTTCCCCCACCCTTCAAATACAACACATGGCTTGAAGCTGTTCCGCCGCGCCTGTTTATATGTTTGGACTATTAAATAATTTCATGTTATGTATTTTGATAAATATACGTAGTTCAATAGAAGAAAAAGTTTTTTTTTTCGCAAATTAAATTATTCATACACTCCGATAAGAATTTAATATTAAAAGAAATCGTATTCGAAACAAATCGGACAGTTTTGTAATCGTTTACAGATACGATTGATAATTATGACATTTCCTTAATAATTTCTTATATTTCTCATGTTAATCAAAATTTAACTAATTGACGATGTTTAAAAAATTTCCAAGGATAAAGCAATTTTTTTTTATTGTTATCCACAAATCTTAGTTTGTAGTTCGAAAATTCAGTTTTCGATTTTCTGATTGTAAGACATTTATTAAAAAATTACGTAAGTTTCATCTCGGTTTCATTAACATTTTGCAACTTTCAATAATTTTGTAACAATTTTTACGATTTCACAGTTTTCAAAGATTTTCATCGACACTACAGCTTATTACATGTTTGACAATTAAGACAGTTCTCATGCAGTTCACAAGATTTTGACGTCTTTTGTTTGTTTTTTTTGAGTCTGTAACCTATTCGAAGAATCAGCAGTTTTTCAAATAATTTCACGCAATTAAAAGTTTTGTCAGTTTAGAATCATTTTTCGTTCTTGTGTTCTACCAGTTTTTATATGTTGAAATAAATTTAAATAGGACGTTGAGACTTTTGACAGCTCAGGACAGAGGCATAAAATTTCGACAGATTACACTGTTTTACAAAATTTACCAAAATTTTCTTTATATTTTTCTTAGTAGAAAAATCCTTTGCCACTTTTTACTGAATTCGAAATCAATATTCCAGCTAGAAGTTTTAACTCAACCGATTTGTTCAGCTTTTATATCGAATATCTTTTACGATTTTGCATTTTGTAAAAAGCAGTTGAAAAACTGTTTGAATCAACAAAATATGGAAAAATTTTGATAAAATTTTTGGTTTCTGGTTATATCCCCACTCGTCGAGAGAAGGTGTTGAATGTTCACACTTACAATTTAATTATATTTTTTAATTTATAATTTTGTGAAAAATAGCAAAGGAAAAATGGTCTGCGAGTTTGATGAAGAATCCATGGTTTTCGGAACTTCCACCTTATACACCCTGTATATATCTGTCACAAGAAAAGAAGAACGTAATCGACAAACGTGCAACACAGTGCTTATAATACATACACAATGCCTTCACTTACATCTTTTCATTTATTGAATTTCATCAATTTTTTCACGTTTCTTACTTTCACATTAATTAGAAATTTATAAAATTCTTTGTTTACAAGTAAAAACTCATGATAAAAAATAATTCCACACAAAATTTTACTAAATGAATCGAATATATATCAGGCAGCATGTTATTAATATAGAAAAAATGCCTTTTTACGAAAAATCATAGCTCTGAAACAAAAAAGTTTGGCTGATGGGGATTCTAGGATATAAAAGTAAAAACGGTACACTTCATCAACAAAAAGTTTAAAAAAAATTAAAAACACACTTTTATGCCGTTTTAACCTCAAAACTGACATTTCAACGTGACTTCTTGGTTATCAGGGCATAAAATACCTCACGTAACAGGCACGCATGTGCTCTTTGGCGAAACGGTAAAATAATGGACCGAAGCGAAGCTGAGGTCTATTATTTTACCGTTTCGCCAAATTCGCACATACGTACCTAGGACGTAATGTACTATTTAAGAAATCGAATTTTCAAAAAAATAAACTTTGTTTATTTTTTTTTTCTTAAAAAAAATTTGGTAGTAATATTTGGATAATTATTGTAACTATATCTTGAAATTGTCAGTAATTACGAACATTTTAAAGGTGTAATGTTTGAAATCCATATTTTTTTGACTAAGTTATGCGCGTTCAAAAAAAAAGTAATTGCTTTAGACGAAAAATGTCGATGTTTACCCCCAAAATAAAAATGACCAGAAATCCGAAAAAAATTTTTTTTTGGCCAAAATGTACAACTCTCATCAAATGGACCAAAAAACAACATATTAAAGTTTCGCTGGAATCTAAAATCATGTCCCGAATGGACTGATCAATTTGAAATGAATAGGCCCTTATGTATGTCACATGCTGCTATTCCTTCAATTTTTATAACCCCTGTGTGAGATTTGACGAGAGCGTTGAATGCAACGCCCTCGCAAACTAAGTCAGAGTATGAAATGGACAAAAGAATAGAGAGAAAAAAAACTGGGCGAGAAGCTTCTGGAAAATAGAAAATTGAATCACGTCTTCCGACACGTTTCCGAGATATGCGCCCGGTGCGAAAGTGCCGGAGAGTTGTGAAACGTCTCTTTATTAGATATATGAAAAACGTTGCGCACCCGGAAAAAAGGAGCTTTTTTCATTTCATCTAGATCCAGTTGAATGACTTTATTATACTCATAATTCAAACTTCAATAGAAAGGATATCTGCAAATGAAAACAGCCTTGCTATTTAAATATATTCTGTTCGGAATCCAGTTTTTACTACCGTTTTACTTCGTGTGTTTTAAGATATTTTCTGATTTTTTTTTCTTTTTTGATTCTCATAGATGTTAGTGTCTTTAATCATTTATTGAAGTTTCAAAGAAACGATCGTTGCTTTTCGTTACAAAAATTTTTTTTTTCATCAGTACTGATTTGAAAACACTTTTTACAATATGAGGTTAACTATTTTCTAAATTCTATAATTACATAACAAATAATTTTTGTTTTCATTTAGGTAAAAATTCGGTTGATCCTATAGCTTGAAAATTAAAAATTTTTTAATTCCTGCTCAATTACGTTGGAAAATTGATTCTGGAAAATTGTGAATAGATGCAACCATATTCGCCTCTTGAATTGCACGTTAGATAACTTTAGTTTAGTAGGCGTTCAATGATTTTGCGTGGGACAGTAATTACATCGTCGATTAAAACTTTCATTATCTCACGAGCGGCATTAAATCACAACGTCGTTTATCACGATAAAACAGGCAGCGCTAAAGGGATAATTAAACATTATAATTTTCGTTATGATTTTCGACACTGCATTTTCCTTATCTACAGTTCTCGGTCTTTTTAGCTAATTCGGAGAGGTAATTGAAAGTATTTTTAAATTTTTTTTGCAAGTGTTTCGAGAATTTATCAAATGTTGAAAAATTCTAAATTTTGGTAAAAAGTCTTTATAACTAAAAACGTGAGCAACACAATTTTGGTTAGGAAGTAGAAAGCAAACAAACATTTATACATTTTCAAAAATTTCATTGTCTTGGATCCCGTCAGTTTATTTGCAGGATTAGATTTTTTGCCTCGAGATTTTTAAGTTTAGTTCAGTCTTGAAGTTACTTACTATAGTATTTCTTTCTTCGAAGTTCTAATTAAGAAATTCAACCCCACCGAACATTGCCAATGTATAAATGCTAGAATTAATAAAAAGAGAGTGTAATTGTACTTACGAAAAAACTTCATGAAAAAAGTGAGATACAAAAGTATTGAAATCAGTACTGAATTAATGTATGAACAGGAAAAGTATTTGATTGTTATGCAGTTAGTATTGTTTATGCAAAAACGAGATTAAAATTTATTATATGATATGTGCCATTATACTTGAGTGGTATACAAAACAAAACAAAAAATTGCAAAACATCAGTTTTTACAGTTTTTCATAGAATACAGATACGGTACACTTTATCAAATTAAATTTTTGTAAAAATCCAATAGTCTCAGAAGTAAAAGTAGGTAAACATTAATTCGTGGGCTACTATGCAAAAAACAACCTATCATATGTTGATAGTAATTTTTGTATTCACAATGAATTTCATAATAATAACCAAGCTCTGTTACTGAGCTAAAAATACTGATCTGTATTACTTTATTTATACTCATTACTGACAGATAACTTGAAATTTGAATATATAATTAGTAATGCAAAAGTTTGACTCGATGCAGCTTTTCGTGGAAAATGATATTCAATAAAAAATTCGGCTTAAATAATGCAAATACCATGAAAGTTGAATATATTCGTTGAAATTTACTGACACGCTTTTTTCATTATTGAATGAGATCCAATTAGCACAATACTGATTTAGTAACCGATTGTTGCTCTCAAATCATGAGTTTCTACTGCATTTTGAGGTAGTTTTGTGTCATAATTTGTTCAGTTATTAATTTTTGAATAGATTAAAAAAAAAAAAAAAAGTAAAAGAAACATCTGTAGAGTAAAAACAAAATACAATAGCAATTGTTGCATCACTACGCTTCTACTATTATGCGTATAAAACAGTAATTTTATCAATCTTGACAACAGCCCACGAATTAATGTTTACCTACTTTTACTCCTGAGACTATTGGATTTTTACAGAACTTTAATTTGATAAAGTCTGCCGTATCTGTATTCTATGAAAAACTGTAAAAACTGATGTTTTGTAATTTTTTGTTTTGTTTTGTATACCACTCAAGTATAATGGCGTATATCATATAATAAATTTTAATCTCGTTTTTGCATAAACAATACTAATTTCATAAAAATCAAATACTTTTCCTGTTCATACATTAATTCAGTAATGATTCAATACTTTTGTATCTCACTTTTTTCATGAAGTTTTTTCGTAAGTACAATTACACTCTCTTTTTATTAATTCTAGCAATTATACATTGGCAATGTTCGGTGGGGGTGGTGAAGGAGGGATTTTATCTATTTTTTCATTTGAAAAAAAAAGTTTTTTCCAGACATACACGGAAATGCCAACCATATCGACGCAATTTGCGGAAACAATGTCCTCTTTTTAGGACAACCGTGATGCAATTCCTCAGCGAGAGCAATCCTGGGGATCGCTCCTTATGGACAATTTTTGCGGGAGCAACCCCAAGATTGCTCCTGCTGATAAATTTATAGCAGATACCTTAAAAAGAGGACACTATCCCTGCAAATCGTGTTGACAAATTGGCCATTTCTGTATACGTATGGAAAAAAATGTTTAACATGTGAGGAAGTGATTCCAACTCGTGTGTATTTTTTGACCTCGTTCCGCACAGTCAAAAAATATACATTTGTCGGGATCATCCTCTTCCTTCCTTGATGAATAAATATCTACTTCTACTCGAAAAAGTTGCATTGCGAAAATGAAAAGGGTGTTCATGGACTGTGCAAGGATTATTCTTACTTCTTCTGTAGTTTTTTTTAAGATTCTTTTGTAAGATTTGTAATCATCGCACCTAAAAACTATAAGATGCATGTATATGCATTTTCGAAACAATTTAATTGTTTTACGTAATTTGTTAAACAAACGTTTCAATGAATGAATTATCTAAACCTGGCACTAGATTCATGACGAGTGACCTAGAAAACTGTCACTCGTCAACCATACTAGTGATCAAATCACCAAATAAACTTAGAAAGCGTTTGCACATTGCAGAAAATATAATTTTAATGATTTATTTGTTTGGCCAAATAGTTATTCACATAATTTTTTAAATCTAAAGCCACAGATCATCTGATCAATGCTCAGGGAATGGTGTAGAGCGTGAATCTCGACCAAAATCGGTATTTTTATCTGTGAGTGTCTCAAATCTTGTAAAATATTACATTGAAATGGCCTATAATTTGCAAAAAATATTTATAAATGTAAGCGAGTTGCTATACGATGCTTCACATGGTTCCAATATACCGGAGGTATCGAATCGTAGCTTATAGCAAATTTCAATAGATTTTCTCGGTAAATCATATCCTATGTAAAAAAAGATACTACAGGAATATTTAACTTTCATGCATTTCTAACGAAACTTTTCGTACACAAATGATGTAAGTTTTTAATAGAATCAATTGTAGAAAAAAAAAAATTATTCTTGGCAGGGATCGTACTAGGGACTTTCCGAATGCGAGGCGGGCATTCTCTCCACTACGCCACTACTCTATTACAAAAATTCAGAGTAAATGAAGCAATTTATCGCGCCCTGCTTATTTATTTCACGCGAAATCATCAAGTCATGACCATTTCGACTTTCGATAGATAAGATGAATGCAAATGCGCGTAAATGAACGGTACTGTGTAGTTGCGTGCAGTTGTTTGTGGTAGTACAGTCACTGGCTACTACACTGGGAAAAAAATCCCGGCGATTTAAAATGGCTGCTTTACGTTACTGCTTTCACGTCAATCCAGCCCCATGGCCACGGGAAATCCCCGTGTGCTGCCCATGCTGATCTGACGGGCAGCTGTGCTTTGTCCGTTGTATCACTATATATATATATATATATCAAAATCGTTCGTTTCAGCGTTAAATTCCCGTTGATTCCCCGTGGCCATCGGGGCTGGATTGACGAGGTGAATTCGCCGTGGCCAGCAACGCCAACCTAACGTTGAAACGTCACGGTTTGCATCAACGTTGGCACAACCGGATTTTACGGTTAATACGACGGGTTTTTTTCCCAGTGCACTATATATATATATATATATATATATAAATGTGTGCGAGTGCGCGATATTGGGCGCGATCGGGCAAGCTCGGAAAAGTTCGGGGTCCTTAGTGAACCTAACCTTCCCCGAGCCATCGGCTAGGAGGGGTAGGAAGATAGGAAGAAAATATGTAGAGATATATTAACTGGGTTACGTTTCGGTAGTCCAAGTTTTCGCGGCTTGGGGCGCTGCGAACGAGGCTGATGGAATTCCTACGGGAAGAAATTTCTGAGGCATGTTATGTATAAAAACTGTCAGTTGACTTTGACGTTCTTTTTTTTTTTTTATCAAATCTATAATCTCAACTGAGATTATTGATTACTAAGTGTTTTTCAACATTCGAATATTATCTTATTCGCAATCTTTCCATAATACATTACTTTACCTTGAGAGTAGAGAATATTTTTTCCCTTTTTTTTTCTGAGCCAACTACTTCTGTATTTATTTAATTTTTTTCTCCTTTGTGTGTGAAGATCAAAATTCTTAATGGCTTAGTTTTAAATTTTTAGTCCAAAAATTGTACAAGAAACACATATAATTGTCGAAAATTCACATTACGTTTGATATTGCATGTAACAAACTACTCACTTTTATACTACATCTGGTCCCAGGCCTCCATAAACACAAATCAGATTGAATTCTGTAAGAGTTTACATGTAGAGAAAAGAACTGATGTAATTTTGAAGTAAAACTTCTTAGGCGGCATCATCACTTTTCAGGAGTGTAATTTATTCTATAGTAAAATTTATGTAGGGAGTAACTTGGAGATTTTGTAACATGTAACATGTAACACTGTAAACTGTAAGACTGTAAGATGTAAGATAGTAATATTTTCGATTGCAGGAAGCAATTTCGAGATTTTGCAGTGTAACATGTAACACTGTAAACTGTAAGACTGTATGATGTAAGAGTGTAATATTGAAATAAAACTTCTTAGGCGGCATTATCACTTTTCAAGATTGTAATTTATTCTAGAAAATAAAATTCATGCAGGGAGTAACTTAGAGATTTTACATTGTAACATGTAACACTGTAAAATGTAAGCTTGTAAACTGTAAGACTGTTAGATGTAAGTCCGAGTGTAGGGAGGGATTTCGAAATTCTGTAAGAGTGAGAGAGTGAAAATTATCACAAAATCACAAATTTCACAAAATCGCAAAATGTCACAAAATCAAATAATGACACAAAATCACAAAATGTGAAAAACACAAAAAGTCACAAAATCACGAAAAATCCAAAATATCACAAAATTGCACAAAAGCACAAAATTTCACAAGTCGCAAATGTCACAAAATCACGAAATGTCGCAAAATCACAAAATGTCACAGAATGTCACAAAATGTCACAAAATCGCTAAAATGCCACAAGGTCACAAAATGTCACAAAGTCACAAAATCGCGAAGTGTCACAAAATCTTACAAAATCACAAAATGTCACATGATCATACGTCAAAAAATCGAAAAAAAGTTACTAAATGTTACATAATTACGAAATGTCCCAAAAATACAAAAAGGCACAGTATCACACGTCACAAAAAATTGTTTGAGCTAAAAAAGTTAAGAGGAATCAAAATCTATACATCAGAACCTCAAAGAAAGCATCATGAGAAGTTTTACTTCTAACGCGTGTTGATTCAACACGCTCCAATTTTTATGAAAATGTATAGTTTAGGAAAATCCTCTGAAGAAGGATGTCAGACTCATTACATTTAAAATCCAGTAGCAGCATATCACCACAACAATATACATGTATGCTTCTAGAAATAAATTATATTAGGTGTTAACTTTAAAAATGTAGGTGACATCTTTTGTTTTGAGAATAATAAAAAATGATCCATTTGAATAAAAGTGACATCGATTCTTTAATTCGCATTAAATAATTTATTATTCAATCGATTCACGTAGATTAAAAAAAAGAAAAATAGTTTAAAAGTAATCATAACTCTGCTCGTTGGCAGAGGGTGGTTTTTGGTGATTAAAACCCCTCTCAAAATTCAAGTGAAATGATTAATTTTATGTATAAAAATGAATAAAAGGTACAGAATAATGAATGAAAAAAAAAAAATATGCCACGCGAAAGAAAAATAAATTATAAAAAGTAAAAATTATCAAAAATGTACTAGTTAAAACCTATAATACATGATAAATTATTTCATGTAAGTTCTCAAAGTTAACACAGAATTTCCCATTTAAGTAACTTAGTAATAACAATAAAATTGGCTTCAAAAAATTTTTTAATCGAAATCCTGATTATAAATAGTTAGCTTGGATAACGTAGAAAACAAAATGTAAAAAATTTTTTCTCCCTAGTGAGTTATAAAGAAAAATGGAAATCTGAGCAAATGCTAAAAATTTGAAAAAGTTGGAATCCTGAGACATCGAATTCTAAAAATTTACATAAAATATATTGAATATACCTGAAGATCTCTCGATCGAGGTTCGTACAAACTCTGAAGAAACACTTTAAGTTATGTTATTCTATCAAAAAACTGTTCCCTAATGAATCTGGACAAATATCTACAATCTGTAAAACTTGGAATTCTCGAGTATCTAGCCCCCAAAAAAAACACTTTCAACGTAAAATTTGAAGGTGAGAGCTCTAGTCTGAAAAAGTTACCAAAAAAAAACCAAATCTTTCGCATGCTCTCCGTAAGGGCTTATCTTCATTAGAATGATGTATATTATAAGGTTATACATGAAAATGTTTCTTATATATATTTTATACATTGAAATTACAACATGCTCATACGTATCATTTCACTTTTGGTAAATCTGGACTCAAGCCTTTCCAGTCACTCACCTGCCCGGCTATATGACTTGCAAAAGCGGCTAATTGTAATGTTTGTAATGAAGACTGCATGAATCTAAATTATTCCAGAAGCACCGCCCCTTTCCTCCCCTTGCTTCTGTTATGATAATAGTAAAATTTACAATATTATTGTTCCTACAATATCCTCAATACAAAATTAGGAAGTGGCCCCTTATTCCTCTTCTGTTTTTCCTGTAATCGTAGTAATGAATACAATATTTTTTTTATGATTATAAATTTTAAACGTATAATTTGGAAACGCCATTTCGATGTTCATCTTGCAATGGCCAATACCTGTGATTTCGACTACTATTATACATTTTTCATATAAATTTCAAATAATTCAGAAGCACCACTTCTTTCCTCCCCTTGCTTCTGTTTACATATACATTATTATACATACTTACGAATACAATATTATTTCCATTGCCATTAATCACAGAAAAAATTTACTATCTATACCACCTCATAATATATGTACCTCCCCTAACTTCTGATAAGCAGTTATTTTGTCTTTGATGATATTAGAAAAATTATTTAAAAACATTCAGAATTCAAGGTTTAAAAATACTAATTTGTCAGAAAAACAGGGCAGGTGAGTGACTGGAAAGGCTTGAGTCCAGATTTACCAAAAGTGAAATGATACGTATGAGCATGTTGTAATTTCAATGTATAAAACCTATATAAGAAAAATTTTTATGTATAACCTTATAACATGCATCATTCTAATGAAGATAAGCCCTTACGGAGAGCATGCGAAAGATTTGGTTTTTTTTTGATATGGCTATTTTTTGGTAAAAATGTTCTATCGATTGTCACTGACCAATCCTTATTTTCAAATCCATATGAGTTTCATGGTGATTTCCAATTATTGAACGTAAATTTTGATGATTGATTTTATTAAAATTTATATATTTTCGCAAAAGTATTTTGAAGCTATATTTAGAAATATATGATTTTCGAATGATGGTAGTAGTAATCAACATGACAATAAATATATTACTGCCTTTCTAAAAATAATATATACAATTCTTTGGCTTTATTAGGCCATAATTTTTTATAGACTACATCATCATCTACTTTTATCCAACCCTTAGACTGTCTTGAATTGCAAAAGTAATGACCCGTCAATATTTCCTTTGCTTCTGTGTGAAAAATCGCACTTTCAAATAAAGTTTTGTCCCTATATTCATCATATATGTTACGGCGTAAGTAATGATATAAAAATATTGCACATATATATGCAACATATATTATCAATGTACTTGTTTATGTTGAAAATGAAAAAAATTTTTATTTATATAATTATATGTTGAATGTTCTAAGTGATAAATTATTATCACCTTTTTATTTCACTTTTACATTTCATATTTACGTTTCATTTAACAATTTACGGATGAAATTTCAACAAAATAACAAAACTGTTGCAATCTGTCAAAATAGTCAGTAAGTTAATAGTAATCCTACTGATTAAAGTGGTACTCTGTAAAGCACATTATCTTAAAGCTTACAGGTTTTGACCCCTACATGATGCGTCCCATTACTTTCTATTTCATTCATGTCTAGTCATTAGTAAAGTCTTTTATTTTATAAAATAACGTCATAAAGAACTTTATAAAGTTTTTGACCGTCGTATAATGACTGAGTAGAATTTTCTTTATAATGCAAGTATAGAACTCTTGAGAAATGCCTTTTATTCACCTTTGCGTCATTGTCTATTTTGATGAATAAAGTTTACAGTTAGTAACCTTGACATGATACGTCACATTACTTTCTATTTCATTCATGTCTAGTCATTTGTATAGACTTTTATATTATAAAATAACGTTATGCAGAACTTTATAAAATAGTTTTATAAAAAATTTATAAAATTGAGAAATTCTGAAGTATCGAATTTTTATTTAAATACATTTTTTTGCCTTTTCATTATATATACTACTTCTTAAGTAATGATGAAAAAATATTGCATACAATTATATGCAACATATGTTATCAATATACTTGTTCATGTTAAACATAAAAATCATTTTGTCATAAAATTTACTATATTATATTATAAAATTTTATATTTTATAATATAACTTAATAAAATTTGAAAAAAAATGCGTTGGAAGCTTGTTATTTTGTCGGGAACTCTACCAACTCAGCTAATTCTAGACGTAGTAACATTTATTGCGTTGAATTCAACTGAAATCATTCTTAAAATTCACGTCATTCTTTAAATACATAATGGATGTATTAAAAAATTGTATACAGCGTGCTGTATACATGAAAAGTGTATTTTCGAGTTTTCTAATTCATTTTGAAATTCTGAAGTATCGAACTTTTTATTTTTATAAATTTTTAGGCCTGTTCATTATGTATGTTACGTCATAATTAACAAATATAAACAAATATTGCATATAATTGTATGCAATATATATTATCAATGTACTTGTTCATGTTGAATATAAAAATTATAGATATTATGTTCTTAATGATAAATTACTATCGCATTTTCATTTTTTCACTTTCACATTTAATATTCACATTTAATTACGCAATTTATTTACATATAATATTTACATTTTTTAACACTGTCGCGCAGTTGTTTACGTCAACAAAACATTCAAACTGTTGCAAACTGTCAATCAATATTATTAATAAGTTGTCTTAAAAGTAGAAAACTGTAAAATTTTTAAGGACGGACGATAAAATCTGAGTAATCTTTCGTCACGCCATGAAAAGAAATTTTTTCGACTAGATAATTTCTTCAACATTGTTTATTTTCATATTTGTACCAGTTTGCAAGCAACAAATTTTGGATTGGGATTCTGTATATACCCAGGATTTAAAATATATCAGTGGTTTCCTGAATTAGGCAAAAAGGAAACGGGAAAAACTTATTCGATGACGTCACGTTTTGGATAGTTTTTGTAAATATAGTGTGCGGTGCAAGAGCATACCGACTCGCTGGCGAGCCCTAACCTCTAGCTGATTACCGCCAGCTATGATTCCTTGAAGTGTATAAAGCAATTAACAGTAATACTAGAAATTCATAAAAATACTAGAAAACATTCCGCAATCTTATAAATTATAAAAAATATGAGATAGCGAGATATCAACAAAACAAGAAAATCTATGTAAATATAATTTGCCAGAAATTCATGAAATTTCTGAGTATCGATCGAAATTTTTATTACCAAGCATCATACTCTAATAATCTAAAAAGCGTTCTACATCAGTACTAAAATCATTGAAAAAACCAAACAATGCTTCGAAGTTTCACGATGACTGAAAAAATACGAAAACTAATAGAAATCTTTTGATGCTTGAAAACTATGTGGATATAATTTATTCAAAATTTTATAAAGCATTCTATCCTGGAACATGTAATTCTATAAATCTACATAAAGATTTTAAAAATACCAGAAAATCCTTAAAGTTGTAGGAATACTGAAAAAAAAAAGAACAGAAAAGAAAAGAAAAGAAAAAATCTATATAAAAGCACTGTTTCCAGAAAAATAAATTCAAATACCTGGAATCCGTGAAATTTCAAAAGCTTTAGGAAAAAGTTAAGGAATATACATAGAAATCCAAAACAATACAAGATTGTTATGAACTGACAGAACAGTTACACAACAAGCGGTTAAAAGCGCTATGGATCGGTCCATTCCGCTGTTCAAATGAGCAAGGCGGGAAATAATAAGTAATAAATCAACTTCCAAGATTCAGTATAAAATATCAGATTTATTCATATAAACATGGTGAATTTATTTGTTGTAACAATAGTTTTTTACTTTTTTTTAATACATAATTTATTTAAATATAATGTATTTATTATTAATATTTATTTCGTCGCATTTATTTATTATTATTTCACTTTATTTATTATAATTTTATTTATATCACAGCTTTATTTATAATTTTCATTGAATTCTCTCATACGCGCGGAAGCCTCGCACTCAGATTTCCGCCGAGCGCAGCTTTTTGGCGGCCATGGGGCATCGGCCGTTAACCCTAGGAATTCGCGAACCTCGCGGATTATCACAAGATATTTCTTCAAATTGTACGAACTCTATAAAAAAACATAAAAATATTGAGAACCATTATGAAAGATATAGTTTTCTGTAAAACCAATTTGAGAAATCAAAATCGTTGAAATTGCCAATAATAGTGCATCGAATTCTCAAGATCGATCCATAGAAATACTAGAAATCTATGAAAATACCAGAAAACACCTTAAAATTGGATGAATAATACACGAAATCTCAATTCTAGACATGCATAAAATAGATCACATCTGTGTAGATATCATAAAAAAAAAACTATACAAATATTAATTTTGTCTAGAACTTTTATTTCTTTGCATCAAATTTATCAAGCTAAAATTGAATCCATAATAATACACGGAAAATCCATCAAATTTTAAAACAACAAAGAATTATGAATAATACTAAAAGTAATAGTAAAACAATTCTAAATATCAGTGACTTCAAAATCACGCATATCGGATTCCATTATGTTATATAAATACGATCATGAAAAATGTGCGACTCTGGACTCCAAGAGTTACATAACTCTAAAATTCGGGATTCCCAAAAATTCTGCATTACTAACCAGATTTTCAGAGAATGCTTATCATAAAATCACAAAGAAAATATGTATATTTTTTAGTAAACCCCTCTCAAAAATTTTGTCTGCCTACATCCCTGAACATTACTTTTCGAGAGTTTGAAGTGAGAAACATCAGTTTTCAAGATTGTCGTGATCATAACATTATTCGTTAATGTTTATGAATATCTGACTACCATTGTAACGATAATCATTCATCAAGATTGTAATTTTAAAGTCTTGAATAGTTCAAAATTTTCTTATTATAGTTATTGTCTTCGTTTCCTCGCTTCAGGCTTGAACTCGTACATACTCAGTCGATATTGTTTAATTCCTGACTAGCAGACCCGGCAGACGTTGTTCTGCCGATTATTCATTAGTTTATTCATCGGTAAGTTATTCCGGTAAATATTTGATTAAGACCTAGATTTTACTTGTTGAGATTAAAAGTTTTATTCGAATTTGATCTGCAAATATATACTTATTAAAACGATATATACTTATTAAAACGCCTTAGGATAAACAATATTTTTTGTTTTGCTGTTTTCTGCATGTACAAAAAACGATGATGGTTTTTCGAAACGTGAACATGAATTTGGCTAGAAATTTTACTCTAATATAATACAATTTTACTCGCATGGAAGTTTGATTTTACTCTAATGAAAAAGCCAATAACAAATTTTTTTAAATGTTACTTTTATTTGAAGTGCGACTAAAAATATTCTTGAAGCATACCCAATCAGATTAAAACTTCGACTTTAGTTGAATTTACAGAATTATTTTGAAGATTATTATAGTAATAGTAATTGTCATTATTTTTATAGTTACTATTACTATTGTTATTACTATTATTATTCATTTTCAAACGTCTAATTAAAAATAATGAAAAACGAAAGAAGTAAATATTTATATTTTATGGTTATAAATTTGATCATTTGATTCAATTTCAGAATAATTGCTTTGATAAATACAACATTTATTGAAATGATGTAAGAATTGAAAAAAATATGACCAAATCCTGAAGGTGTTCAATAAAATTTTATAGAATAAATTAATAATGAATTCAAAAACAGATGAGAAAATTAACAATATTTATTGTTATACAGTCATTTTAAAACATATGTACTAAAAAAAAGTCGAAAATATAAAATTTGCATGCACGTATTTAAGAAGCAAATGGGAAACAACATAAATAAATAATAAAATAAATAATATACAGTCATCATCATAAACTGCATGGCCATTTTCTACACTAGATTCATCTATATTTTCTATTAAGTCATATTCGTTTACAGTTACAAAAAAAATTTCATTTACTTCTGACAGTATGTTGAGGGTGAAAGTCTCATAGAAAACTTTTTCTTTGAAAAATATAACAGATTCTTGGGTCCAAAATTTTCCAATTACTGGTGCTAAATTTGCTGATCTACAATTTACAATTTCCTGAGAGAGTATGAAAAAATTCTTTGCTCAATAGTATAATTTTGATTCTTCAATTCAACAATCGATTCCGTAATCAATCTGGTGAATGCTTGCAAACTTTACGTAAAAATATAGCTTTCTCGCTCTTTCTACTTATTGCAATTTTCGCAATGAAATACACAATAGCTGCCTTCAGAAAGTTAGTCTTCACAGATATGTAAATTTTGATTGTTTTCTTGATAATATTGATTTAGCTGAAGTTCAATTTTTTGAAAACTTTCCTCTCTTGATTTTATTTTAATACAAAAAGACGATGGGCTTTCGAATGTTTTCAGGATAATAGTTGAATTTTGAAGTAATTCTGAATGAAGTGATGGAAGTTTCCTTAATGATTTCATCCCCGTCTTAACATATTTGCAAAAAAACAGCCAATCAATAAGTTTCTCATTGATTTGTATTATGTACGTTCGCTCCTTTAAAGTTTTTTAGTTTTACTGAATTTTGATTTGATATCGATTTAATTTTATAATAAAGTGACAAATATAAAAGGATATTTCAAGAAAGTAGTACAAAAAAAGAAAAATAAAATGATTTATATTCATAATCGTAAAAGAATGGTGAAAATAAATTGAAAAAAAAAAAAAAATTTTTTAAAAATGACAGAATAAGTTAACCTTTTTCTTTTACTTTTAAGAATAAGTTCCGAAAAATTTCATATTTTTAAAATAGTCTTCGGTAATCAAAGTAATAAGAGTTTGATTTTCTTTTCCGTATATTACTTATAACTAACAGTTTAGTTGAGGAAATTCACTTTTCTTATTTCTTTGTATTATACATTTCAGACACTTTATTTAATTTAATAAAAGTTCAAATAAAACGTAAGGATTTAATGACTGAAAATTAATGAATAAACACATTTTTTGTAATGAAACCTAAGAAAGCAAGCTCACAGGTGTGTGCGCGCGTGCACACACATACACCCACACATACACACAGCACGTGATGAGATATGTTAAACTGACGGTTATTAAATTTATTCTAATTCCAAATTTTTGCTGCCATACCTTTCATCTAAGATAATTTGATTAACAAAAAAAAAGATTGTCGAATGAAGTTTGATGGTTGCTATGGAAACAAACACCATTAACAGTAGCATAAAAAATAAAGTAAACATAGTAGGTGTGTGTGTGTGGGTGGGTGGGTGTGTGTGCGTGGGTGGGTGGGTGTGTGTGTGTGTAGAATATGCATTCTTTCAGTTGCTTGTTGGTTACGCGACCTTCCTTGATAATAACTTGAAACTTTTAGTGCTATTAACATTATACAGAGTATAACGAACAAAATAAAAAAAATTAGGCAATTCGGTATAGCCGTTTGAGAGTAATGAGGTAACACCCGAACAGTATTTCATTTTTATATATATAGATAAACAGTTTGAACTATCATAAGTCACCGAAACTCAATAGAATTCGATTTTTGAAACTCCGTATCCTCCAACATATTAGATGGCTTATTTTTGAACATCTGTTCGAAAGCCTTTTGAGAAAGAGGGAGACCTGTTTTCTAAAACTAAACGCGCTGAGAAAAGAATGAATGTTATATTCATGAGAAAAGGTAATTTTCAACAATCTTTCAGGAGTATATATGGTTACTAATTTTAGAGTATAGTATAGTTGAAGCATATCATGACAGTGTTTACCCTGCAAAAAAGCTAGTTATTGATACAAAAACGAATGGTAATGTGGAATCAATTTAAATATTGCACTTTTTCCTAGTTATTTATAGCTTCTTTATATACAGGGTGTACCAAATTCCCCGCACCAGAAAGAAACCCTCATTCAATTTCGAGTCGAAAAGTCCTTTACCACTTTTCATAAAACTCAAAATGTAAAAAGTAATTTGAGCCTAAAATTTAAACAATAAATGCGCTCTCACGACAAGTAGATGTAGATTTCACGGACTTAACTTTTCCCAATTTTTCTTTAAATTTTTCCGAGTCGAAAAGTCCTTTGCCACTTTTCACGAAACTCAAAATCAAAAAAGATATTCGGGTCACAAGTTTCAACCAATCAGATTTCTTAAACTTTATGCTCAAGTATCTTTTTTGATTTGAGTTTTGTGAAAAGTGGCAAAGGACTTTTCGACTTGGAAAAATATGAAGAAAATTTGGGAAAAGTTTGGTCCGTGAAATCTACACCTACTTGCCGTGAGAGCACATTTATTGTTTAAACTTTTGGTTTAAATAACTTTTTAAATTTTGAGTTTTATGAAAAGTGGTAAAGGATTTTTCGACTTGAAATTGGATGAGGAATATTGGGTTTCTTTTTGGATCGGGGAGTCTGGTACACCCTATATAATTTTGTTTAATTAATAACAATATCATTTATTAAAATGATATTGTTATTATATGCATATATTTTGTAAAAATAACAAGATAAGTTGACTTATATCATTCTCCTGCTGTACTTTCTGCAATATCATAACTCCCACTAATTTAACTTCAAAAAGAAGACATTTAGCCAGTACGTATACAAATCTTGAAAGTTATTTATGCTGTTTTTGTCTGTGTTTTCAAGTATGCAATATTTTTAGGTATTTTTAATTATTGAGTTTGTTATAATATCTTGTGTATTGCAAAAAATTAGAGTAATTACAAATTTTCCTAATTATGCGAATACCTATAGGTACTGTATTCTTAGTATGTGAGAAATCTTAATGTGTGGGCCAAAAATCTTCATAATATCAATAAAAGAAATAAGTATAAGTAATATGTAGAAGTTAGAAAATAGAATATTTAAATTGCTGTCTCACAAACAACAAAAAATAATTTTGTTTTCTAGCATTGTAGATTATACGATACATATGAATTGCATCAACACGTTTATCCATATTGTCATTTATAAAATTTAACGATTCATAGTTAGAAATCTCGCAATCAAAGAAAAACGATAAAATTTGCAATGCTTTATGATTTATTCTTCTTATACGTACATTCTTTTTTGAATGATTCGACGAAAATACTTTTTTCCATTGACGTTTTAACCATTTTCTTCCTTACATGGAGTAATCAAGTACGTGTATTTTATATTATTTTACTGATTTTCGTAGATTTCAGAACACACTTTATGTCATCAAACCAATCATCATTCCTTTTTTTCAAATCAACTCTCTAAACTACTCAAACATCAAAATACTTGGCGAATCGTGAGAGCAGCTTATTCGCAAATTCTCTTCCAGCAGTTCTTGCGGCTCGACGTAATTCGAGCGGTGGCCGATCGGACGGGTCGAAAATTGCGCGAGGGATCGGGATCCGATCGCGGTTCGCCGCTTACCAAAGTTTCCCTGTGATGCAGGATTACGTCAGGGAACATGGACGACTAGCCGGGATCACTTTCGATTCGTTTCCATACCTAATTTTTGATCAGAAAACTCCACAGCCTGACCAACTATGAGAATCCATGCCCGTTCAAAAGCCGGCATTGAATAAATACGAGTCATGTTTCTGAGGAACGTCGCTAAAAGCACGCTGGGAAATTAATTCAAGTTGCTTGAAAAGCCAACGAATCTCCGAGATGATGAATAGTTTTCAACGGAGAAACCGAGTATGGAAATGTCGATATCACACTTCAGTATCTTCCAGAGACTTATATTTAATTTAAGACACCTTTTTTCGTATCTGCGGTGGATAAATGGCGAGGAACAATAAGGTTAGGAAAGGGATGTTGATGTCCCAATGATAAGTTGAGAAATTTATAATATAACGTATTATTGATTTACCATTGTAACTGACAAAGCCATGAGTTAAAATCTGTACGACTTAGGCACGCGTAATCGTACATGTTTCAATTTGGAGTTGGGAACAACTAACATTGGAAAAAAAATTTTTTATCTTCAATTACAATAACTCGTTAAATCGAACCCTTTCACATTTTTTTTTTCTTCTAATGTTCTGTATACATATTTGAAAGAATGTAGTTAGATAAAGAGTAATTGAAGGTAATGTTACAGTTCTGCCACATAACTCTGGTCAGTCAGTGATCAATTCTGCGTCCTATTAGACCTAGTGTACTCGTAGTAGGAACGTGAAAAATCTGTATCAGATTGAATGCGATTCAAGGCAAATATACAAGCAACTTTAGAATTAAATTGACGGGCTTAATAACGAAGTGGCGCTTCGAAACAGGTCTCGGAAGGGTGGACTGAAAATTTGTCAACAGAAAGGTGGACTTCAATTCTTCAATAGAAAAGTGGCGCGTCGAAAGCCTACACGGAACGGTGGCCCAAACAGATTTTCAACGGAAGAATTATACTAAAAATCTTTTCAATGAAAAAAAGATTTTATATCAGGGTCTAGCGGAGTCTCAGTTGAGTAACCTGGATTAACCACCCGCAATGCTTTGTTGGGAAACATGAATAGGCAGATCAGCATTACATGAATAATTTTAGAGAAAATATACTATTTTCCTCAAGTGCCCAAAATGTAAGTTTATTTTTACGCGTATGTATTATGTCTTGTAAATTTTTCATCATTTTTTTTTTCTTCAATGTTATAAAAAAATCTTTTTCTCCGGAGCGGATGAAGTATGTCAACTAGAATTTTCAAAAAAATTTTGTTTTATTGTTTATTCAAAAAAGCCTCATCGTTGAAAAAAGGAACGTGTCTCCCAAAAAAGCTTCGGTGAATTTGAATAATTTTTCATTATTTTTTGCATCAAAAATTTAAATAGTTATTTTTTAACTTTACATATTATATCTCAGCCAAACTATGATAAAAACGTGAACTTTTTCATTTTCAAGCCTAATCATTATATTCTTTATTGTTAGTGTAGCTTTTTTGTTGTTTGTAAAATGTTATTTTATCATACTAAAAACAGTTAAATTAAGCATTTAACGATTATATATTGCCAAAAAACTCTTTTCAATACTTCAAAAATACCTATTCATGCACCAATGGCCAGCGAGTAAATTAAAAAAAGGGATCATATAAAAATATTGTTGAAAACTTCGATGAATCCATTGAACTCAAAAATGCACGAAAATACTACTCGTAAGTTCTCAAGTGCCAAACTTGTGTTAGAAGTTTTTTACATTTACGCATGTTAAATGTAATATACGGTGTTTTTCAAATTCATAAACGTTTCTGAATTTTAATGAACTTGTTTGCGGATAATAATAAACTTGTGTATAGAGTTTTCATGTACAAGTATATATTAATATCAATGTACTGGTTTGTGAAATTTAATAAATATTTCATGCATATATTGTTCGAACTTTCAAAAAAAATTGAAAGTTTTCTTCAGTATATCTCACTCAAAGCTTTCGGAAATTCCGAAATGACTTCAGATAAATTTTTCACCTCAAGCAGGATTTGAGCCTAGTACTTTTTCATCTAAGCTACCTAGCTATACGTTTTCACAACTGAGCTATTGTCACATCTCTACTTACCTTGATTCTCATGAGGACCTTATAAGGTTCTAATAAGAAGACCTTATAAGAAGTCTAAGATCTTAATAGGGTTCTTATAGGGTCTCCTCACAAAACCTTATAAGGACCCTATTAAGATTTTAGATTTCTTATAAGGAACTTATACGGTTCTTGTCTCCTTATAAGAACTTAATAAGGTCCCTAAGAATCTTATGAGGTTATATAGTAAGAAATTTAAAATCTTATGAGGTTACTTATAAGTAATCTAAAATCTTATAAGGCCTATGTTTATTTATATAGAATTCTTCCGAAAATAAATCGATTTTTATATACTTTCATACATTAAAGTGTTTTTTCAAGCATAGTGTGTGCGATTAAGATTCAATTTACAACTTAAGCATTTTTAATAAACTGTCTATAGATTTAAATGTAAGTGTATTTTTTTCAATACGACAGTTTTATATTCTACTTCAGCATGCCACTTTATTATTTTCCATAACACGTTCATACATGGAAGTTCATTAAAATGGATTACATTTTTAAGAGTACAGTATCACCTTTAAGTGACATATAAAATTAAAAAGAAAAGGGCGTGTGCATTACACGGTAGAGATGAAAATCATGGAATTGAATAAGCACATGATTAACACCAAAAATGCTGCTAGACTACTAGCACTATTTTATTTAATATCGGACAAAGTATAAGTATGTAATGAAGTACAAGTATTTTTTTACTTAGATTGTACTTGAGTATGTGTCCTTGACACTCAAGTACTAACGAGTAGTATTTTCGTGCATTTTTGAGTTCAATGGATTCATCGAAGTTTTCAACAATATTTTTATATGATCCCTTTTTTTAATTTACTCGCTGGCCATTGGTGCATGAATAGGTATTTTTGAAGTATTGAAAAGAGTTTTTTGGCAATATATAATCGTTAAATGCTTAATTTAACTGTTTTTAGTATGATAAAATAACATTTTACAAACAACAAAAAAGCTACACTAACAATAAAGAATATAATGATTAGGCTTGAAAATGAAAAAGTTCACGTTTTTATCATAGTTTGGCTGAGATATAATATGTAAAGTTAAAAAATAACTATTTAAATTTTTGATGCAAAAAATAATGAAAAATTATTCAAATTCACCGAAGCTTTTTTGGGAGACACGTTCCTTTTTTCAACGATGAGGCTTTTTTGAATAAACAATAAAACAAAATTTTTTTGAAAATTCTAGTTGACATACTTCATCCGCTCCGGAGAAAAAGATTTTTTTATAACATTGAAGAAAAAAAAAATGATGAAAAATTTACAAGACATAATACATACGCGTAAAAATAAACTTACATTTTGGGCACTTGAGGAAAATAGTATATTTTCTCTAAAATTATTCATGTAATGCTGATCTGCCTATTCATGTTTCCCAACAAAGCATTGCGGGTGGTTAATCCAGGTTACTCAACTGAGACTCCGCTAGACCCTGATATAAAATCTTTTTTTCATTGAAAAGATTTTTAGTATAATTCTTCCGTTGAAAATCTGTTTGGGCCACCGTTCCGTGTAGGCTTTCGACGCGCCACTTTTCTATTGAAGAATTGAAGTCCACCTTTCTGTTGACAAATTTTCAGTCCACCCTTCCGAGACCTGTTTCGAAGCGCCACTTCGTTATTAAGCCCGTCAAATGAGATAAGAAAAACAGTTTTCGAATATTTGAAAATATTAATATGACAATCCGTGATAATTATATATGTTCCGGTGTTTTTAAAACCTATCTGGATGGAGCACACTTTGAAGATATGGGAAACCAAATAAGAAGACGAAGGAAAATTCGGCATTGATAATTTTAAATGATGTATAGAAAAAATGTGTAAAAACATGTATCTCACTTGTATTTACAAATATACAGACTATAGACGTTCAATAATCAAAAAACCGAAAAAATTATACATGATAATACTTTCAAAATAACTTATTTTTATATTTTAAATTTGAAAAGTATCTACTTACATAATATTTTATCATTTCACAGTATTAATTTACAAGAGTCAGATTCATTTTCTGATTCGACGATATAAACTTCGTCGAGTCTTTTGAATCACCAAATAATTAAAAAAAAAATCACTTTACGGCGTACACACAGGCAATGATCTCAAATCGATATAAGCCGAAATACCAAAGTTATATCTATCGAACAAATTCATAATCATATTCCAAAACACCGGTCATAAACAGAACTTAAAAGGCCCGTATCCTCTTGTCTACTTAATGTGTTCTAAGTTCTCTTTATGAAAATCATTTCAGAAAAAAATAGTACATTGTTTACCGCGGCGCATTATTGCTGTTTCGAGGACAAGGACGATAATTTTTTGTCCGAGGCACTAGCCGAGGACAGGAAAATATCAACCTTGTCCGGGGATAGCAAATGCGCCAAAGTTAACAAGATTTTATACGTCAACGGGTTAAAACGCGAGTTTTAACCCGCCCGAAAACGAGCGTTTTCGACCCGGAGACGCACAAAAATATTTTCGTCAGAGCATTTGTTTATGAAATGTGAATTCAGATCAAAGTCAATAGTAATAGCAACAGTGGCGAATTCATTTATCATAATACATATGTCATGTACTGTCAGCTTTCATTTGAGGAAATTCGTTATTTTAACTATACTTCAACACAAATTCAGAGCTTTTAATAATTTAGGGCCTTCTGTCAAATAATATTTAAATTTAATTAGTGATTGTCAAAAAATATTAGTGTTTCTAAGTGACTTGCAGAAATGTCCAAAAAAACAAAATTTTTATAGAACTCGGATTTCTTAATTTCACTTTGAAAAAATACAAGTAACACCTGCAATACACTTATGCAGTCATTTTTGTCTAAGATTTTTTGTTTCAACTTTTAGAAAAGTTGTCGAAATCGTTCTTTAAATTCAGAAATATAGAAATCATTCGTAAGTATAGAATATTTTTACATAAATATTGAATGAAAATGGAAATTTCGCAATTAAACTGGAATATTATTTGAAATTTCTCAAAAATTAATAAATTTGGCAATAATCAATGACAATTGTTTCTAAATTCCAAAAGTAAAGTAACTTTATTAGAACTTTTCAACTTTAGAATATTTTTTAAAATTATAGATCCAAGTTATTATTATCGCAATTCTCCGTTTCCCGTAATTCAATGAGGTAATCAGTGGGAAAAAGATCACTCAAGGCCACCATATTCTTAATATTTTTCAATTTTATTTATCTCTATATTTCGACCAACCAATTGGGTCCTCTTCAGGATCCTTACAAACCAAAAACACCTCAATTTTAAAAAAACATTCCATCATACAAAAAACTATAAAACTATAAAAATCATTTATCAAAAAACTTACGATCATAAAAATCATTCCTAACTTAATAACATTGTGATCGGAAAAAACGTTCAGGTGTAAAACATCATCGTTAAAAATTCTTCAAAAACAACCGAGGCACGATCACAAATTATAATGTCCATGTTTAAAAACAATTATATAAGAAAGTGCGTATAAATTCTCCAATCAACCTGCACTGACAATGGACAACGTAGAAATGGCCACAACGACGTATACAATCAAAAAGAACTTTCCAAAAGATAAAATATTATTTACAAAAACCTATTGAAGGTTAAAGTTTCAATCGCATCATTTCTAAATTCTATCAATTTCATTGAAGCATCCAAAAATACTCGTTATAAACCGAATCCAAATTCTTAGTGTCATCCTGTTTGTTAAGTGTATTGTCAGTTTTTCTAATAAAAATCATCTCTGATAAATCCCTTTTCCATTTATTACTCTCTCGATCAAGAATCTCAATATTTTCCCAGTCAAAATCATTTCCACAATTTATTTTGTGGTTCGTCACGACACTATTTTTCGATAAATCTAATCTAAAATTATTCTTGTGTTCTTTCATTCTCGTTTTCAAATTTCATTTAGTCTGTCCTATGTAACAAAATTCACAACCTTTACAATCAATCCTATATACTACTCCTGGTTGATCCAAAAATGCCAATTTATCCTTACCTCGCTTTATGATTTTCGTATTGAATTCATTATCGATTCTATTAATAATCCTAATATCATGTTTACTTAAAATCCTTTTCAATTTCAAATTCAAATCTTTTACATAAGGTAGTACTATCGGTAGTTTATTAAAATTATCATCTTTCTTCATATTATGGTAGAAGCAGTATTTCTAAAAAAATTCTTTCTTCTTCTCTTCTCAATATGTTTATCAATAAAAAAGTCAGGGTAATTGTTATTCCTTAAAATATCTCTAATTATCTCAAAATTCTTACAATGAAATTTCTGATCAGATAGTTTCAAAAATTTATCAGTCAAACTTATAACAGTACCTACTTTTTGATGTAATGGGTGTCCAGAAAAATAATTAACAAGTGTCCCTGAAGAAGTCGGTTTCAAATGCCAATCAATATCCACACCACTCATTTTCCTTATTATCTTTAATTCCAAAAAATTATTAACACCATTATCTTCTATTAAGTTTGTTTGTCCATTATTCGTTAGATATGTGGACGACATATTAGCTTTGGTTCCATCAGATAAATTTTTAGATGTTCTTTCAATTTTGAATTCTTATGATCCTAGATTGAATTTTACATATGAATTGGATAAAATTGAGGTTTTTTTGGTTTGTATGGATCCTGAAGAGGACCCAATTGGTTGGTCGAAATATTGAGATAAAAAAAATTGGAAAATATTAAGAATATTGTGGCTCTGAGTGATCATTTTCCCACTGATTACTTTTTAAGAATTAAATTTTTTAAATACATTTTTTTCTGTATTCTATCTTAAGATAAATATCATTAAACTATATAATATACATAATCATATGAAAACAAAACAAGATATTTCTTTTTAAAATATATCAAAAATTCTTTATCTAAAGTTTATGCATGGCATTACAAAAATTTTCATATTCTGATGCATTTTCTTGGAAATTGTAGACTGTTAAAAACATACAATTTTTGGTTGAATAAGAATAACAGTAAAAGAAAAAAAAATGAAACTTGATCAAATGCAAAATAATAAAACCATACGAAAAATTAAAAAAAAAAAAACATTCTAGATTCTTACATAATTCTGTAAATGGTGAGATTACAGAATGAAATTCCAAAATAGAATGATGTAAATATGAATAAAAACAGAGCCATTTTCGTATTTACAATGAAGAATCCATTTTCTTACACTCTGAGAAAAAATCTTCAGTTTTAATTGATACAGCTGGATTTTTGCTAGAATTAGCCTCATTGAAAATTTCAGTTGCGCTGATTAAAATAAATGTTAAGATGTACTTATCAAATTTTTAGTCATTTCTATTAAAAACAAAAGTTGGTGCTGTTGAGTTGATAAACTTTCTATCGTGACAATTTTAGATTTTACTTATTATAACAACGAATATTTTCAGTTCCCAGAACTGCATTTTTTAGTGATGACTGTGTCATAACTGGATATTTCAGTTGCACCATTTACAACTATTTTTCAGTTGTAATGATTGAATTTTTCAGTGGTAGCTATGGCATTAGAGAAATTTTTTGGTTGGACCAGACAAAAATTTCTGTAACGTCAACTTTTTCGTCTACAAATTGAGAAAATACAGTTGAAGGAACTGTTATCAATTATTCTCTGCGCAAGATTTACGTAGTTTCTAGATTCTCCGTTATTTATCAAAATCATGTTCAAAGCATTATTTTGATAAGCAATGAAGTACTCGTGGAATAGAGAAATTTAGATAAATAGGACGGTATGTAATATCAATCCGTTCGCACGTTATGCGGTCTCTAACGAACGGCAAATTATTTATTTATTTATTTTTTTTTTTTTTATTTCATATGAATATTATAGAATGTTATTATTTTCAAATAGAATGACAATACAAAAAGTAAGAAGGTACATTAAACATATTCTGACGGGAATTGAGAAGGCATCATATTCCATCCAAAACGTACAGTGATTTTCCTTTTTTTTACCAATAAACTACTCAAATTTGAATAATAATGCTTTAATAATGGATTTTAATAGTATATTTCATATCAAGAGGGAGAGCAGCGTCTTTTCATGTGCGACAGCAACATTTTCGGAACGAGTGATTCGATGTTCACTCGTTCCGAAAATGTTGCTGTCGCGCGTGGAAAGGCTCTCCCCCGTGATATGAACTATATTTTTTATTGTTAGCGCGGAAAATGATACCGTGTTTTGCTGCGTCACGGATTGAGCGTAGGTGCCCCTTTTCGAGTCGGTGGAATAAATGGTGACCTGTGGAATAATTGATAACCTGGTACCTTTTTTTCATTTGTCCTTTCTTCATCTTACGCTCAATCCGTTGCCAGCAAAACACGATCATTTTGTGCGCGCACAATGAAAAAACTTTTACGATTCAAAACTTTTATTCATGTACGCCAAGACAGCTGTAATGTGTTCAAGAATCTTTAATACATTTTTTTTTTTAATTTTTTCGAAACGTTTATGTTTGATTTTACGAATTTCAAACGTATCATCACAGTTTCATGACCAATAATTCAACTTCTGAATCAAATTTCATACTTTTAGAATCCTACAACCTTCGCTATTCAGTTTATGATTTTTTAGAATAATGGATTTCCATTTCCCATTACTGAACTCGCTTTTCATTCAGTTAAATCTTACAATTACAATTTTTCGTACTCCAGCATAGAGAAGAACCCTTTGTTTATCCTCTTTGTCATGTCCTTTTTTCATCCCCTAAAAAAAATCCTGGGTACTCCTGTTTCAACTACTCGATGTTCTCAACCTCATTAAATCGGAATCAACATGAATAGAGCAAGTTCGGGAACAAGTTCAATTCTAATGGTCGAGTTACGCTTCCAGAACTTTTAAGCCCTACGTTTAGCAGGGATTTATTTGTGACTGGTAAGCATCTGCAAAACAATCGAGCTTTTAATGGTGTTTGTGCGCAACAAACATGGCCTTCGTCATGGCCAAACTTGACGTAACTATTGAATTAACGTGAAATGAGAAAACGTTTGTGAAGCAACGAAAATTTACAGAAAATAACGTTACATGATTACAATCCCCCAGAACCGTCGTATATCCAGTCTTTGTATTTTCTTACTGTGAAGGTATAAAAAGAGGTAAATATCTCAGGGCATTTGAATGTTGCAGCAAAAGGGGTTTCAGCTGAGACAGACGGTTTTTTATTGCACTCGAGAATTTTATTGAATTTCGAAAAGTCAGGATGACATAGCTCTGAATTTCCGTAATAATTGGATTCGGGCGTTAAAAAACCAGACAGCTAAGAACAGCAATTTTTTCAAGAATTCTTAAACGCTTATAACACTTGATTTATAGGATTCTATGTACTGAAATTCGAATTTTGATGCGTTTTTAATGTTTTTCGAATTTCTCGGGGGATAATCTACATAGATTCTTAGTACATCTTAAATTTTTCTTAAGATTTATGTTTGCTTAGTATTTATCGAATTTATAGCGTTTTATTATACTTTTCTCATTTTTTAGCATTTCTATAGATTTATAATATTTTTTTCGTGGAATTTCATGCTCTAGAATGCCAAGTTTTCAAAACACCTGATACTAATTAAGATTTTTCGAAAAATTTTTCATGAATTTCTATCATTTTTTGTATTTCTTAAGTGTTCATATGATTTGTAATATACTGAAGTATTTTTAAAGATTTCTCTGTATATTTCTAGAGTTTGTTGCTCTAGGATCAGAAGTTTTTTAAATTTTTACCATTTTTGTAGATCATAACTTTTCTCCATTACTCACCGAGTTGTAACAATTTTTCAAATTTCTATTTTTTACTTTTGTTATATATCGACACTTAACAGGTGTCTTTTGCGGAAGAGACTCTCGAGAGGAGAGGGAGTTGAGAATGAAGACTCAGACGCTTTAAATCCTACGGGTTTCACTCCCTTTATTTTTACAAATTTAAATTTCCCGTTGATAATCTACATCCGTTCATTCTATAAATGAGCACTTTATGGGCGAAAATTAGCCAGGGCGAATTCAGGGACCTGTTATCTCCGGGTTGAGGGACCGGCCTCCTCTCCAGGTTCCTCAAGCAGGGCCGCTTCCGTCCGGGAAGACAGGGGAGGCGAGGAGGCGCTAGAGTGGTAGTTGTGCCTAGCAGCTCTGCTATCCTCTGGTCCAAGGGAGACCTCTCCCCGATGGACTGCGGTGAATTTCCCGAAAGGGGCCCAGTCCCCGGCGTCTCTTCCCGTTGTCTCTGGATGTTCTGCAGAACCCTTCCTAGCGCTAGGGGAAGTTCCTGTGTCGTCACTTCTTCCTCGGTGTGAATACGTGGCGGAGCGTGAAGAGCGGTCCTAGTATAGGTGGAAGGTCCCGCTATTGCTGGTGGTTCCTCCGTCAAGTCAATGACCTCCGGAGTCCTTGCCTGCCCCCTGGCAGCTGCGGGAAGTAGCCTCCGGCGTATACGGGTGGGTCCGGTCGACTTCAGGGCTTTCCAAACCTCTGGGTCCTCTGAGCATACCTTCGCGATGGCTTTTGGTTTCCCTCGGCTGCCCTGGGATTTCCCGGGTTGACTTTCCAGAGCGAGCTAAGCGAAGGCCGGTCGTGGGTCGGGGAAACCGAACAGGTTGCGTTTACAACTTACGCAGTTCTCCCGGATGACATGCGAGCCTCAGCCAGACAATTTTTCCCGATTGTAGTCCACCGGGAAGGTGGCACCGCAGTGTCGACACCAGCAGAAGGCGCGTCCGGGTCCGCTCCTCCATACACGGTTGGGGATCTGATCCCGGGCTAGTCTCAGGCGACTACACCCTGGTTTCGCTTGCCCTCGAAGTTCCTCGATGACGCGGCCTAACTCAGCTCGGAGATCCCTAGGTAGGGTGGGGACCCCGGAAATGCTCCCTTTGTGGAATTTTATCCAAATCCAACTCTCGGGAAATCCTCTTCGGTCGAATTCCTGGAATCCCGCTTGAGGGAATATTCCCCAGGTTTTCGCTAGGGCCTGGGCCTCACATACGTTTGCAGGGAATGATGTAGTCACTACGAGGAGCAGGAAAATCGGGTTTGTTACAGTCCCTTGCCATATTATTAGACTCATGCTTAAAAATGAATTTTTCCTGGCTTATAACACGTCAGTAGACATTTACAAAGTTATTTCATGATGATCAAAATTTATTATAAATACAACAAATGACACATAGAAAATTAGAAATTTACATGAAAATGAAATCTTTTCACATGAAAATACATTTTTTTGCAAAAATCAGTATTTTGTGTGATCACCTTTTGCAGCCAACACAGCTTCAACGCGACGTGGCATACTGCTTATACATTTTTGAATTTTTACTTTTATCTCTGGGTTATGTTTCCAAGTGTCAATAAGTATATTGACCAACTCTTACTTGGTTGTAGGGGCTTTCATCCTAACCTCAGCTTTCAAAAACTCCCAGACGTTCTCGATGGGGTTCATGTCAGGTGAATTTCCTGGCCAGTCAAGAATATCAACTCTTTTTTCAGCTAAAAATTTTGTAATTTTTTGTGCACGATGGCAAGGTGCACCATCATGCATAAAAATTGGCTTTTCTCGTTTCTTGAACCATTTTTTAACTTGAGGAAGCAGCTGGGTTTCCAAAACTTTCTGGTATTTTTCGGCATTCATTGTACCTTCTACAAAATATAAGGCCCCTGGTCCCTTATAACTGATAACTGACCATACCATTACCGAAGGAGGATGTTTAATGATCGGCACAATACAGTCTGGCTTATATTTCTCATTCGTCCTTCGCCGTACAAACTGCGATTTGTCGACCAATACTTGGGAAATCGACTCGTCCGAAAAACATACCTGAAAAATGTCATAGAATTAAGATTAAACAATATCTACAGTACAGGAACAACTTGAATATATGTAGTTATATAGCATTTATTTACCTTCTTCCAGTCATCAGTCGTGAAATCTTTGTATTTTCGTGCCCATTGGTATCGCTTTGATATCATAGCAGGTGTCAGCCTTGGTTTGCGTGCTGGTCTACATCCAATAAGACCCTCTTCTGATAACCTCCGCTGCACTGTTCTTTGCGAAACTTCAATGCCAGCTTCAAGAACTTTGTTTGCGAGAATTTTTATCGGCAGTTTTCGATTTTCAACACAAATATTGCGAATTTTTCGGTCACTTCTCTCTGTCGTGATTCTCCGACGACCGCAAGCGCCTTTATGTTTGGCCCTCAGATCTTCACCGAGGTCTATTTTTTGTTTTATTTGTTTTACAGAACTTTGAGAAACTCCAACGATTCACGCTATTTTGTATTGTGACATGTTTCGTGCTTCCAGCTTGCCGGAAATTCGACCAACTTTTATTGGCGACAAATCAGACACTTTCCCCATTCTAAAATTGTTTTTTTTTTTATCATAATATCGCCTTAAAATATGTGAATATATACTTTGACATGTTGTTTTGTCAACAATAAACTTACCTGATGAAATGGAAAAGAGTTAACGCTATTGAAACACGTTAAATTGTTGAATTGCACTGTGAAATTGAAACTCTGTTTCTTAGGTTATATGTCTTTTTCGCTATAATCAACGTGAGCAATCGATAATCAACATGATCAGTGTTGCCAAAATGGTAAAAGTGCCCGTGATATTCAAAATCTCAAGTTTTATCAACATGTCTGCAAAAAGTTCATAATAACAACAAGAAATATAAAGTAAAAGTAGATTTGCAGCATGAGTCTAATAATATGGCAAGGGACTGTATATTACCCACCAGACTTCGAAAAGTCAGTCGTAATGAGAGAAGAAAAATATTCAAGTTCACAAATATAATATTGCGAATATTAATTTAGGTCGAAATCAGACTTCGAAAAATCAGCTGTAAAAAAAAGTTAAAAAATAAAAATATAATATTGCGAATAATAATTTAACCCCAAAGCAGACTTCGAAAAGTCAATGAAAACGGAAATTCACAAGTTCAAAAAAATAAACTACAAAGCAGACTTCGAAAAGTCAATGAAAACAGAGATTCACGAGTTCAAAAAAATAAAATACAAGCTGACTCCGAAAGTCAATAAAAACAAAAATTCACAAGTTGGAAAAAATTAAATACAAAGCAGACTTCAAAAAGTCAATGGAAACAGAAATTCACATGTTCGAAATAAAAACCGCTTTTACACTTACCGATGATGACGCTGCTCTGAATCAGGCCGTGACCAGGTACAAGGATAATCGAACACTGACAGGGGGAACAGGTGTTTTGAATGCTTTTTCGGGTATGATTTTTTTTCAAAGCGTATGGGACGACTGACTGGCTCTGATTTGCAAGAAACTTGCATTTTTATATCGTTATTTTTTCCATGGGAGATATGATATCTTAGAATTTATCGCTGTCGTCCTATCTTGCGAACGCGAAATTATCAGGACTGAATTTCAAACTTGCATTCCCGGTAATGCTACCTGAATTTGAGAATTACATTTTTTTTGAATTGTTTGGTTGGAGTATTTATCTTATCAGCGCGTAGTCAAAACTTCCTTTGCGCATTTTTCTGATGCGTTTATTTTCGTGATAATTTTATAAGGCTATAGATGCGGAAATAGCCCTTATTTTCGGATGTATAACGCTTTAATCCAGCCAAAACACTTACTTTTAGAATTCTGTTAAAGGAAAAAATTCATGTAAAGCCAGGATTGTGGTTATTTTTCATTTATAAATATTTCCAATTTTGAACTATGTGGAACTTTAAGGACCTTTATGAAATCATCTCTCTTGTCCTTTAGATTTGAGTTATTGATATATTTTTCTTTGTATTTTTATTTCTGTAAGTTATTTCATTCTTATAGGCATACCATTTTTCATTATCAAAACCTCCTTCTGTCTATGCCCATGTCTTAAACACTAAAACTGGTACAATAATAATATAAAATGGATTCCATATTAAAGTTAACTGATCAGAAATTCTTAATAATTATTTAATATCCATGAAAACTCATTAAAATGACGCGAAAGTTACGCGATTCAAGGTTCCACGTAATGTTAGACCATAATATATCGGCACCGGCCAATTATCCATTAACCCTTGATAACGCGTGGAACTGGTCCTTAATGAGAACATTATTTTAGCGCCTAACGAAGCCCTGATAGTTAGCTGCCACGTGCAGGAATATTTAAATGTAAACTCCGGCTTGTTCTGGTGAGGTCCTTTCAGTAGTTCGGGTTAAGTGGAACGAGTCAGCCGCGCGGATGCCGTTCTTGTATCTTAATTGCTTTCGAAATATAATGCTTGCATCTGGCATTAATGTTGTTTGTTAACAATAGTAATGTTCATCAACTCACTATGCTGTGGCAGATGTAAAGGGTGAGGTAAAAGGGTCAACCACTTTTCTCGTAGTCTAAATATTAATAAAAAATTAAGATTTGTTATTATTATTTCAAAATTCCACTGAATTAATATTTTATGAGTATTTTCTTCTGTGTAAGTTCTTAAAAAGTATTTTTAAATTCCCAGGAATAATCTTAAAAATCTTACAAGTGCCATGACCATTATTATATTTAAGTAAAAAAAAAACATCTTTTTTTGTTGTCGTTTAGGCACAATTCATTGCTTTTGAATTATGTAAATTATGTCTACATGTTTTATTCAATTTCATGATTCCTCTGCATTTGAAATATCTTTGAAATTTGATATAAAGAATGCTTTTCCTACTTATAGAGTAATTACTATCGATGATTTTTTCCGATAGATTATGTTTGCTGTTTCCAGAAAAAACGACTAAACATGTATAAATCAATTATACACCTATGTATATCAATTTCATCTTCAATTAGAAATCCAAGTGTATTAACTGATCAGATTATCGAAAAGTTCGGTCGAACTTTCTTGTCGGGTAAAATATGACAAGATCTCGACAGCTTTTCTTTTCCCGAAAAAACAGAGGCGTGGCGGGAAATACACGCGTTCCGCAAATGGCAATGCGCACTACAACTGAATTGACCAATCGCTTACGATCATGTTTCTGCGCGTCTGCGCTTTGTCGCTCTCGGTCTCATTCAACTGATTCAACCTTCACAAAAATTCAGACGCTTTCCCCTCTGGCCCCGGCTGCCCCTGGCCATGTGATTTCGGACTTTCCAAAAACTATCACTGCAAGGAACTGGCGCCATTAGTGCGCAGTGACTAAAGTCCCTGAAGGTGGATGGGAAATATATTCTACTATGAAAACACCAATGAAAAAACCAATCAAGTAAAAATTATTGTGCAGAAGCAGGAAAGGTTTGGGAAAAAATGTTTGCTCAAGGTGGATGGAAATTACTTAGAAAAAATTGAAATCTAGTAGGAAAAAGCAGATAAATTCATTGTTTGATTTTGTAAATTCAATTTACTGCTACTAAAATTTAGACGGTTATTACATGAAACAGATTTCAATGTTAAAATTTCAAAGTAATTAAAAACTAAAATTATATCGAAACAAAAATTTTTGAAATAGAATTGAATTAAAAAAAAAGTGAAATCTAGTTGGAAAAAATAGATTAACTGATTATTTAATTTTGTAATAAAATATAATTGAAATTTAAAAAAAATTGAAATCAAGTTGGAAAAAACCGATAAAATTATAACAGTAGACTCTGCATGTATGACAGAAAGTTTGGGAGATTATTTTCTGTAACACATGAATTCTGGAACTCACAGCAGATTATCATGATGAGCGTGAAGTCGGGTCGGGGCAGTTAAATTCTATAGAGGAAGTGAAAGTTTTGAATAACTGAATGACTCAGCCATAGATTTCCGAAAAAAAAAAAAAACATACGAATTATATCCTGTTATAAATGAAGGGGTCATTCATAAATCTCGTGTGCCGACTTTATAACGGTAATTCAACGCCGAAAAATCTCGTTTACCTGTGAGACCTTCCATTACTGGACGAAAAATTATGTTACTCCCAATTCTGTTAAATACAGAGTGTGTTGTATTTGATTTTGTAAATTAAATTTACTAGTACTAAAATTTAGACGATCATTATATGAAACATATTCCAATATACAAATTTCAACGTAATTAAAAAACTAAAAATATATTGAAACGAAAATATAAATGAAATAGAATTCAATTTAAAAAAAATTGAAACCCAGTTGAATAAACCGATAAAATCATCATTTGATTTTGAAATAAACTATTATTGATGTAAAAAAAAATTGAATCTAGTTGGAAAAAACAGATGAAATGATTATATTTGATTTTGTAAATTCAATTTACTGTTACTCAAATTTGGACGGTTATTATATAAAACGAATTTCAATGTAAAAATTTCAACGTGAATAAAAAATTAAAATTAAATTGAAATTAGATTAAAAATGTCAATTCAAAAATTTCAATGAAATGTGTAAAAATGTTTTTGATAAATAAATTTTTTTTTGCGTTAGTTTAAGTATTTATTTATTGATTAATAGATTATAGTTTATTATAAATAGCAGAAAAATCGACAATATCACAAAAAAGTTGATATCCTCATAAAAAAAACTTCAAAAAAGTAAAAAAAATTTTCGGGTGAAACATGACAAAGTTATTTGACAAAAAAAATCGATATCCTACTGTCGGTTTTCAGGAGTACCAATTATTAATTTGCTTACGAGAATATCACGAGAGAGAAAAAGAAAGACATAGTGTATTACATTATCAGACACGAATGTTTTCCAGATGATACCCGACGGATATTCACTGTTCGTAGGATATTCGTTACAACTTTAACTCGGATATATTTTAGTCCGACAGAAAAAAGTAACAAAAAGGCTCGACAACCCGCGTATGCACTGCAACAACCAATTATATGTCTCATAAAAATTATCCTTATCGACTGAATCTAGTTCAATTTTGTTATCATTATCAGCCAGCCCAATAATGAATGTTATATGTATTTACTGTTTTATCAATATCATATGAATGTGTCCATGAGAGACTCGAAAATATGTCAAAAAAAATACGTAGTTGAGCTGGCCTAAGAAAGAAGCCAGAAGATTTCACTTCAAAAGTGTCACGCAATATTTTAAGTATTATTAGCAATTGATAAATGTATTACAAATACTACAAATTATACATGTTTTGCTTATCCGCTGATTTTAAATACTCTTGCACAATTATCCAATACTCACTCAAAGTTCAGTATCGACAACATAACTTTGAAGACAGTATAACTAAACGGGGTTTTAAAAAGCGAAACATTTGAAGAGTTAGATCAGGTTTGTTTTAATCGTTTAACGTCGTGATGCATAACATATGTACACAATAATACACAGTATATAAAATGATAGTACACAATATGACATTGAATTATATTTCAATATTCCTTTTCTTCGACATTCCCAGTCAAGAGTCCATTATCACATTTATGCGAGAAAAAATTTGTCTGAAGCCGGGATCCGAACCTGAGACTTATATATTACGTGTCGAGTACTCTTCCATGTGAGCTACTTCTGGATTAATATCATGAAAAAATCGGACTGTCGGACCTTTTTGTTACTTTTTTCTGTTAGGCTAAAATGAATCCGAGTTAAAGTTGTAACAAATATCCTACGAACAGTGAATATCCGTTGGGTATTATCTGGAAAACATTCGTGTCTGAAAATGTAATACACTATGTCTTCCTTTTTCTCTCTCGTGATATTCTTATAAGCAAATTAATAATTAGTTTTCCTGGAAACCGACAGTAGGATATCGATTTTTTGGTCAAATAATTTTGTCATACTTTACCCGATAACCTTTTTTACTTTTTTGAAGTTTTGTTTTATGATGAAATAAAAAGTGTCAAAACGTTAAGCTAAGTAAAGAAAGATACTAGTTTTTATTGAGTGTCATAATATACTGCAAAACATAATGGGGTGTGAACTATACATCACGCTCTGAAAAATCTAAAATTCTTGTTCAAAATATTCACAGCCGTTTTTGAATTACAAATGATGTTGTCAAGAATAAACGCGTAATCATTAATACATTATCAATAAATTTTTGAATGACCCTTATAATCAAAATGCCGAAGCTCAGAAAAAAACTCAAATCAACCTTTGTTCAAAAAGCCCAATGAATAATTTACAAATCAATATTACCAGATAATATTTCTTAACTCACTATGCTATGGCAGATCCATGAGATCCATGGGATGATAGGAAGGAGTTGACAATATTGAGGAAAGTATAATTTCTATAATTATTTTATCTATCATTAACATCTTGAATCTTTACTCAAGTCTACGTACGGAAAAAAATTTATCATTCTTCGTTGCGTATTCGTAAAATCCATTATATGAAAAAGGCCTTCGAGATTGTTTGTGTCATTAACATAATTATTCAATGTCTCAGGATAAAAACAATTATAAATTCCGAAAGACAATTCAGTATTACTAAAGAATTACCAAATTCTCATATACAAAATAACCATGAATTCTTTTTTCACAAAAAGTCCTCTACCTCTTCCCATAAAACTCAAAATTTAAAAAGTTATTTAAGCCTCAAATTTGAACAACAATATTGCACTCTCTCGACAAATTGGGTCGAATCCACAAACCAAACTTAACCCTAAATTACATTCATATATTTCTAAATCGAAAAGTCCTTTGCCACTTTTCAGTAAACTCATAATGAAAAAAGATATTCGAACCTAAAATTTAAGAAATCTGAGAAAAGCGGTCAACCGGAGCAATAGTGGGAGAATAAATCCACCATCAAATTCTGTGCCAATGTTGCACTTTTATTAAACAAGCTTTCGATCTATATTGAGACCATTTTCAGTATAAAATATGTGGTTTTAGCTCATATTAACAAGGGCTCAATCGTGTCCTACAACATTCGTCAACAATATGGAATGGAAATTCATGATTCAAGAACAACAAAAATCCATTCCTATCACGATCAATACAAAAGGTCTGCCTCATGTCAAAAGAAATGAATACGTCTAACAACGTTCGTTAAAAGTAATGGACTGTTAACAAACGTTGTTAGACGTATTCATTTCTTTTGACATGAGCTAGACCTTTTGTATTGATCGTGATAGGAATGGATTTTTCTTGTTCTTGAATAATGAATTTCCATTCCATATTGTTGACGAATGTTGTAGGACACGATTAAGCCGTTGTTAATATGAGCTAAAACCACATATTTTACCCTGAAGATGGTCTCAATATAGACCGAAAGCTTGGTTAATAAAAGTGCAACATCGGCACAGAATTTGATGGTGGATTTATTTTCCCACTATTGCTCCGGTTGACCGCTTTTTTCTTGGATGATAATTTCCCAGCGGAGCGTTATCTATTATTTAAGAAATCTGTTGGTTAAAACTTGTCACCCGAATATTTTTTTTGATTTTGAGTTTTGTGAAAAGTAGCATAGGACTTTTCGAATCAGAAAAATATGAAAGTAATTTTAGGTAGAGTTTAGTTTGTTAATTCGAACTGAACTTGTCGAGAGGGCGTCATAATTGTTTTGAATTTCGGGCTTCAATTACTTTTTAAATTTTGAGTTTTATGAGAAGTGGTAAAGAACGTTTCAACTTGAAATGGAATAAGGAATCCATGGTTTTTTTTTTTTTTTTTGTACATGAGAATTCAGGACGAACTGTGAAATTCATAATATCCTTGTTTTTCAAAATTTCTGAACATTCAGAAGAAGTAATACATTTTCATCAATGAAAAATAAGAAATGTGTATGTTTCTTTTAACATTATTATCAATTTTTGTTTTTATCTCTAATTTTTTCATTCATCTATCAGAAAACATCGTTGTTTCAAAAACTTTTTAACCAGTTGAATTTACTTCTGTAAAATGTAATTTTAAACAAAACCATAAATCAAAAGGCATTAAAAAGATTATATTATCTAATTGAGCTGCCAAAATTCGAATTTTCACAAAAAAAAAATTCGATGATTACATTTTACAGCTCAATGTAATAAAATATTGTATTTTTCATCACTGAGTACTAACGTAAATATAGAAAATAGAACTAATTAGAAGCAGCAACGACAGACTTCCAAAGCTGCAGAAAATAATACGAAAATAAATAAAATAACGAAGAAAGTGTAACTCTATAAGTACGGAGAAAACTGTAAATCGCTACGAATACAATAAATTCTACGAAAAATGATAATATTCAAGAATAAACAATAAAAAAGAGAGATACATTGAAAGATCAAAGTAACTGTCAACAATGTGAACAAAATATTTACATCTTTAAAAAATAAATATGGGAAAAAACCAGAAATATTGAAGATCGTGAAAAATCAACAAATTTCGTATAAATTCAATGCTTGTTTTTTGTATCTTGTTCCAATTTTAAATCAAATATAGATTTCTCGTATCTCTCTTTTTTTTATAAACTTTGTATTAGCCGATATGTAAGAACTCCAGCATACTCCAATGCAAATGGAGAAAAAAATTATTCCATAATAAATGCATCAAAAATCAGAAATCCGAGTCCACATTTTTCTCTGAACGATCGTATTCGTCTAGCTCGATTATTTGATCATGATAGTCAATACAGAAAAACATGAATCTGCAAATGGAAAAAATTGCAAATATTACTGCTTGTCTCGCCCAGTACATCTCTCTAAAACGAATATTTACAGTTCTAGAAGTAAATAACAATCCCACGATTCAGCAACTGAATAAAAATAAATGTTACACCGGAAAGTTGATTTATCCTCAGATAAATTTTACGTAAGATAAATATTTTACCACATACGCGTTCCTTACAATAGACAGTGTCTACGGATTAGGCAGGCAAACCACTTGGAATAACCAAACGAGAGGAAAAAAAGGTGGGAAGGGAATCCGATGTAAAATACAATCCCCGAGATATACTGCTATCCGATAGCGCCGAGTCACACCTTCCTTTTTACCCTTTCCTTTCCTCGTTTATCACCGACCGCGAGTCCTGTCCGTAAATTCCTCTAAACCTCCCGGTTACATTTTTATCATTTTCCCTCTACCGCAGTGCTACGGAATGATTCGGTCTCGGGAAAATACTTCTAGGACCTAAAATGCTCCGTGCGGCCAAGCACGGATACCGCACCTCATTATTAAAGTCCTGCGAAACGCTCGCGTGGATTTAACTTCGCGGCCAAATAAACGAAACTTGGCGACTTTTATGCAAGTTTGTCTTATCGCGCTCGCGAAAATGCGTCGAACGCCTGCGGAAATCGAAAGAAAAGTTTGCCAGAGTATTTGAAAGCCCAAAATCTGTTAGTAAGTTCTTGAAATGTTTACTCTGAAAAGGGGATATTTATGTGCTGGTGATGGATTTTAACCTTTTTTAACAATGAATGATCAATTCATGTAAAAACTGAATAAAATGTTGGCGAAAGTTATGAAAATTTTTGTTCAAACCTAATGGAATACATTGTAGTAAAATTTGAATTAAGCGGGGATTTAAGATATTGTAGTGAGTATAGAGCAATGCGAAAGTTTTGTTAACCAGTGTGTATTAAGGTTTAATCCACCCTCCATACCTTTTCCAGTAATACAGTAAAACTGGATAAACCTACCTTTAAAGTCACATATATCGTAAATAATGTCCAGCGTGGCAGTTTTTTGTACTCTGTTGTTATTATGCTATGATTATCAAGAACTATGCTATAACTCCAATAATTACTTTTAATCCTGCTCCGTACAATAATATGAGTGAAATACCAATGATCCTCAGAGCCAAAGAACTGCATTCAGCAATGAAAAACCAAGTCACACGTTCATACGTTCTATATTTCGGCCTACTATTAGGCCCTCATCAGAAAACTACAAACATTTTTCAAAAATCAACATTTCAGATAACATTCCTTCTGCAACAATATCCATTCTACACACACCATTTAAAATTCTCCTTATAAATGTAAATTCGCAAAATTTCTCTTTCCTAGTGGTTTTCAGCAATTGTAACTAAACCACCACTTTGAAAAGTAATGAAATGCATGATCAAATACATGATGAAATAATAAATTTGTCAATATTCACAATTGTACAAACAATTAAAAACTAGTAGTTTTCAGCAATCGGAACAAAACCACTACGTTGAGAATCAATGAAATATATGATCAAATCCATGATGAAATAAGCATTCCATCAATATTCACAATTATACTAATAAATAAAAAATTCTCAGTCGTGGTATTCTGAGTACGTACATACAATATCAACGACTGACCGTGACTGCTTCTAAAGCTGGAGAATCGTCTTCACCGAAATATATTTAAACTAAAATTATCTTATCATAGAATTCATAAACTCAGTACATTCTCAAATAACCATCATAAATATCAGTTTTCTCCTGTTTATTCAAAGTCTCATCAGTTTTCCTAATAAACATCATTTCTGACACACACCTCTTGAAATTGTTATCTTCTCTATCTGGTATCCCAGCGTTATCCCAATCAAATTCATGTCCCTCTTAGATTTTTATAATTTGTGACTACTGTGTGGCTAGTTGGCATTAATTATATACTGTTCTTATGTTCCTTAATTCTAGTCTTTAATTTTCTTTTTGTTTGGCCAATGTAACGAGGATTGCATCTTCACAATTTACCTTATAAACAACGCATTCTCACAATCATCTAATTTATCTTTACCTCTCTTTATAATTTGATTATTCAGTTTATTGTCAGTCCTGTATACTATTCTTACATTAAATTTCTGAAAAATTCTCTTCATATTCATATTTATATTTTCAACAAAAGGCGAAGTAATTGTTTCTCTTTCATTTCTTGGCTTTTTATATTTGTGTCTAAGATTTTTTAAATAATTAACCCTCTTTTTAATGTATTTTCTGAAAAAGCCTCTAGATAGTTATTCATTTTCAAAATATCTTTCAGAATCTTTAAATTTTTATCAAGAAAAACTTTATCAGCCAATTTCATGTTCTTATCAACTTAATTGTAAATAGCACCAATATCTTGATGTAATGCGTATTTTGAATAATAATTGATGTATCTACGCGACAAACTCGTTTTGAAATACCAATCGAATTTTATCACTTCATGGCTGCTAATGATTTTCAAATCTAGAAGGTTGATACTCATATTTTGTTCTAATTCATAAGTAAAATTTAAACGAGAGTGATAAGGGTTCAAAATAGAAAGCGTTTAGAAAAGTTCTCTCCTAGAAATCACCGCCAAGAATACTCAATTCAGTGATACTTAATCAAAATCAACAAATCTTACAAATTATTAAAGAGTCAAATAAAATAATTGAAAACAAGCTTCTTTCAAGTTATTCATAACTATATCAGCCAAAATTAGGTAAATCGGCAAGCCCATAGGGGTCCCGAAATTATGCATACATAGAGACCCATTCGAAGTAAAATAAGTCGATTCCATTAGCATTAAAACACAATTAATGTATAAATTTTTATGAATCTTCGTAGAATCCTTTAAGAAAACATTAAATTTTTTTTCAAAGCAGCTGTAAATGAATCTTTATGAATATTCAAAAACAAATCAACAACATCAAAAGAAACCAAAATATAATTATTAGGAATTTTTAAGTCTGCCAATAATCCTTTTGATTTAATACTATCTCTAATGAAGATCCTTGGTCTTTCTAAAGACTTATTCATATAACTCTGTATAAATTTACTCAGTTCATAAGCTGGGTTGCCGATTGAAGAAATAATGATTCTTATTGGGTTAACCTCTTTGTGAATTTTCAGCAAACCGTATGTCCATGGGAGGCAACCATCACTCTTCATAATCGACCTATAAAACTATGTTATAACATCCTACCATCGATGTATAAAAGTTTCAATGAAAAACTTGTTAAATGTAAGCGTACATAATTCTTATATTGTACGGAAAATTGATTGCTAAAAAACCTATGCAGTACAATATATATATATATTGTAGTGTAAATGATAAAGTTGTAGAAATATCGTATCCTGCAGCATGTTAAAGTTACAACAATTAGGATTAAGAATATCAAACGCCTCCGGAAATGGAGAGAAAGTTTGGAAGTGAATTCTTGGCAAATTTATTCAGAAAAGGCGGTATCGTATAACTCAATTTTCTGTTATAGTGGTCTTCATATTCAAATAACAATGAAATTCAAGTCAGTTCTTAGGCTATAATATATTCTAGAAAATTTTCCTAGAATCTTCAATGATACTTAATTATAAAAACAGTTGAAAGATTTTGTCGAAAATACAGAAAAATGATAAATCGCAGAAGTTATATTATAGTTGTTATAGAAAACGTAGTAAACTTTTATCCTGAAAGATTGCAGAAGTTGAAGTGAAAAAAATTCGTAAGATCTAATTTTTTAAGTAAGTTTTATATTGAAACAACAATGAAAGTTCAGTGTATCTTTTGAACGACGGATTCAAAAAAATTTATATAGAATTTTCATGGTTACGAAATTTGGAAAAACAGTCTTGAAAGTTTGTTTGAGATGCAGTACGTCAAGAAATTATAAAACAAATATTGTAGCGGATAAAAAATTTGTACGAATATCAGATCCTCAAGGGCGTAATACATATAGAATAAAAATCGAATGTGTCGAACATTCTATAAAATGAAATTACCGTTTGAAGACGATTATCGAAGTCCCAAATTTGTTGACGCATTCTCGTAATGTTTGTTCTGAATTTCCGAAACTGCAATATCCTGGCTGTTGGTGTTCATAAGATCAAATTTTTCTCGTTCTTGAATTTGTTGCAACGACAAGTAAAATACTAATATTTGTGCTAAAAAACTTTGTGGTGCATAACTCAAAATACCATGAAATATGTATAATTAAAGAAAAAGTTCCCAAAAACGTCTTGAATTTACAGCTATTTGAGGAAAAGAAATACACTAGGAAGAAAAAAAATTTCATCAATAAATTCTTGATTATGAATTTTTTTTGCAAAAACAGAATCATCACAATTACGATTCATACATAATGCAAAATTTACATTATGTATTTGCAGTAATAAAATTGGAACAGCTATCTATATCTGAAGGGTGAGAAAGATTTAACATTTCTTGAAGGTAATAATAATTAACGTGCAGTGGAGGAAGTGAGGTTCTTGCATGCATAATACGCGTATAATTATGAGATGGCTAAGGCTTTCTCGAGAGACAAGAGGATCTGAGAGACTTACGTCGATCAGAACAACAAATCAACGAGATCTAGTGAATATCCGGGATTAGAATGTGTGCGTGATGATGAGTGTTTCACTCGGATTACGTTGACGTTGTGCCGAGAGTAATGGTAATTGATTTCATAGCTTTTCGTAGCTGAAATTCTACTGATCAAACAAACAGACAAAAAAGGTCGCCTATAATTTTCTCATTCAGTGATTAATTAATTAGGAGGTTGACAAAAGATATTCAATTAGAGAGTATAAATTTGTCAGTTTCTTATGGAACGTACAAAAAATTTTTAAAAAGGTATTTTAATTTCAGAAACTGCAATAATTTTTTTCTTTCATGTAACTTCAACTAAAAGAAATTAGGATTTTTGAATCGTTTTCCATGTCTAAGAACAAAGAGAAAAAAATGAATGAAAGCATGAAAACCTTTTGCTCTGATAAAACCTGGCTCTAATTTTTTATTCCTATAATGGAAAAAAAATCTCATCTTCATAACAATAAAATTTTAATCCTTCCTCACTAAATCATCATTCTGGAAAATTCAAATTCCGACAGATCTATGAGGAGGAAAGGGAAGGGATGATGATGAACTCAGGGAAGGGGGATAAAAAGGATAAGGTTTTTGCCCGCGAAAAGTTTGAATTATGAGCCATAAAAACTTTTCAAGCTTAAACGATTAAGTCGCGGGTAATATAAAGCACGACTATCTTCGTCGTTTTTTATTTCCATCTTTTTTCGTCGCACTTTGCGCGGGCATGCGCCCAATGACCGCGCCACACTTTCCGTATGTAAGGGAGCACGTACAGTTATAGCGTCGAGATTCCGGCAAGATTTCAGGACGTTCCCGTATTATACGCCAACAGTGGCTGAAAACCATATTTTAGGGTGACTTAAACTGTCCCACTTAGAAACGGCAATTAAGACGCTCTTAAAATGTCCCGATAGTTCGCGCGGCGGAAGCCACCGAAGTGAGATCCCGAGCAGCTTTAATGTAACCATTTAAAGCTAAAAGATAAGATTTTTTCCTCATAGGGCAATTTAGTGAAAAATTAACTAGTTGTTTTTGAGCTTCAATAAATAGAGCATCAGATTTTTATAATGTTGTTATTAAATATGAATTCCATGGTTCAATCGAAATCATTTCATTTTTTGAAGATCGTTGCTGACAAATCTAGATGAAATGCTTGCCAGACATCTTTTATACGTCCTGTTGATTCCTAGATATTTTTGTTTTCAATACTTTCCGGATGATCGTGATAGCGATTCGACCGCAATGCAACTCACATATTTCTACATCTATATCAGAAACAAATAACAGCAATATATAGTAGGGGTGTGCGGGATCCCGACTTTTCGGGAATCCCGACGCCGGGATGGGTCGGGAAAGGCTTCGGGACGGGAAAGGCGCTTTCCCGAAATTTTCGGGAATCCTGAACTTTACGGGAATCCCGAACTTTTTGGGAAATCCTGAACTTTTCGGGAAATCCTGAACTTTTCAGCATTCTCGAATATTTCGGAATACGACAATCCAATCCAATCTAATTCCGAAATTCATAGGTGAATGTAGAAGTGGTGAGAATCTTAGTTACTAGGTTATCTACTGATAAGCTGAAAAAAATTCCTGTAGGATTTCCGTATACATTTCAGTTTTTCCATACACAGTTTTGAAAAATTCAAACACTCAATAATTTTGCTATACTGATATTTTTTCTAAACGATAAAAACTTGATTTTTTGTTGATAAGTAAAACTTTAACCATAACAAATCTTCCAAAATATTAAGATGACAAATCTTTTTCGATCAAAAGTTCCTATGTTTTGTTAGTTATGTTATTGAATTCTTTAGTCATTTGGAGAGTTCATTACCTATGTATGACGTTGTTCCATTCATTTGTTTCTCAATTTTAGTGAGATCTTTTACCTTAAAAATGTCCATCAGAAACTTATGAATCCGAAGCAATTACAAATCATAATGGTAAAATGATATTTCTTCCTTCATCAGTATAAATTAATTAGATTGCAGTACATTCGGTTGTCGGGTGCAAACAATTAATATTTTTGAACAATGTTCATCCAAAACATCGAAAATGCTAATTGTTTTATTCTTAAAACTTTCATTTCCGATTAATCAAATACTTCAAGATTAGAATACTTTTATAATTCTGTTATTTTTGCATTTGTTTTGGACTGTAATTTAGTCGTGTACCCGATGAAAAAATTTTCAAGAACAATTGTCAATTGATGAATTTAAAAAAGCTGGATAATTTATTTCAATTTAGTCGAAATCAGTAAGGTGTATTTTTTCATTTAAAATTCTGAGGCATGAATTCATTACTTTAGCATGCATTTTATATTGTTTAATTCTTTAGTTATTTAATCATAATTTGAATTTTTCCATCTATTAACAAATTCTTCTTTCCAGATTTTAGTTCAAAAATCGTAAAATTTGAAATTCTCTTTATTGCAATGATAGCATTTCAAAAATACTGTAAATGTAATATTTCAATACAAATTTGTGATTTAATTCGTGTTAAAGATAATTAAATTAAAAAAAAAAAAAATACTTAGAGAGCAATTCTACAATCTAAAAGCCGTGTGTTTTTTTTTCACAACAAAAATGACTGTCTTCTTTTCCATGTTATTACATTGATTAATCAACTGTAAAAAAACATCTTTTATCTATTATTGAACAATAAATATTGATAACATTGATATGCATCATTGTAATAAATTTTCTTTTTCTTTTAAAGCTTCAGAAGTTAATGATCTCAAATCTTTGTTTATTTTTTTCATCTAACTTCTGCTAAATGTTGCATTAGATACCTATAGAAAAAAATGAATTTTCATGTATACAATTCTATATTCCGTATAAATTAGAAACTTATTCTTTGCGAGATAATTATAATTTTTTCTGTCATTGTACATACAAACCAAACATTTAAATCATTTTTCGTAACGATAGTCATTTTTGAAAATAATTAAAAGCACCAAGTATCCCGAAACAAAAAAATTATTGGTGGAAATCATATCCCGAAAAATTGTCAATACCAACGCTATCGTTTCTGTTAGGTTGCGGTATTGCATTTTCAGCAAAAAATTCTATCAATACCAATGTCGATTGCGAAAACATAAATGTTTATTATTGCTGGAAATTTTTGGGGCCAATTGCCGGCGATTTGCCAACAAATTTACAAAAATTGTGTTCGATTCAAGAATTTATCTGATGATGTTAGTAACGTCCTTTTTTCAAGGCAATCGTTTATAAAAGAATTATTTTATGATCTTATATTGTGAATTTTTTTTTTAACACATATAAGTTTCAGTAACGTGAGTATCCCTCCACAAAGTACAGAAGTAGTGGAACCAGAAATTGATAATTATTTTATTGAAAATCCACATTTTGATAGAGAACACATCTATTCATCATTATTACCTTCGTTTGAAATTCTCTTTCCTCAAATTTTTAAAAAGCTATCATTGCAGTAAAGAGTGTTTATAAATTTTGAATTTTTAAATTTAGAACGCTATTATCGCAAAATGTGTAAATAGTGTGTACATTTCACATATTTGATGGAGCAAAGAAAAATACTGATATAAAAAACGTCCGTTTAAAAAAAAGTCAATCAGATTTTTCAATTAAAATACATCTGGTATACGTCTCTAACATTTCTAACGTTTGAAAAAAAGAAAAGGAAAAATTATTCCCAATACCTGAAATAGCTAGCTCCAAGAATGAATGACTATTGAAATTGAGCAAATATGGTATCATCTTACATCACGAACTATTTTTCACTTTGATCCTGAATGCGAATCGAAAGCCAATTTGTTGTTGTTTTCGTTTATTTTGTAAACGTTTGTAACTTCAGGCACATGCTGCTCTCGATAAAAGAAAAACAATATCTTCAAATTTGTGGTCTCGATTTTTTGATAGCTTTTTTTTATCACATTACCTCAAAAAATAAAGTCAAAAGAAAACCAAGATCATGAATATTTTAAAATAGTAATGATTATGGATTTGAAAAATATAAAATTATTTCCGAACACTCAGACAAACTTGTGATTCTGACCTTTCAAATAAAAAATTTCGAGGATTTCAAATATTTTTTATTGTAAAAGAGAATAAATCGCATTTTCATAAATAAGCATAGATGAATGAAAACAATTTTTTCACAATAACTATGAGGTGTATTAAATTCTTCAACTGTCAAGAAAGATTTTTTCATCGAATATAAGGCAAAGTAAAAAATTTTTATAATTTCAAAATGAACAAATAAAAAATATTTGAAACTTTTGATTTAACATGTATCTATTAAAAAATTTCATTAAAATATAATATAATATGTCGATATTTTGGATAAATTATTTCAAAAGTTGTAAATTTTTTCGTTACTAGAATAAATGGTGAATTTAAATAATTTATATGATTTCCTGCATTTGTAGGCAGTTATAGTTCGAAAAAATACGATTTTTCAGTATCATTAGAATTTTTGATTCAAGTCTCACTGCGAATGAAGCAAATTATTCAAAAGCAGCACATTTTATTTTAGTAAGTAAAACACATACAATAATTAATAATGTGTGACATAAATTTCAAGAAATCATCCATCTTATATCATTTAGTAAAATAATAAATAATGAAGTTGAATTTTTTTGGCGTATTAAAAATTTCAATTGATCTTTCCGTTGATCATGCCTATTTTATCGAAATTCACCTAAAATGCCAGAGCTAAAGATTTATTCGATTTAGAAATTTTTACTTTCAATGAATAAAATCCATTACTGTAATTTTATTTTCTTTCTCGCCATTTTTTAAAACTTTTATATCGAATTCCAAAAACTCGGTGTTAAAAACGTATGAAAGATGAAATTTTAAAATATTATTTTTCACTCATTCAGTTCACTCACTTTCCATTTTTTTATCAGTGGGACATAATTTTAAAAAACTTATCATTTAATGTAGGCACGAGTAGCACCCAACATATCTAATATGTTTCAAAACGTTCGAAAATATCGATTTTGTTATATATTACGTTGCCAAATTACACATTCCAAACACACGAGTCAAAAATTTCAATATCTGGAAAAGAAGGAGATATAGAAGTTCATAATTCATATTTTCGAAACAGATTTCTTCCTCGTTTTTCTGCAACTTTTCTTTCTGTATTTCTGTCCGGTGATATTTGGATGGTTTGAAAGAGAACAAATGTACGTTTTATTCATGAGGCGAAAAGCCTCGATGGAGAATGGAGAACAGCGCAATGGAAAAAAAAGTGGACTTGCATAATTTCTAGAAACGCACGAAAATATTCATGAAAACGGGGATTTTTCGGCCGAAAGATGATTAATCCAAAGGATTTTTGCCACGATTAGCTGTGAAAGAAAAATTCATTAACGACATTGTGGATTCCTTAGAGTTGAAAATTGAATAAGAAAAAATTTAAGAGCATAATTTACTATAATAAATTCCGAACGATCATAGATTTCTCGTAAAATTGGTAAGATGTAAAAATTCTTTTCTAAAAAAGCCTCATTACTATTTATTCAGAGTAACCAAGCTTCAGGTTAAATTTTTCGAATCTTCTCTCATTTAATTTGTATTTGCACAGATAATTCGAAATTCGTGTTCTCTTCATAATTCACAGTTAATAACATACTTTCATTTCTCAACTCTAGGAGTATGTTCATTTTGAAAATGAATTTGAAAAATATAAACTTTTTTTACTATCTTTATTTAAAACGAGATAATCACGAGATTTCAAAATTTTACTCTTACATATACATGAAATATTTTGAATCTAGACAATCACTAATTAGTAATCAAAAATACTAAAATAAAAAATAAAAATGGAAAAAACTTTTAAAAGGTCTTATTCAGATTTATGGAAAAAGGTTTGAATGTTTGTATCAATTTTTCAGACAAAAGTTTCTTACATAAGAGGTTCTTTCATGGTTTGTATACATGTAGAGATCGAACATTACGTGAACATTCTAAAAACTCATTTCAAACCTCCAAGATGCCCGAAGATTCTATCAAATTATTACCCAAAACTCTCATCGTTTAGACGGAAAAAAAATTTAACAGCCAGTTTGCCAGCCCCGGTTCGATTAAAGCCGCAAACACCCGCAGCACAAGAAAATTGCATTATCTTTATAAATCCTTGTTCGGTCCATGTTTTGCCCCAATATCACGTAATTCGGTGTAGATAAAAACGTGCTTGTAAAAATACATTGCAGAAAAAGCGGGAATATTAACGGTCGCGTTACGCTGTTATCGTTCCGCGATAAAGCATCGGCCATTCAGAGAACATGGCTGAAAAAACAACGGCGTTATCACGATGATTTTCGGAAGTCAGTAGCGCCGGGGGTGATAATTAACTCCCAAGATTCATGACGCTTAATGAAAGCCTATTATCAGGGCGGTCAAGTTAGCTGTGCAATTTTCAGACGTAACAAGGGGATGAATTGTTTCCTGAACCTACCTCAGAAAAAAATTTCTGTGAAGATGACTGAATTGATGTTCTGGAATTCGCTAGGAATACCGGAATTTCGTTAAGTTTTGACTGAAGCCTCAGAAACTTTAGCCTCTCTTATTATTTGATAAAAGTATTTAAGATTGTTTGTTTTTCCTGCATAACCTGTATATTGATATACATCTTGTACATTATTAAATCAGTATTGAGAAATGTTTTATTAAAGGGTTTAAGTAGTTATGACGTTATTTGTTCTAATATTATTTTGCCTTTATTCAATTGTGTGGAAACTTACTCAAAGAAAAAAGTAGATAAAAACGTCGGTCAACAGTTTGGCTGACGTAATATTGAGTTGTTCCACTAACATAGTGTTTCCTGCTGAAGATGAAAATTGAAAATAATTGCAGGTTAATGCTTTCAATAAGTTTGTGAAAAGTTTTGTGGCACGAAAGATTATTCATATTTTATTATAGTTAACAGGTTTTCAAAGAAAATCCAAAGAAACTAGGTTATTAGCGGAATCTCTACGATGTTAGTTTTTGGAGACTAATGATAATCTATAAAGTTCTGCAGTTTCACAAAAACAACTTTTTCTATGTTATAAAAACATCGAAGATAAGCTCAAATTTATATGAAGATGATTAAAAAAGTATATGGATAAACATGCTGATAATCAACAATTATTATACTAACTGAATTATAAGTTGAAAGTCATTTTTTCCATAATGACGTAAGTTTTATATTTTGAATTATTAATTATCTAATTATATTAAGTATTTCTCAATTCGGAACATTATTGTTTATAATTCATATAAACATTTGATAAATAATCAATAGGACACTCTTTTTTAAAATGAATTAACCGTATTTTTCTAATCTTGACTTCAAGGTTGTGATTTCATTTTCAAGATTCCTTAAAGTGTAAAAACTCGTTTTCTTAGAGTTTTTGGCCTTTTTCAATGATTTGCGCATTTTCAAAGAAAAAACAAAAAAATATTTTTAAAAAAGTAAGCGTTTTTACATACCTAATAGAATTTCGGCTGACATAACATTGGGTTGTTCCACTAAAATTTTATTCTGCTGAAGTGTTCTTATATTTATGCAAACAACATTATTAATTTCTCAAATCAAGTATTTCTTTTTTTATTAAAAAAGAAATTTTTAAAAAATATCTGAAAACAGCACAATGTTGTTCAGCATAATACAGAGTTTTTTAAAAAATTCATTATTTCCAAAAGACGTTACTTTCTTTCGCACAATTACTCATTGTCTGCAGTTTCAAGGAAATCTGCAAGTCTTCAAAAACACATCTAAATCTGCTCGTTTCACTCTATAGTTTTAGACGTTCTTAAGACTCGATTTCATTATTTAGAAAGAAGCTTTAACTAGTATTTGCGAAATTCTTGATTTTTGAATTATTCGAGGACTCTCATCCGCAGAAAAAAAATATTTTTATTTCTCCGGGAATGTTAAAATCAAATAATTTACAATATTTATCTAGAAAAAACTAGCATTATTAAATAACTCATCTTCTATTCAATCATTTTAGAGCCATATTCAATCAATAGTCAGACAAACCTCTCTTTCATTCTAGCTTTCGGCACTTAATTTTTGCCCTCTTCAGGAAAATTAGAATATAATTCAGGTCAACAATATATTATCTCATGTGAAAAACATTCCGTCATTTTTTTATAACATTGACTCAATCGGAAAAAACAATATTTTGCTATAAGAAACTTTATCCGTCATTTTTTTATGTAACATCGACTCAATAAGAGAAATCAATATTATTTCATAAGAAACCTCATCCGTTTGTTGGGAGACCAAAGAAAAACCATATTTTCTTTTCCATGTATTTATATTTTATTCTTGAGCAACAATTCTAAATGTTACATCAGCTTATTTTGGGTTTTTCCCTGATATCTTTTACGTTAAATGTTCTAATGTCGGGTCGTTATGATACCATTTATAAAGTATATTGCATCCGCCTATTTTCAAGTTTTCCTTTGTTTCGTATCGCACTAATGTCGCGTCATTACTATTGTTTCTTATCGCACTAATTTCGCGTCATTACTATTGTAGTTCTCAAACGTAATATTTCAGAATGTTGCATCAGCTTTTTGACACTTATCACATTATTGTAAGCCTATATAAGGCGTATGCCGTCAAGTAGTTCGGTGCTGTTCAATTCCAAACTCTGTCCATACAAGTCTGTCCACGCGAGTCAGTCGTATATAGTCGTATACCAAATGAATGAGAGTGATAAGGGTTCAAAATAGAAAGCGTTTAGAAAATTTCTCTCCTAGAAATCACCGCCAAGAATACTCAATTCAGTGATACTTAATTATAATCAACAAATCTTACAAATAATTAAAGAGTCAAATAAAATAATTGAAAACAAGCTTCTTTCAAGTCATTCATAACTATATCAGCCAAAATTAGGTAAATCGGCGAGCCCATAGGGGTCCCGAAATTATGCATACATAGAGACCCATTCGAAGTAAAATAAGTCGATTCCATTAGCATTAAAACACAATTAATGTATAAATTTTTATGAATCTTCGTAGAATCCTTTAAGAAAACATTAAATTTTTTTTCAAAGCAGCTGTAAATGAATCTTTATGAATATTCAAAAACAAATTAACAACATTGAGATGAAATTTCTTATGGCATAATCTTGTTTTTTTTTATTAAGTCAATGTTATATAAAAAAATGACGGATGAAGTTTCTTATAGCAAAATATTGTTTGTTCCGATTAAGTCAATGTTATAAAAAAATGACGGAATATTTTTCACATGAGATAATATATTGTTGACCTGACTTATATTTTAATTTTTCTGAAGAGGGCAAAAATAAAGTGCCGAGAGCTAGAATGAAAGAGAGGTTATTCTAACTATCGATTGAATATGGCTTGAAAATGATTTGATAGAAGATGAGTTATTATAAATCATAAAGAAGCGTTGAGAATAAAAGTTTCGCATTATTAAATTTATATTATTAATATATTTGTTTACTCATTCATTCATGAATAATATATTTATTTAATATAAATGTATTTCCAGTTGCAGTGATCACTCAAATCCTTCCCAACCATAAAAAAACTCTCCAGAGCCAAAAAACCTAGAACTTCACAAACAAAATCTACCTCCATTCATCCATTACCCCGAAAATCCTAGATTACCGCAATGGATGCGATAACATTTTTCGCACGCGATCTGTGATCGCACAATTACGTTAGTACTGCCAATGGAGCATTCGTCGACTAATTAATCGTATCATTAACATTTCATTCGTTACCGTACATTACGAACCACGTCAACGTGGAAGCTGTACTGAAATATACAGTACAACCCCGATAGAAGGGATTTCGAATCATATTCCCGCCGCTCTACCCGAATTGATTAAACTCGAGAATTAAACCTTCTTGACGTTCGGCTTTTTTAATTATCCTCCACTGAAAACACAAAGAAATGTTTGATTTTAATTATCTGTTCGCCTGAACTCTTCTTTTTAGAGGCAAAATTACATTCGCAAACAAAGCATGTTCTGACAAAAAAACAGTTTTTGCCTTTGTTTTTTGAATTGAAATCGCAGTTACTTCGGTATCTTTCGTTTGCATATCGCTCAATATTTGTGTAAAGTTAGAGTTGGTCATCGGCGAATTCAAATTAAGTCTCGTAGTTCAAGCTGTCGTTGGAGAAACACCCCGAAGCTTCATGCAAATGTCAGGGGAAAGAGCTTAATTTATAACATAAAAAAGGTCTGGTGACGCGGCTTTCTGCGGAAAAAACTTAAGTGGCATACGTGGTTGTCTTGAGGGGTTGAGGATGGTAAAAAATTGTGTTCGAAGTCTAGTATCAGATTTATGATGGATTTTTTTTCATATTAACTTTATCGTTTGATCAACATGAACTAAGAAGGTAGATCATGAAATATGATAATAAATGGTGAATTAGGATCGAGGATGAATGCAGTGAGAAAGCGATTGGGAAATCACCCCACCTCCCCTTCCTCCATACTTAAAGTCTGAAATAAGAATAATTAATTCATCAAGATTCACAATGTACACACAAAATATTGGTCAAATTAACTAATGTAAGGTTTATATTTGTCCTTTATTGCGAATATAGTCATTCATTTTGTCGTTTGCGATTACCTAAAAATGCCTAGGAAATTAATGAAATACATAAAAAGCTCTGCAAGCAGAAGAAAAATTTCGCTGATTAACAAAACGAAGTTTTCGTACGAACTCCCAATCCTTATTTTGTATCAAGAAAGTATCAATTTCTCGAAAAAACTGCGGTGCGTAACAATTCCTTTAAAAAAAAAAAAAAAAAAACGACAAAGCGCACATATCCCAACCCATGGTTCAAATCACGTGGCAGAATTGAGAGATTTTCCACGAAACTAGATAGCGCGAAAATTGAGGGAAGGCTGTAAAAATGTCGACGTGTAATAAAAGATGTCCCCGGACAGCATACTAAGCGACTCCTGACTTCTAATATCATCTTCGCATCCCGCGAGAATATACAGTGAAACGCAAAAAGTATCCCTCGTGGTTTCTGCCACATCCTGGTCGTTGAAAAAGTAATATTCTGAAAACATTTTATTACTTTTTTCGATCAAAGACACATGTATACTCGTCGAACAGTCTCGATATCACTTGAAAAATGTCAAAGTACATCAGAGCTTGGTTTTTTCATTATTACTTTCAAAAGATACACCGTAGGATCCGGTTTCCTTGGAGCTTTTTTCTGTAATGTCGTGCTTTTGTTCCCGGAAAGTAATTACACGAGGGAGCATCGATTTTTGTGGAGAAAAATACTCGGCGTAATGAGAGCGGCTTTAGTTTGAAAAGTCGGGTTAAGTAATCTTATTACGTTAAGTTCTTTTAATAAAGAGTAAGGAGTACATGGGAAAAACTGTTAATCAAGAAAGTTTAGTTTTTCGCGGCTACCCTAATTTGAGTGGGATCTCAACTCTCGAGCAATTTTTCAAGAAATGAAGCAAACGCTGTGAAGGGAAGTTAAGTTTCTGTTGGAAGTGGAGAGTTAAAAATGAATTGACAGAATTTTTTTTCCTCGGATAATTGATTCACGTTGATAATATATACATCAGAACTAATTTTCACATATAATTCCTTAATAAGCACACAAAAAATCAAACTTTTCAATAAATGGCTGTAATTTCAGCAATGATAGTTTGTAATTTTTCCTAATGTCTAGATTTTAAACTGTCTTATTTAAATTTAAAAAGTTATTTCTTCACTTTTAGTCATAATTTTGAGTGATTTCTCTATATTTTATTTCATTTTATGATTTAAGGAATATCATGTATTTACTTGAAGACAAAAAATCTTTTTATATAATGTACAAAATAATTTAACTCTTTCCAGAGTACACAATTATTCATCTCAAATATTCTGGAGTTGAACATTCCATAAAAATTATCTATCTTCCCTTATGATTTATTTATTTCAGTGTACAATTCTCGCTATCCAATATTGAGATGTATATAAAAATCGACCACCTTCATACATTTATTATTCCTAAAGTATATTATTACGGAATCGTTTTTTTGAGGCGTCGAATTTTTTTTTAATTCCAAAATATCTAACTTTGAACCTTCTTCCCCTCTCCCTCCCTTCGCTCAATCACTTGTTTAGAATATTCAGTGAAAATTTAAACATTTCGAAACCGTCACATAATTCAATGCACCTAACAAAGTTTTGCGAGTCCTCGACATCTGACGGCGCGGAAAGTTTTAGTATGCATGTATACACGCGCTTCTTCTTTCTCCGCTTCCGTTGGTAATTCGCAACACGCTGTGGCAATTTTTTAACAAACTTTGTGTCTCGCGATGAAATTTTATCTCATCTCATGCAGGAATATCGAACGTCGATTCGCAATTTTTCATACACGCGCATTTTTCCGTTTTTCAGAGTCGTGAGAGCGTTCATCAATGTCGAATTATCCCTTGCCTTATAAAATCATCTTTGACATTGTCACTTTTGAAGACTATTGATGTTCTCGAAAATTTGGTAAGGTAATAAATGACAGAATTTTTTTACAATTTTCGAAAGTTAGTAGATCAATTACAGAGATTCATGCAGGATTTTCTGTATGAAGAAATCGTAACATGAGCCACGTCTTTAGAATTGCATTCGTCCAGAGTTTTTCAAAATTCAAAATAATTTAGCTTATTTTTGAGCGAATGTAAGGAAAAAGATTTTTGCAAATTGTAAAAAAATTAGGAATTTTTGGACTTTGAATGTCAATTCTATACTGACATTGTAAATCTGTCAAATTGCAACAATAAAAAAGTCTGAAATTATATAGATAAAATTTAAAAATTCCCAATTTTCAGAAAATCAGAGATTGAAGGTTTTAAGGCTTTTTTTTTTATTGAAAATATGAAGGAAGTAGTCATTTAATGCTATAAAGTATTTCTCTCAAGTTCTGTGCTGTGCGAAAGATTTTTCAATCGATTTGTATGTTGTGATTTTCTGAAGTCATAATCATTTTTTTTCTTTTTTACCATGAGTTCAGAATAAATACACTAAAAAAATGCACTTCAATTTCAAAGAAGAAAAATGATGAATACAAATCTCTAAAACTTACAAAAAAAAAAAAAGACGATGAAAATTCGACTATTTTAGATTGATTTTCATGTTATGATTTTGTGAAATAATGATTATTTTCATTATCAAACAATAAATTTAAAATACTGCATTACAAAAACTTATTGAAATTTTGAACAAAAGGATATAATAAAAATATTTTGAAATCAAGAGTGACAATGAAAATTGGACAACCTTAAAATCGTTTCTCATATTATTATAATTTTCTAAAGTCAAAGTCATTTTTGATTAAAAAAATAGGTCTCAATTCTATGTACTTCGAAAATTCAGAACGCTTTGGTATGCTTTATAAAAAATTGTTATTTATCGAAAAGTTCGGTCGAATTTTCATGTCGGGTAAAATATGACGACAAGATCTCGACCGCTATTTTTTTCTGTAAAAATCAGAGGCGTGGTGGCATTTCATGCATTTCGCCAATGGCAATGAGCGCTGGAACCAAATTGACGACTCGCTAATCTCGCTTACGATCATGTTTTCGTGCGCCTGCGCTTTGTCGGTCTCGGTCTCGTTCGGCTTTCACAAAAATTGCTTTCCCCTCTGGCCCTGGCCTCCCTGGCCATGAGATTCTTGGCGTTCCAAAAACTACCGCTACAAGGTACTGGCGCCACTAGTGCGCAGTGGCACCTGCTTTGCCGCATGTATACCTATATTCGATATCCCAGCCTCCCCCTGCCTCCTACCACGCAACTTTGGGATGCCTCATGCCTTTGAACGTGTTAAAAAATGACAGCTCGCTCGCCTCGTGATGTTGAAAAGAGAGGGGAATTTTTTGTGGAACCCGTTTAGAAAAGCAGCGTGGCCCGTGGGTTTTAAAAAATGCTTTACAACCGGAAAAGGTCTCTTTTGTGTAATACGATGTTTTGAAAACTAACATCTAATAAGAGAAACGTGTACTCGTAAACGATCAAGTTTGCAAATTTCGTTTTTTTTTTTTTTTTTTTTTTTTTAATATCTGTTTCTGATTGTTCGATAGAAATTAAAAAATTTTATTTTATTTTAATCGGTATTCTCTTTTCACATTTCAACAGATCTATTGTTTTTTTTGTTTATTTCCACTTTACAAATTATTTTACGTGAAATTATATTCAAATTTGAGCGCGTCATATGTAAAAATCTAGCGCCTCAACAGTATTTACTGCGAGAGCCGCGAGATGGAAGTTTACTTTTTTTTCTCATAGAGACCCTCTAACATAGAGTCTGGCCATTGCGTCCACAGCCCTGATTGGCGCGGCCATGTTTTAGCCCTTTTTCAATGAGGAGCATTGACACATCGATACACATACACATTGACAGTCGTTTACACATCGATACAAATACACGTCGATACACGTACACATTGACAGACGGCGGCCAGTTTTAGCCTAATGGCCAGACTCTATGTTAGAGGGTTTCTATTTTCTCATTTTACAAGTTTAGCACTGATACATTAAGTATAATGCATAATGATTCGTATCAGTATGAACGCAAAGTCGTTTCGCAATGTTTCATGATAACGGGCGGAATTTTCCCAATTCCACCGATTTTGTTGAAATAAAATTAAATAATTGAACAGCTGAGAATGAAACTCGGAAGAGTAAGAGTGAGTAAGAGAGAGATGGATACGAAACTCCATGTTTTCTGTCTCTATGTGTCTCTACAATAAACATAGGAATATAGGGACGGAGCGCAAGTCCCCTCGCCCATCGAATCTGAGGGGCGAGAGGCAGGAGTTTGACGGTGACACCTTTTAATTGGCTGTTGGCTCTGAGCATGCTCCCAGCACTTTTATTTGAAAACCGCGCTCTCGCGTGCAATTCTAATAACGGTATCCGGTCGGATTGTGTCCGTCACTATTTATTCAAATTAAAATTGAAACGTACAGCGTGATGATTGTTGTGCTAATAACTAATACACGGATCATTTTATGGATAATATAAATTTTATAAATGCAAATCGTGATAGTAACTGATTATTGGTGGAAAAGAAATTTTTCCCAAAACATTCATTTTTGAAGTAAATAAATAAATAATATTATGTTGAACTAAATAAATAATTTATTTCGAATAATACAATAATAATTTACCAGATAATATAAATAGTATTGTAATAAATCAGTAAATAATTAAATAATAACATTGAATAATATATTGAAATGGAGAAATGAATGTATGAAAATGAAAAAATTAAAATAATTAAGAAAAATATGAATTGTAAATAAATCGAAACTGAGGGAGCACAATATTCTAAAACTAACTTAGATATGACGATGCATGTATAAAATTTATACATAAAAAATTGAAAAATGATGGTAACAAAGAACTTTGTATGTTTGTTAGAAACATTAATTTATTTCATCGGACTGAATATATACAAAATACATTATTTATTCACAAAGATGCAATTACGACTCCTTTATTATATCTACTTTAATATCTCTTCTATCAAATTAATCTCTGCGTGTTTTATTTTTAATCTTCTTCATCCAGCTTTTACCTAGATTTAATGAAATACTTGTGTTTCTTAGATGCTGGATAATTTTTAGCTTTTATTTAATTGTTGAGTTGAGTTGGGAAATTACTGTAGTTCATAATACTTTTTTCCTACGCTAAACATTATTTTGAATGGAAGTTTGAAATTTATAAATTTTGTATATTATTGACTCGAAGACTTTGATGGGGTCAATGAATAGCTGAATGAAAAGCTGAAAAAATATATAAATACTTTCGCAGTTTGGATTTGTAGAAAATTCATTTTTTTTCTTTGTTGAAACAAATTTAATATTGAATTCAATAATAAATTTTTAAGAAATAATTTCTTTTTCAACCAATAATCTACGGCTATTACCAGTTTACCTTATAAAATCGTTAGTATGACCCACAAAATTCTTTATGCATTCGTGTTACTACACTGCAAACAGAAATTTATTGGAAGACACAAAAGATGATTCACACACACAGAATTGCAATACTTTTTAGCGTTGCGTGAGATCAAAGGTGCCGACGCTAAAAAGTATTAAAACGCAGTGAGTTTCAATCCCTTTTTGTGTCTCCAATAATTTTCTGTTTGCAGTGTAGCATAACATACATCACGCAGTACGTTTATTTCAATTGAATAAATAGCGACGTACAAAATCTGAACGGATACCGTTTTTAGAATTGCGCACGAGAGCGCAATTTTCAAATACAAGTGCTGGGAGCATGCGCAAAGCCAAAAGCCAATCAAAAGGTGTCACCGTACCGCTCCTCCGCTCGTGAGCCCCGCTCGCCTAAAGTACAACTTTACACTCCGTCCCTATATTCCTATGTCTATGGTCTCTACTCGTTCAAGTTTTATTCTCACCCGTTCAATTGTATATTCAATCTATAATAAACAATGAAACCGAAGTTTATACTTTTAATCGTTGCATATTTGAAAAAAAGCCTTACCCAGTGAACAAGAGGTCTCACTGTGAGCTCACAGTAAGCTCGATTTAGGGAGGAAATAGCGAGCTCACATGTGAGCGCACTGTGAGCTCACAGTGAGACCACTTGTTCACTGGGATATAATAAATAGTGAATAAAGAAATGAAGAAGAAAAAATAAAAAAATGATATACACCTAAATAAATAACAGTATATTTAAATAGTAAGTAATAATAAATTATTGAACAAGATAAATGAATAATAGTAAAAAAATTATTAAATAAATTGTAAACAGACATGTATAAATAATAGAAAAATATCGAACCAGGCCGATAAATTTACATATATAAATAATATAATAAATAGTTAATAAATAGTAGTAAAAAAAAATACACAAAAATGAATAATAGTAAATAAATTATTAATATATTCATAAATAACAGCAAACAATAAAAGTAGAAATTGTTCTATACAGTAATGCTCACCGTAATGCAAGATTTGCGGTGTCCACCTTGCACTACGATGGACAAGGATTTGGCAGCGAGTCACGCTTCAAAGCAGGAGCGTATTCATATGCGTGGTTTTATATGTACAGCTATTACGTTTGAATGTTACTAGTTGTATTCTTGTACTTGCGAAATACTTTGTAAATAATAACATTTATTTTATAATTACGTATATTGCACTCATTTTCAATGATCAAAAGGAACATTGTGAACAATCATAGAAAATTAAATCACGATATTTTTTCTTCAAGTTGTTAAAACTATACTTGTCTTCCAATATGTGTCATAAGTAGATTATGAAAATGATGATTAATAAATATTGTTATGCATCACTTTAAAACAACAAACTTTTTTAGAGGAAATGTGAACAATAATTTATTCAGAACGGTCTCTGAAATTTTTTGAAAGCATTCATAGTAAGTTCTAAATCTATTGAGAAATATATGTCTGTAATTAATTTATAATTTTATAATAGAGAAAACATACATCATAGTTATCAGGGTGATCCGAGATGACCTGGACACCCGAGAATTATAGATTCCTCATGAAATTTTACGAAGATTTTTCCTTTGCCATTTTCCACAAAACTCAAAATTAGAAAAGTTATTTAAGTCTAAAGTTTAAACAATAAATGCGCTCTCACAATAAGTGGGGGTCGACTTCACGGACGAAACTGAACCCAAATTTTCTTCATATTTTTCTGAGTCGAAAAGTCCTTTGCCACTTTTCAGAAAACTCAAAATCAAAAAAGATATTCGGGTCACAAGTTTTAACCGATCAGATTCGTTAGATTTTAGGCTCGAGTATCTTTTTTGATTTCGAGTTTTCTGAAAAGTGGCAAAGGACTTTTCAACTCAGAAAAATATGAAGAAAATTGGGTTAAGTTTCGTCTGTGAAGTCGACCCCCACTTGTCAAGAGAGCGCATTTATTGTTTAAACTTTAGACTTTAAGAACTTTTTAAATTTTGAGTTTTGTGGAAAATGGCAAAGGAAAAATCATTTTAAAATTTCATGAGAAATCTATAATTCTCGGGTGTCCAGGTCATCTTGGATCACCATGTATAAGTTATTTATCGCATTATTGTCTCAATTATATGTACTTATGAAATAATGATATTCTTTTTTTATATTTATCATTATTATAACTAATATTATCTGTTATTATTATAAATTTTTCCAATACCTAAGCGGTTACTAATATAACAGGAAATAAGAGAAAAAGTAAATTGAGTTTAACAATAAATGTAAGAGAAATTTTTTCAATAGAATAAGAATCGAGTAAACGGGAAAATAACGTAAAATTCGAGCCGAACAGATTTCTAGAATTCACGCCCCTAGTTGCTCAGTTTTTTTTTAATTTTCAGATTTTTGGATAGCTTTTTATACAATCTCGATTTTTAATGAAATTCCGCTGTCTTTATACAGTGACTTTATAAAAAGAGCGATGTTTTATAAAGTTTTGCTCAGTTGTTATGAAGTCACTTTATAAAAACTTTATGCAGATTATATACAGTTTTTATAAAGTAATTACATAAAACTGTTGAAAACTTTATAAAACGTTGCTCTTTTTATAAAGTCACTCTATAAAAATGGCGGAATTTTATTTTCGAAAACTGAAATTTTATAAGGGGTTTTATTAAAAGTTGGATATAAAAACTTAAGTGACTAGGGGTTTTTATTGACGTACACAATTCTGAGCTAAGAATTATAAATGGAAAAACCTTTTTCTATAATTTGTTATATTTTTCTTTCTTTTTTTAAAAATATTTATTTTTATATTCTTCGATCTATACTAAGCCATACAAATTATCCACATTTTTTGAATTTGATATGTATGATTACACTAGGTTAAATTGCTTCATTTGTTTTCTTTACTATTTTTTCTGTTTCAAACATTCATCTTTTTATCAGTTATCATTCAATTGATATTTTCACAATATATGATAATAACTTGACAATTTTTTTTAGTTTCGTAGTGAAATAATGATAATTTATACAAACAATGTAATTAATTATTAATTTATGTATAAGTTATAATTTTCCATATCATAGTAACTCAGCAATTTTAATACTCAGTGTACAAAAAATGATAGTTTTCATGATCCCTTTTTCATTTTTCATTTGTTTTTTAATACTTTTTTGTCATTTTGTATTTTATATTTCATTGTAAAAATATTTACTATCAATGCTACTGATTATTAGAATTTTATTTCAATGTACATATTCCATGCACCAAAATTAGATTTTTATCAAGTTTTGATTATAGAGTTATCAATTTCATTTGATATAAATATTTAAATGCATCAATTTTCCACTATTTTCAAAGCGATTTGAAATTTTCATCTTGAAAAAAAGACTTATAATTACTTTTATACATAACATGAAATGTGATATGATTAAATCATTTTTGTACAAACGCTCTTTTATAAGTCCATAATTAATAATAAGTCGATCATCAAAGGAGCTAAATTAGCATTCGAGGGCAAGAACAATAATAAAATGTTTCCAAGCTTTCAGTCTATTTATTCGACCCTCTTCAGGAACTACAAGATTTTTCCAATTAAATCTTAAAAAATTTTTCTAATAATTAATTAGTTACTTACTATTTACATCTTGTCAAATTTACAATCAGCCATACTTCTTCATTAATTACATTATTGAGAGGTTTCTATTTCAATTTTTACTTTCTTCACAGTACTTAACCAACATTTTCGTACTTTAGTCAATATTAATTTTTAGTAGATCTTTAACGTTTGTATGAAAACTCAATATGAAGCGTTCTTTAAAGTCGCGTCTATTTATAGGAAACGAATTGATACGATTACACCACGTCATCAAGAAATGTGTCATAAACCGAACTTAAAAATTTTGTGTCCTCTTGTCTATTAATTATATTCCTTGTTCTTTTTATAAAAATCATTTCTGCAATAGATCTCTTTTTAAAATCAGTCTCTCTATCCAAAATTTCAACATCATTCCAATCAAAATCATGATCATTTCTAATTCTATTCTCTGTTAAAACTGAATGGTTACCTGTCAATTTTTTTATATCATTTTCGTGTTCTTTAACTCTAGTATTTAAACATCTCTTAGTCTGTCCCACGTATTTACAATTACAATCCTTACAATTTATCCTATATACAACAATTTGTTGATCCATTTTATTCACTTTACCTTTACCTCTCTTTATAATCATATTGTTCAATTTATTATCACTTCTATAAATAATATTAAAACCTTCGTTCCTAAATATCCTCTCAATAGTCTTTTGTCTTTTCCCAATATACGGTAAAACTACAAAATTCTTTCTTTCTTATCATCATTATCTTTTCCCAATCTTAAAAATTTCATTTTTTCAATTATTCTCTTTATATTTTGATCCATAAATTTAACCGGATAATTATTAATTAGAAGTGTCCTTTTAATCTCTGTAATATTAATATCATGAAACTTTCTATCTGATAACTTCATAACTTTATCAACCAACCCAAAAACTATTGCTCTCTTTTGTTGTATAGGATCATTTGAGTAAAAATTGATAAACCTCTCTGAAGAAGTAGGTTTCCTGAACAAATCAAATACCAATCTTTCACCTTCTCTTATAATTTTTAACTCCAAAAAATTCATTACCTCATTGATTTCTATTTCACTTTTTAATTGTAATCTATCATTATATGAATTGCATCCTTTCAAAGTCTGATCAATATTATCCCTCCCTGCAATGATAAATAAATCATCAACAAATCTTTTATAAATAACCGGTTTAAGATCCAACTTCCCCAACACCTCCAACTCCAAATCCTCCATTACAATATTAGCCAATATGGGGGAGATAGGAGATCCCTTTGGTGTCCCATGTGTTTGTTTATAAATTTCCCCCCCCCCCCCAAACGTGAAAAAAGTCAAATCCAATAACGTCATCACACTATCAACAAACTCCCCACATGGAATCTTCACATGTGGTTCAATGAAACCATATCTTTTCTCCAGCGATCTTTTTATTCTTGACTTCGAAACATTTGTAAATAGTGAAACAACGTCAAAGGAAACAATCCTTTCATCACCCGATAAACGTAAATCATTCAAAGTACTCTTTAAATCAAAACTATCCCTAATATAATTTTCAGGTTTTGGTAAATATTGAGAGAGCGTATCCTGTATGAACTTCGCTAATTTATATGTGGGACCACCAATCGATGAAACTATAATTCTAAGTGGGTAACCCTCCTTATGTATTTTGGGCAAGCCATATGCCCATTAAATGTCTCCTTACTCTTTCTTTTATCTTCCTGAATATGTTCCTCCCTTCTTTTTAATTTTTTATATGTTAATTCATCCTTTAAAAGTGTTTGCATTTTTTCAATATAATCTTTACGAAACATCACAACACTAACACCACCTTTATCAGATCTAGTAACCATTAAATCTTTATTCATCCTCAAAAATTTCTTAGTGAAATTAAAATTATCCAAAATGTATCTGTCCATTATTTTTAGATGATCCTTATTCTTCCTTATATTCGTCAGAGCACTTAAAATATCAGACCGTATTATATTCTTCTTCCTTTTATCAAATAAAAAAATCTTTTTTTCCATCTCTTTAATATATGTGGCGTGGACTGAAGAAAGGGTACTAACAGCACCTCGCCGCTTCTCAAGAAAAACGAAATTGAAAAGAGAAAGTCCCTAAGCATATCATGGACCGTCCAATTTTGTACCTCAATTTTTTATTAAATAAAAAAATCATATATTTTTAAGAGTAGACTCGTTTGATAGAGTAAGATTTCTATATTCAGAATCACTGACTATCTTGAATTCGATTTTTGGTGCTGTTAGTATCCTTTTTTCAATCCACGCCACATATTCTAACATAAAAATACCATTACTATTCCCATATGGAAAATTAAACTTTTCTCCCAATGACAATGTCAATAGTACCTGTCCTGGCAGTACCCTATAAGTCATATTCCAAACACTTTTCTCATTTAATTTTAAACTATAAAAACCACTTTTATATAAAAGACCAAGAAACTTTTTCCTACATCTCAAATGCTGTGCATTATAATACTTCCTGTATCCTATAAAGTTGTAACGAAAAAACTGCTCAAGAATGTGTTTTGGAACTAATCTTATTAATTCGTTTTCTATACTATTTACATTTTTCTTTACAAATTCTTAATGATAATGTGCGTCCTTAATTTCCAAATTCAAAATCCTCTTTTTCATATTAAATACATAACAATGAAACTCTGTATCAACATAATTACTTCTAAATTGTAAATTAAATCTCATATTTTGAATATGTGTAGGGACCAAGTCATATTTTCGACATTCTATTAGTAAACACAGTTTATTCTTTATCATAGTAATCATAAACACAAATTTTAACCACTGTTACAGACAATACACTGCTCTGATCCCATAATATTTCCTTATTTTCGTAAAATAACCGTCCATATTAGATCTCTTCATAAACGTGTCTCTCCAATTTCTTCTCTCTTCCACTTCACTATTCTGGTTCCAATTCCTAGGCACTCCTCCGATCCAGTGCCGCATGTAATCATTTTTGTACAAAATTTTTGTACGAAAGTTTGGAAACATTTTATTATTGTTCTTGCCCTTGAATGCTGGTTTGGCTCCTTTGATGATCGACTTATTATTGATATGATTAAAGTCCAACGACAATACATTATGCGTATTATACATTATGCGTATTACATTTCGTCCTTTATAAACTGTTCATATATGTACTATAGTTTTGTTATTAGTATCAATTTTAAAAATTCAAAGTTATGATTATAGTTTATAGCTAATCGATAGAATGCACTGTAAATTTTTAGATTCTTCATAATTTTCAACGACCAATTAGCACCGCCATCGCGGAAAAATGTTAAATCAAAATATTTCAAAAAAACTCCTGAAAATAAATCACAAAAGGATAGCAAATAAATGTGAAAAATGAGCATTTTTTTAATGCAATAATCATTCACATTCTTAAAAAGTAAAGACCAATACTGAGTATCTGCAAAATACGTGAAATCAACATTGAATATATTTATATGTACTAAATATGATTTTGATTATAAATATGTAGAAGTGTATGTCATTGTATGTAATTTTCTGAAATATAAAACAAGGATGTAAAAATTATTCCTCTGGAATCGGTAAATTCTTTTATAATTCCCGTTACATATTAGGAGCATCGGGTTTCGGCACTGGTCGCGCTCCCCTCAAGCTAGAGAGTGAGGACAACGCTGGAGGAGAAGCGGCCAAAACCTTGCACTACGATAGTATTACTGTATTTTATATATATATATATATATATTATATTTTATATTATTATCAGTTTGATATTGATCAAACTCTGCCCACAACTGTCATAAGTAAATCAATAACAATAAAAAATTAAACTAGATAAATAAATATGGATAAAAAAAAAGATAAATAATAGCAAATAATACAAAAAATTTTTAAAACATTGAAATCAAGCTGGAAAAAGAAAGAAAATGATTATTTTATTTCGTAAATTAAATTTACTGTTACTAAAATTAAGACAGTTATAATATGAAACAGATTTTAATGTAAAAATTTCAACGTAATTAAAAAATTAAGATTCAATTGAAATTCAATTTAAGAATTGCAATGGAATGTGTAAAAATGTCTTGCTATCAATTATTATTGAATTTTTTCAATACCCTTTCGGATTTTCTGCAACCGCACGCAATCGAGCTCGGTTGCAGAAGATCCGATAGGGTAAAAAAAGTTTTTTTTCCATACATACACAGCAATGTCCACTTTATCGACGTGATTTGCGGGAACAACGCCCTCTTTTTATACTCATTATACATATCATTATACTCTTTTATACATATTCATTTATTTGAATTTGTATACAATAGCTTATCACATAAAACAACATTGAAAATTTACGTTATACATACTGTACCCAAAAATCAAAAAACTTCAAAAATTATTCAATATTAAAATATAGAAATATGTTTTCACAATATATTTTTTTCAATGAAGGAAAATAACTTGTTCTTGTCTAGTTCTATTTTCAAAAATTGTTTTTTTATTCATAACATTATTTGTAAAAATCGAATTTCACCATTAATCAATTTCATTTTATAATATCGCCATCGCTATGTTCAAAATAATTTTTTACATACCTAATATATTACTACAGATTATATCACATTCCAGAATTTCAATTCATACCAAAAATATGCATTATTACAATAAAATTTTTTATAAAAATAAAAGATGTGATCCTGAATAGATTACAATGTTTCAAAAATGTCAAAATATTAAAATATATACATTCAATATTCATCATAAAACGATCGTTGGGAACCAATATCAATGGGTTATAAAATAAAATAATCTATTATATATATTAAATAAGTAAAGAAAATATACTTTTCAATAACGAATCTATCATCAAACTCACCAAACTTTTTTTTAGATATTTGATGACTTTTGCTACTCCGTCAACATTTGCCAAAAAAAAAGGACCACATATTTCAGTGTTTGTGCCGACACCGCGGGAAATGTTATTATTCCACTGTGACGTCCCATGTTGGAAGGGCCGGGTAGCGCGGCCCTTCGGAGAGCGTCGAAGTTCGTCGGTTCTCTTTAGGTTCCGTGGACAGGTTTGGGAGAAAACAATTCACTCGTGAAAACTCTTGTATCGACTAACTTTATTAACATAGTTAGACATTGCGCTTAAAACGACTCGGTGTTAACACTGGGAGGAACGGGGCAAAAAAGGCCACGAGCCCACGAAAATGCCTCTATTTATTACACGCACGATCAAACATGGCCGTCGGAAGTGACGACTGGCACGTCACCGAAAAATAGAAGTTTCTAGAAGAGTCTAGAAACATCGACAGCTTATCGAAATGACACTGTCATTAAGCGTGATAACACGAGTAGTGATTCCAATGGCAGCGTAACGATAATTTAATGGCGCCTATTGCCACATGTCACGTACTCGGGACGTGACATCCACCATCATCGAGAGATGAGTTTATATGAATCATTAATAAATTTTGTGGTTTGCGTATATGTACGTACCTTGAGCTAGTGAATAATCACCAAGATGATTTCCGAGTATTATGACTGACGCCGCATCAGGATTCGAAAGGAAAAATTACAAACAACTATTTTTCGACATTAAGAGCACTTGAAAGTCCGCAAAACACTTTGAAACACTGCTGTTTTCACTTTGAAACATTTGAAAGTCAAAACAAAATCAACAATTCCATTACCAATAATTTTGAACGTAGAAAACTTGTCCTATCGATTTTGAACCTACTCTCGAAATTGTAAAATTATTGTATCGCATAAAAATTTGAGCTTCAAAGTTTAATTGCTTGTAGAAATCATAGGGACTTTTTATTTTCAAACTCGTTTTTCTCTTAAAGCGCCTATCAGGTGCTGTAAGGTACCTTTCTTCGTTCTATACCACATTTATCTATCATATTTATCACAAATTGTAATAATATTATTACAATCAATACTATCCATCTAACGAATTATTTACTTTCGGTGTAAATAAAGATTTTAACCTTTCGGCGGTGTGAAAGTTTCCTTAGTTGACACAGCAAAAGAAGTGGTATCCCCCGTCACCTCCCTCCACTCACCACACACCTTGCCAATGTAAAGGCGGGCGGTCGCTTTAATGTGCCAACGAATCTATTTTTTCTTTAATAAACCGTTTTTTCCTTCTCTCATAAAACTTTCATTCAAAATCACTCATATGAAAGTTGTGATATCTAGCAATTTGTAAATTATCAAATAAACAATACACAAACAAAAGTTGTGATATCCACAACGTCGCGTCGATCTACATTTGTAATAATAATTTCTTTCCAAAAAAAAAAATTACCTTTCAACAAAAAGTTGACTGAAATATTAGTATTATACCATCAACTGATTATTTTATGTTCAAAGGCAAGCGACGCCGACGGCCCGCTCTGAATACTGCTTTATTACGGCCTTGTCAATTGATTATGATCATTTTTTCTTGACAAGAATGTGTTTTTAATCATTTTTGACTGTGATGACGCAGAAATGCGAATGTATTACATGAATAAAACGTTCGAAAGTATTTAAGGATTTTTTTTAGTGTTTTTTAGTAACTTAGCGTGTAATAGTGTGTAATTTTTGCTTTAAATTATCTTTTTCAATTTAATGTGTGAGTCTAGTGAAATGAAATTTTTTAGGAAAATTTTATGGTCTCAAAAGTAATTTTTTGGGATAATTTGAATACAAAGCTTTCACTTATTTCCTTGCATTCAATAGAATATTGTCTTAGGCTTTTTCAAACTTTAACCTTACTTAATACTTCAGGCTTCAGGTAAAAACTTCATGTACCTTTATGACTGCGATCTTTAATAGAACCATACAGCGATCTGAATTTCAAAAGATATTTGAATTCTCATAATGTCACCTTCCTGGCCGTCCGCCAGGAAAAACATATTAAGAATTGATTCCCAAAAATTTTCATACGTTTATTTTATACGGATCTAGAAATCCTTAAAAGATTTTAATAACATTGCCTTGAAAGGATTAAAATTTATAATGTTTGTTGCATAATTTTGTTCACAGTTCTGATTCTCAGCAAAACGTAGAGTCACGCATGCACATAAAAAAAGTGTGTTTCATTTGAGTAAAATGATCATTACATAGTCGAACCAGAGAAAAATCTTATTCATTGAAATGAAATACTCGATTGAAAGATTTTGATTCAAAAGAGACAATGTTATCATTTTTATGCTTGCTTTACTGGCAAAAGGAAAAATTCATTGCTAGGAGTGTTAGATTGTCGATGCAGGTGATTAGGTAAAAAGCATTGAACAATCTATTTTTATCAGAGAATTTTCCAGAACAACGTAGGTGCTTTTCATTCAAACAATTATTATATTGAATAATAATTATCCAAGTTCTTCTAAAAGCTACCATTATTCTTCATTTTTCTTGAATAATTCCCAAAAACATACACAAACTTTTGGCAGAAAGAAGCACAGCGCCAATGGTCGTAAGACATTCATAAAAAGAAAAATTGAAAAATGTTTAGTCAGATGTTTGGGGTTTCATCTCTAATTACCTGTCTAAGATGTCAAATCCAACTTCAAAGTATCTGGAAGTATTTATGAATGAATTTCTCGACATTGCTTGCTACTAGCCCGTATCACAGTGGAAAATGATTAAAAATATATTCTCGTCAAGAAAAAATGATCATAATCAATTGGCAAGGCCGTTATAAAGCAGTATTCGGAGCGGGCCGTCGGCGTCGCTTGCCTTTGAACATAAAATAATCAGTTGATGGTATAATACTAATATTTCAGTCAACTTTTTGTTGAAAGGTAATTTTTTTTTGAAGGAAAGAAATTATTATTACAAATGTAGATCGACGTGACGTTGTGGATATCACAACTTTCGTTTGTGTAATGTAATGTTTATTTAATAATCGACGAATTGTTAAATATCACAACTTTCATATGGGTGATTTAGAATGAAAGTTATATAAGAGAAGAAAAAAATGGTTTATTATAGAAAAAATAGATTCGTTGGCACATTAAAGCGACGGCCCACCTTTACATTGGCAAGGTGTGTGGTGAGTGGAGGGAGGTGGTATATAATACCGTCGCAGTGCAAAAGCGGGTTGTCGGGCCTTTTTTGTTACGTTTTTCTGTGGGACTAAAGTAAATCCGAGTTAAAGTTGTATTAAATATCCTACGAACAGTAAATATCTGTCGAGTATCATCTGGATAACATTCCTGTCTAATGATAATATCTCCCTTTTTCTTCCACGTAAGCGAATTAATATACAATTGGTTTTCCTAGTAAATAATACCAGGTGAAACCGACAGTAGGATATCAATATCTTTTGTAAAAAAGCTTTGGCATGTTTTACCCGACAACAATTTTTAGTTTTTTGAAGTTCCGATATTAATACGCACAATTTTCATGCTACTCATGGAAACACAAATTTCGATTCACGTACTATCATATAACTTAAGATAATACATATATCTCTTCACACTTGCTAGACACGAAACCAGTAAGTGATCAAATTTCATCTCATCAACTTTGACATTTTGCTGGAATAGCATCACAGAAAGCGATGAAATTTGAGCTATAGTGTATGATAATTTTGGCACATAAAGATTGAATGAATTTAAGGGATAATGTATGCGCTGTTATGTCGATGTTGAACAACCGAGTTCATTTATCTTCTGCATCGTGATGACGGGCAGGTCATTTATAAATAATCCCCTTCGTTGATAACTGCGAGTCGAGCTTGCATGCATCAAGGAAAAGGTGGAATATTGAATATTGATAAGCAATTGAGTTTCAAAGAACATTATTTCCAAATCGTTCAAACATGAAACGTTAAACTGATAATAATGTTTCTAGAATTGCTTTGCTTCTTTATTTCGTATAAAGAGAGGAACATTTTTTGAGTTTTTTTTTCTTTGGAGGCTTTAAAATAGTATATTACGTACCTAGGACATAAATTTTTTATTTACGAGTGTGAAGTTTGTAGACCAAGGCGAAGCCGAGGTTTACAATTACACGAGTGAATAAAGAATTTCTGTCCTAGTTACGTACGATATTTTATGTACCGAGGGCTAGAAAACCAATTTTGAGATTTCAAACTGGACGAGAAATGCGTTTTCTATGCCAGAGGCACATAAAATTAATGTCGTTGGCGTTGGCGACGCACTACTTCTTTAGCACCGTTGATAGCCATTTCTAGACTGAGACGCGCGCTTGAAAAATTCTATATTTATATTAACTGACACTGGTACAACTAGTGAAATCTTTTTCGTTGTCGCGCTACAATGTTTAATCGTTCGAATGATTCCCTTCCTCTTCAAAAATGCCTATAGAACTGTAACCGTCATCGTTAATCTGAAAGCGTAGTCGAGTTTTATATTTCAAAATTTAAAACGCTATAGCTTTCAAAGTCAAACAGATAAATTTTTTTTAATTGAACGTGAATGATATTTTCAACAAAGTAGTGCAAAATATTGTACACTGTTGCTAATTGTTTCGAATGAGTGTATGATAAATCATTAGTGAGAAGTATATAAAAAATATTTAATGTCGTTGATTTCTAGTTCAAGTTCTGGAATATCGAATGTTCGACAGAATTTTTCAAGAATTTCAAAATTATCTGGAACGACTATACTGATTAGAGCATCAAGACAAACTGATTCAAATTTTTCATCAAGAAACATTTTCGATACTTGATATAACTCTATGATTGTATCAACAGAAACATTGGTAAGATCATGTTCGCAAGCATACAACCATTTTAGAAATATTTTTATCGCTTTGTCAGAAAAATCTCTAATGAAAATTCGATTCTCGAGCACTTCTTTCCATGAATGACTGAAAAGTGTTTCAAAATAGATATTCCTTGCTGATAAAAAACATTTATGAACTTTGAATTCACGATTCGGGGTAATTATTGTAAAATCACTGAGGTTCTCAATGTACAATAACTATTTAAAGCTTTTCAAAAATGACGAATGATGTTGATCTGAAGAACGATAATCAAAAAACGTTCTAGTATATGATAAGAAATTTCAACTTGAAGCTGGATCAGATTATTGCAACCATTGTAATATTTTTCACTAATCAAATCACTTTCTAAATTTCCTGGATGAAATACATACTTGTACTGCGTGCGATAATCATTGATTACGGAAGAGACAATAGCCAAAATGCGCCAGTATTGATTATGATAATGCAGGCTGGTTTGGCGACAATGAAGGGTAGGCTGTACTTTATTTTCTTTCACTTTTTTCACTGATACGCGAAACGCGAAACCAACATTAAAAATTTCTTCCGAAAACGCTTCCTCGCCAACTTTTTTCAAATCAAACTTTTCAGAAAAATTGATTGGTGCCATCATCGAAACATTTCAAAATGTTTAAAAACTTTTACGCTATGATATCACAGTATCATGTCGTATATAAATGTCATCCTTGTTACAAAAAAAACTTTTCTGTTAGTATTCCAAATGTTTCTAAAATATGAATTATGCCTAAACCTGACATGAACTAATTATTTTAAAAAAAGTTTTACAAATCACTGTTAAAGTTACACCGTTCCGCGATCGTTTCTTTTTTTTTTTTTTTTTTTAATGATTCGCGACACTCTCGAGAATAACTACGAACGTTTCAAAATTCAGTTTGTATCTGCCCGGAATCACCTGAGTACCAGCTTTTATATATTCTCCTATTGATGGTATCGCGGTAGAAACTTCTGGATTATTTCAATAAAAAAAGATTATTCAGAGTTGGGTGTTCTGAACAGAATAAAAATATTTCGTAGAATGATACGTAATAGTCAAAAAAAAGTGCCGCCATCCTCAACAAATCTTTCGACATAGTATGCATTAAGACAAAACAAATTTGAAGGAAAAAAAGGGAAGAAAAAAATTAGGCAAACAAGATTATTCAAAGTATGGTGAGAGTGTTCGAAAAAATATAAATACATTTTCGTAGAATGATACGTAATAGTAAAAAACAAGTCTCTACACGCTCGATCATGACTACGAGAGTTTTCAATTTTTATTAGCATCTTCCCGGAAGTGTCGGAGCGCTGGCTTTTTTCTATTTTGCTATTTATCATACCGTGAGAGTGAAAGATTCTCGAACATATAGAAGCTCGAAGAATGTTTCGATGCATAATGGATTAGGACTTAAATGATTCGTTCAAAAGGAAGACGGAAAATAAGAAACTGGGAAAGTGATAAAAAAAAAATACATAAAAAATTTTATTCAAAGTTAGGCGTGGGTGCTCTGAATAGAATAAAAATATTTCGTAGAATGATACGTAATAGTCAAAAACAAGTCTCTGCACGCTCGATCATGACTACGAGAGTTTCCAATTTCTATTAGCATCTTCCTGTAAGTGTCGGAACGCTACCTTTTATCTAAAGCAACGGCGAAAAATAAAAATACAGATTTCTTAGGGTTGAGTCATTCAGCCCGAAATAATGAATATTCCGTAAAGTAATACGTAACATCCAAACACTTTTGTCGAATATTGTATGCTAGAAAAAACTTTTACGCGCTAAAAATTATATCATCGTTTGTTTGTTTTTTTTTTTTTTTTTTTTTTTTTGAGTTTACGTTACATGGAATGTGAACATCTACGCGTGTCGAAACCTGTCGAATCGCGTATCTTTCAAAACTTTCCCTTCCGCTCCCACTACCACCTTACGTAAGTCCATCCGCCTACGTATTTGGATGACTTCCGAAAATGATCTAGTAGGCAACAGAGCTTCGACGTGAAAGGACGCGTGATCGTTCAAGCGTCCTGGAAACGGGGAGACTCTCGAAAATGCGGATGTTGCATCCCGCGGAAAACTCGCGAAAAACTGCGGAAACCCGCGAAAAACCTCGGAATGGGTGGGAGATGGGGGATGGGGGTGGAAAACCGCGAAAAGGGGTGGGTGATGGGGGGTGGATGCCGCCAAAATGGGTGGGGGGTGAGGCGGGGTCTGGGGGTGACCAATCAGAGAAGGGGTGGGGAGGGGTGACCAATCATAGAAGGGGTAGGGGAAAGGGGCGGGGCCTGGGTGGGTCACGTGATGGGAGGAGGAGTGGGGGGGGGTCTGATACCCGCTTAGCTTATCTACTACCGTCGTTCAAATCCCGATAAAACTGAGTCAAAAATTTCATAATACATTTGTTGTAAACTACACAAAGTAGGAGAATTCGTAGTACAAATGCCAGAACTTTGTGTTAACACAAAATTACTCAAGTTTCGATTCCGTTTGATCTTTCGTCTCGTAGGTTCCGAATCTACTTTGAAAACAGAAAAAAATTTTTCGTGATCGGAATATGTTTTTTCGATCGCATCATCGCAGCGAAAGTCTGTAAGGGACGCATGTACGCTTTTGATAACTGGAAGAGCGCTAGCCAAACCGTTATCTTTTGTTTGCAGAATTTTATCAGCTGGTGCAATGCACTTTAAAAGTTTCAGGACAACACAAAGCAGAAAAATAAATTTTTGACTTTCCAAAATTGTACCAAAACCTTTAAATTCCATGATGTCTTCACTATCAAATTCGCTCGCGTGTTTCGAAATACACAATTTCAACGAATTGGCCATTTTTTCATGATTGTTATGTATAACTTCTGCAGTGTGAAGGTGACCCGCCCATCGCTGTTCTAGCATTCGAAAAGTTGCTGTTCCATCATAAAAATGTTTGACTTTGAATTTGCTAAAAATTTTATGCGCTATTCTACAGTAATCGAAAAACTGTTTGACTTCTAGATTTTTGGAAACGACTTCAACAAGTATCAAGTGCAATCGATGATTGAAACAGTGAACGTATGGAATATTTCGATTTAACTTTTTTTGAATAAGCGCTTGCACGCCATTTTTGTATCCGTTCATGACACTTGCGCCGTCGTAGCATTGACTTAACAAATTTTCAACTGCGATGCAATTTTTTTGTAATACATCTAATATTAAATTGGCGCAGTATTCACCTTTGAGGCTCTTTGCGTTTTCAATGCTCAACAGTGATTCAATAGGGATCCCATATTTGACAAAACGTAAACAAATAGCAATCGCTTCGTGATTGTTTTTGTCTCTAGTTCCATCAACCACAATAGTGTAAAAAAAAAACGTCTGCATTCGAAACAGTTTTAGCTATCCGTTTTTGAACACATGAAGCCATTAAAAGAATGGCTTCATTTTGAATTTCTGGGGATAGATACGATGCATTACGTGGTATCACCTGAACGTATTCAGCTAATTTTTTATCTTTTTGTAACGTATATTCAAAAAAAGAACAAAAAATTCCAGATTTAAGTTTAGTTTCAGCGTTATATGTTCCACGAAAAGGTAGTTCATGGCAAACAAGGAACCGAATAACATCAAAAATACTGGATACGTAGTAGCGGTGTTTTTCTAAAATTGAATGATGCACTAATGTAGAAATTTCAGAGTTTCGATTGATGAGATTGAGTTGGTCATTCCATTTTATTAACACGATGAGCCTGGGTATTTTCATGTTTGGAAAACTTTTCTACCGCTTTTTTCCAATTACTAAAACCGGTAGTATGAAAAGAATCTTCTTTCGTTTCGCGAACTCCATACACGCGGCACGCGTAACAAAGTGCAGCGTCTTTTTCGGGATTAAATTCTAACCATTGAAATGTTTCAAACCATTGTTTTCGAAAGCTTCGGCCATCTTTTTTCCGATATGAATTGAGTATGGTACGATTGATTTGAGATTTATCAAATAGCAAATTTAGTGAGGAACTTGATGAAGTCGGTGAATCGTTTGTGGAAGTGAGGATGGATCCAGATTCTGTGATACGGAATTTTTCTCCTTGCGCCGAAGGTGCGTTTTGTGTCGCTAAATTCTCAACGTTATCTTTTTTCTTAAATGATTTCAGCCACTTCTCCATCCTAGTGATTTGAAAAAGAATTTTTATTCGGCTTTATACTTGTGGGAATTCGTCACGCTTTGGTTACATTAAATACAATTTTAGAAACAAATAATTTCAACAAATTTTGAAGTTTGAATGAATTATTTTCAAACACGTGTCCTTTATTATTTTGGGTAACATAAACAAATGTAATCCCGTAGGCTGTTGTTTTGATGAATTCATTGGATAAACATAATATATCGCCATCGTGTTATCTTGAAATGAAATTACATCCAGAGGATTAAAAGAGTTCTGAATGAAATGAAGTTCATTCCATGAGTTTCCTGACACAAGGATTAATTCGTTCCTCCATTCGGTTTACCTGGAGTAGCCAAAATATTTCAAATTTCAAAGCCAAGTTTTCAATGAAAGTCAAATATTGAATATCCTATAGAAAATACTTCCTGCAACTCATGGATTGACGCACACTCATTCTACCGAATGAAGGAGTACTGTGATTTCTGATTTTTTATCAATCCAATCAATCCCATCAAAAGTGGAATAAAATATTTCAGAGAAAATACAGTTATTCCATGAATATACAAAGGAGTTATAGAAAAGTCGGAAAGAAAAAAAAAAGATTAGCTAGCAAACGCAGCTAGCTAGATAAATGACTGGTCAATTTTTACTGCAAGAAGAAACAGTTTCTATTGTATGAATGATTTTGGGGAAAATTTTTTTCACATCCCATTATATTTATAGGATATTCACTATATAACTAAATTTACTTTGAAATATTTTATTTCACAAGAATGGTATAGATGTAAAATATGTTGCCAAGTATTCATGGTTTGGTAAAATAAAATAAATGGCGTGTCAATCCATTAGTTAACGAGACGATTGCTTGTGGAGTATTCCATTCATCACTTTTTTCGAAAACTTGAAAGAAATATTTTGACTACCCCAAGTAAACGAGAAAAAGAAGTAATAACTCCCAATCCAAGGAACTCATGGAATGAACTTTATTCCGCTTCATAATAGATGGCTCAAGCGGAGACTTCATGAAATCATTCCGTTATTCCAGATTCCAGGATTAGTAATGCCACCCAATCCTGACAAGCTCTAGCAAATAATTTTTGCATACTATACACTTGAAATTACTTCTTAGTAATTATCTTTCTATCCCTATAAATTTTTAATCCTTCTTTTCTACGCTCAGAAGTAAAACGCGAACAGTACTTTGAATCGAAAGGCGAGAATTTAAATTTATAAAATATATATGGCCTACATAACGAGGTGATATTTAAAAACTACGAACAAAATTACGACACGTGTTCTATATCACTAAAAGTTACTGTGGATACTATTCAAGAAATTGCAATCACCTGGAAACTGCTGGAAACTTTTACGAATTAAATTTCTCCAAAAATGGAGTCACTTTTATCAACTTTTATGTCCAGACTGAGTCGTGGATGGACAATAACTCTTGGTTTTTTTCCTAACAATCCCAACACAACACAAGACAACACTATCCGCGTTCTTTGGTATTAGACATGATTAGACACTGTTAGACGCTGTTAGACACTATTGGACACTGGTACATTGCCACTGCAACCGCTCAAGTAGTTGGAATTGGTAATAGTAGGAGGTGATGTCATAGTGGGGGAAAACCAAAAGCCTCCGCATGCCTCCAACTCTGAGATAACTAACAGACATAAACAGGATGAACTAGGGATGGGTGATACTGTAGAAAATATCGATTCTTGTCATCGGTATCGTATCAAAGCTGATAACGTATCGATACCGGTATTTGGCACCAAAATATCGATACCCCGATATTATTGGTATCGATACCAAGAAATTTAGATTATGGGTATATCAATAGTACAAAATGTCCTTCTGTTGTCACATTGTGTGCATTTATTGAGATCAAACGTCGATTCATGTAAATCATGATAATTTAACAAATGTTTAAAATGGCGATTTATATGTTAATGTTTCTTTATTGTTCACGCCATGTTTGAGTTTAGATTGTTTGGAATTCACAGGGAAGATATTGTGTCCTTTGAGGTGTTTCCAAAGGTTCGCCGTGTTCCCACTCGAACGCACGATTTTCGAGCACAAATTGCATTGCAATTTTTCGCAGTCGATGACCGTAAAATATGCTTTTGCTCTTTTTACTAGAGCCATTTTTTGACGAGTTCGATTTTGTCAGTAGTAAGATGTCGAGTTTGTCAGAAAAATGGCGGATACCTTGGTAAAGAAGATCGCTCTAAGCAGTGCACAGATACGAAAGCAGATGTCGCATGAAATACGATTTCAAATCCACGATACCAAAAATACCGACTGCGATACTGAAGTATCAACGACAAAAATATCGATACTAAACGATACTTGTTTTATAAATATCGATGCCAAAATATCGATTTTGAAGGGTAAAATATCGATATTCAGAAATATCGATACAGTATCGCCCATCCCTACGATAAACACTATCAAGTACAATATAAACGATGATATCATTTTTACTTTTGTCTAAATTCTTTGAACTCAGTCCTATGCACTATTCCAATTCATTATTTCCATAATAGACGCACGAATTCAAAGCTTACAAGGAAAATCAGATAAAATTTTACTGCATACTTGCTTATTGGAAAAAAGTTATATATCTTTAAAATCGCAGGGGGGGGTAAGTAATGATCTCAGGGGTTTTTTTTGCCCCCTTTGCCCCCACCACCTGGCTACGGGCCTGAATGGAGGACAAGGAACTTTGAAAAATTCTTCATTTCACGGAATTATTCCACACTTAAGATAATTTTTTTTTATTTTCATTACAACAGGAAGAAAATAGTAACAAGCGTGGAGGCCTTTGAGAATTTGAACAGTGTTGACAGTTTTGAAAAGTTTATACAATTTTTGAATTTATAAAATTTTCAATGAGTTTTGAAAATTTCAAAGTTTTTATATTTAAACAGTAAATCATTTTTACAATATTGAACAATTTTAGCTGTTCAACAGCCTATAAACAGTTTGGCAGTTTCAAAATTGCATTTTTTTTCTGGATTTGGATCTTACTACACTACTTACTACTATCTTACTACTGGTTTTCTGTCTCTACTTGTTCGGTTTTTACTCTCAGCCTGTCATATGAATAAAAGATTGTGACTAGACTTTCTACGAATCAAAAAAGTAGTGAAAACCTGTATTTTCTTTACACTTTCAAAAAAACATCAGCCATACCACAAGTTGCAAAAGCTCATTCCTAAATCTGTGTTATACCTACCCTCGCTACGCTCAGGATAAAAAACCTCGCACTCATTCAAAATCCGTCGCTTTTTCGACTTGTACCATAACACCCTCAAATTCTCGTCACGTCCCGGATGACTTTTTCTCTACCGAGTCATGCAAAGCTGAATAAACAAAAATGAATTTCTCCGAAGTTTCACCGGTGCCTATTTGAACAAACGTGACCTATTCCAGGGGCAGAAGAGAATGGCACGAGGGGTTGGTAGCAGAAATTGGATTGGTGTGGGGCCAGCTTGTTTTTGGCTCGCGATATTTTGTATGGTCGTGTTGCAAGATGCGCAACATGCACTTGAACGGTATCGACGGTATAAGGAAGAGCGGCTGATCTCGCAACAAAGAGCTATTCGAGATTGGGCGAGCTTCAACTTTTCTCATCAGCATGGTGTTGCAGGGGCCGGGCTTGTTACGCGTAGCTTGAAACGTGTCACGCCATATGCCGCACTTTGGCCGGTGACGACTCACTGATATTCGGATTCTTAATATCCATTTTCTTCCCGGGTATCGCGGGCGCACGTGTTTCGAAACTTGCGGAGCGAGCGGCTTTTCAGGGCTGTGCAGGGCTAATCCCACTTCGCTAAGTTGGAAAAGAGCAATTTGGAAGGAAAGTGTTGGTGGACCTGGGAAGATAGTACTTTGAGTCCTGATATCGATGAATAGTTCATTCAAAGAGTTTCGGGATCCTCCAAAAAATAGGAATTTAAGCGTAGTACAAGTAATTACAGAAACACTTCCTTCACAATGTAGAAAATTAATTGTTTTTGTTTAGTGCAATAATTTTTTTGGGGATAATAAAAAATCGAATAATATTTTTGTCTTAATCTTTCGACTATCATGAAGGTTTATTCGGGAGCAATTCTTTTCAACAAAATAAATTAGGAGCAATGAATCAATAATCTCAGTTGAGATTAGTTGAATTAATAAAAATAACACCGAAAACAATAACAATAACAATCGAAACAAAACAACTGTCAAAGTCAACTGAAACTTATATATACAAAAGCTCACGCGCGAGCGAGGATCATCAATTTTTCATCAGCATCACAACGTATTGTACCTAAGCGTTAAACCCGTAGCAGTTGCCTATCACGTACTATAGCACTCAAGTTTTGGTATTACCGATTTCTACCGCGAGGTAGCGTGGCGGACACACATTTGACATTTGGACTCATCCGCCACTATCCGCTACCGGCCGACATGTTGTCAAGTGGCAGCCTGCCGCTGCCACAACTTTCGAATGTTTTGAATCGCGATCTTAGATCATTTAGTACATGGACTGCTAGTAGTCCACCATTTGCCGGTTAGACATAGGAGCTGGCGGAGTTCCGATTAATTTGACGGAAAGAACCGACCGTATCCGAAGGTGCCCGATCGTAGTACCTATATATACATAGTACCTGCACCTATATGCCAATACATCATATAGATATACCGTTATGAAGTGCGACAACTGCGTAGTTGATCTGTGTTTACATGTGTTGATTTGCTTACAAACATAAACATTCACAAATAGCATCTGCGACAGTCTTACATTTACAAAAAATAAGTGTCAATAACTATATATATGAACTACGATCGGGAACCATCGGATACGGTCGGTTCGTTCCGTCGAATTAGCCGCGCATCTCCGCCAGCTTTATGCCCCTTATGCCTAACCGGGCTGTTTCTATTGAGCTTATGGCATACTAGCAGTCCATGTACTATAAGGTCTATGATTGCGATTTATGAATAATAATAATAATTATAATATTTAAAATAAATTCTATTGTTATTTATTTCTATTGTCTCAGTGGTGTTGTGGATAAAGCGCCGCCCTACTAATCTGGATGTCGCGAGTTCGAACCCCGCCATGCGCATGTATTTTTGTTTTTTTTTTCAAACACGGTAATATAAAGCTTTATTAGAGTATTAGTAACTTTTTCCAATTTCTATAATTTTCTTTACCGGAAAATACTCAACTTGTGTATAGAAGGTTTCGTTAGAACCACATTAAAGCTAAATAATGTATTCATAGTCTTTTGTTTACATGCATAATGTGATTTTTCGATTAAGTCATTCGTCCCAATCGTAGAAGATACAATTAATAAAATTAAAATATAGTTCCGTAAAATTCTTTTCGAGAGTAAAGAATAGTTTGAAAAATTGCCGCAGCGAAGAAAAGATTTGTAAAATTTATGTACTCAACTATTTGTTTTTACAAATAATGAATAAAAATTACATCGTTTACATTATCCATATTCTTTTTATAACTTTTTGGAACCCTGATCAGAAATATGGTATCAGACATATAGAAAATTTTGGCTCTAGAACTTTTTCGAACAGATTAAAAATTTTTCTTTGAATGAAAAAATAAGTGAAATCCTCTCCTACTCGTCCCACCAAACATTTCCAATGTATAAACACCAGAATTAATAAAAATAGAGCGAAATTGTGATTGAGAAAATACTTAATGAAAAAAGTGAGATACAAAAGTATTGAAATCAGAAATGAATTAATATACAAGGAAAATATTTGATTAATATCTAATCTTGAAATGGCCAAAAGGATTATCTTGAATATTAATAATTTACTTATCCTGGAGAGACAAATAAGCTGAAACGTAAGTAAATCATAGCGAAACAGGATTCCAATGTATTAAATAAAAGGCTATTATACCAAAATGATAAACGAAAAAAATTTGTTTTAAACAACAAATCTTAATATAAAATCAAGATACAGTCAACTTTCTCCAATTGAAGTTTCGTGGAAAAATAATAGTCTCAGAAATAAAAGAAGGTTAGAATTAATTCGTGGGCAGCTGTACAAGAAACAACCTCTTTTATGTTGTTCATACTTTTAGTCATGACTTTGAATTTTATAATTTGAAACGAGTTTATTCACTTTAGCTGAGATTATTGAACTGTATTGCTTTATTATAAACGACGGACAGATATCTTGAAGTTTAAATCGGTAATGCAAAAGTTTGACTTAATGCAGCTTCCGTGGAAAACGATATCCATTAAAAAATCATTACCTAAATAATGCGAGTACCACGAATGTTGTATGTACTTGTTGATGAAAGCTCTTGACGAACTTTTTCGATTATTCGATGAGCTTTGGCTCAGACAATACTGATATACGACCCTGGTAATTTTGATTCTTATAAAAACCTAGGAGAAAATATAAACTTGTCTATAAGTATTAAATTTCTTATAAGGTGGCCTTATAAAAATCTTATAAGGAAATGAACTTTCATATAAAGAATTGGGGTGCAAATTTTTCATAAAGTACTTTTTCTAATACGATTTATCCAAGTATGTACATAGTTTTACAGAGGTACAATTTGGCATATTATAATTCAATATTACGATGAAATATTATCTAGTTTTTTAGAGGAACAATTGCTATTATACCTCTGCAACTTTGCATAAGAATTAGTTATTTATATAAACATGACGGCAGCCCACGAATTAATTCTAACCTTCTTTTATTTCTGAGACTATTATGTTCAGACGAAACTTCAATTGGAGAAAGTTGACTGTATCTTGATTTTATATTAAGATTTGTTGTTTAAAAAAAATTTTTTCGTTTATCATTTTGGTATATTAGCCTTTCATTTAATAAATTGGAATCCTGTTTTTCTATGATTTACTTACGTTTCAGCTTACGAGGGGGGACCCAAAAGTAACGGAAATTAGGTGGTGGGGGGACCGCGGAGGGGGGGATCGGGTTCTCCACTGGTTCTCTTCCAAGCTGCTACTCTCCCAAGTCAGTGTGCAAAGTTCATTTGCTGTGAGTGCATTCGTTCGTCCGTAAGAATTTTTCTAGTGAAACGACTTTTTCCGTTTCGGCGAAAACGTGAAATGGCTGAGTGCGGAGAGCAACGCGCGGCTGTAAAATTTTGTTTTTTGTTAGGAAAAACACCCGCGGAAACCCTTGTGATGCTGAAAACAGCGTATGGGGATAATGCTTTGAGTAAAACGCGTGTGTACGACTGGTTTTCGCGTTTAAAAAATGGAGAGATGTCAATAGAAGACCAACCTCGTTCTGGGCGCCCCTCGACTTCAAGAACGGACGAAAACATTGAAAAAATCAACACTCTTGTTCATGAAGACCGTCGCCGAACCATCGATCAACTTTGTGAGATGTCTGGATTGTCATGGAGTTCAATTCGGAGGATTTTAACTGAAGATTTGAGCATGAGGAGGATTGCAGCCAAATTTGTTCCTCGCCTTCTCTCCGACGATCAAAAGGAGCGTCGACTTCAGGCCTGTCTTGAGCTGCAAAATCAGTTGGATGAAGACCCAGATTTTTTTCTCAAGGTTATAACTGGCGGTGAATCATGGTGCTATGGCTACGACCCCGAAACAAAGCAGCAATCAAGCCAATGGAAGACACCTCTCTCGCCTCGTCCAAAAAAGGCACGCCAAGTGAAGTCCAACATCAAGACATTGCTCATTTGTTTCTTCGATTGCAGAGGTATTGTGCACGCAGAATTTGTTCCTCCAGGCCAAACGGTCAACCAACACTTCTACTTGGAGGTTTTGAAAAGGTTGAGGGAGAACATCCGGAAGAAAAGAGCAGATCTTTGGCGCACAGGAGATTGGTTCTTCCACCACGACAATGCACCTGCCCACACAGCGCTGTCCGTGAAGAAATTTTTGACCAAAAACGGCATGACACCGATTGTTCACCCCCCCTATTCACCGGACCTTGCCCCCTGTGACTTTTTTTTGTTCCCTAGACTCAAAAGGGACATGAAAGGAAAACGTTTTGGGACTGTAGAAGAGGTGAAACAAAAATCGCTGGAAGGTTTAAAAAACATTGAAAAAAATGAATTTCAGAACTGTTTTGAACACTGGAAAAAAAGATTGAACAAGTGTATTACAGTCAATGGAGGTTACTTTGAAGGTGATAAAAATTGTGTGTAAAAATTTGTCAATAAAAAAGTTATAACACACTTCCCGTTACTTTTGGGTCCCCCCTCGTGTCTGTCTCTCCAGGATGAGTAAATTATTAATATTCAAGATAATCCTTTTGGCCATTTCAAGATTACATATTAATCAAATATTTTCCTTGTATATTAATTTATTTCTGATTTCAATACTTTTGTATCTCACTTTTTTCGTTAAGTATTTTCTCAATCACAATTTCGCTCGTTTTTTATTAATTCTGGTGTTTATACATTGGAGATGTTTGGTGGGAGGAGGAGGAGAGGTCATGATTACAAAAATAAATTTCTCGTCTCTTACAAAACTATCTAGAAGTCCCATCATATCCATTTATAAAATTCTGATTCCTATATTCCATATAATTATATAATTTATCAAGAAGACGAAGAGCACGTTAGAGAAATATTAAGCTACTAGATTTTTGAGTCCTGCACATTGAGCTAGGATAAGGTTTAAACCAAAAATTACCTCCAATCAAAAAACTCATAAACTCCCCGGAAGGAATAAAGAAAAAACCTAATTTTTGTGAGTTTTTTGAAGGTTAATTGGTCTAACTCACTACAAAACAATATCACACATCAAAATTGTAAACCTTAAACCTTCCGTCGTGTACCTTTTACAATCTGCATTCAATTCTACTAGATACATACAAAAGAAATTTCAAATACCATTACATACATAAGACCGCAAACCATGTTTTTCAGTGTTCTCTGACACAAATCACTTTACTTTTCATACTTTAAATTATAATTTTAATAATAGGTAGAAACTGTAAAAAGCCTCCCAAATTCTCTGCAATCGAATCTCCCAATTATCATTTCGATCATATTCAACTTGGTCATCCACAAAAGACAATGCACCTTTTATGGGGTGAATAGTTTTACTTTTTCCCAGGCATACCAAACCAACTAATTTGCAATTTTCTTCATGATGTTCTGAAATTCGGCATTTTTGCAAGTTGTGAATGTTTTCGATGACATTCAAATGTTCATAGAGTCGATTTTAGAAGCCTGCCACATATTTTATCTCTGTATTTAAGCATAATAAATATTGCATTGTAGAATGTTCCTAATTAAAAACAAGTGGCTAATTATCGCCAAAAAAAACATGCTCTAAAGTGGTAGATTTCAATTCTAAGAGAGTAATTAATCAAAAAAAGTTATCAACGTAAGAGCGTTTCATCACGCCCTCTGACAACTCTTTATCTACCGTGGCAGGTGAACACACCAATGTTCCAATCGTTGAATCTTCGACTCAATTCATCATGCTGAGATGAAACATGTACTATTTTTTTCGTAATTTAGTCCTCTTAAAAAATATTATGACATGATTTTAAGATATTTTGCATTTCTTAGAGATATAGAGCAAATTAAAAGTCAACAAAATTTTTTCATCAGATTTTTTAAAGTTCTAAGAGCTATACATATCCTCCTAACAAGTGATATTAAAATGATCGAAAATTCGATTGCAAAAAATTTGATAGACTCTCTACTTATAATTTTATAATTATCCTTGGAAGTATGAAAAGTGTAGTGATTCGTGTCAGAAAACACCGAAAAACATTGTTTTTAGCGATTTTATGTACACAATGACATTGATATTTTCTTTTTATGTAGTTGAAAAGTAAACGGTTCACGAAGAAAGACTAAGCCTTGAAATATTAATGCAGGATTGTTTCGTGGGAAGTTTGAACAAAAACCTTCAATACATTAACTAAAATTGAGTTTGCTTTACATTCTTTGCCGGGATTATTTTAATGTTTTCCTTAAATTATTCAAAAATAATGATCAAATAGATAAATGAACAAATTTTCGATGGGAGGAACCTTTGGGTTGAACCTCGTCCAAGCGCACCGTGCCTTTTGATAAGCGAGATTTTAGGAGGATTTGAAGGCATGATTAACGATTTCTTCAATAGATATTACTTGTCATATCTTAGCATTTACGAATTTTGATGTATTACCAGATTGAACATCGATAAATACGTGATTCATACTAATAATTTCACTAGACAATGTAATTTTTACTGTCAAGCTGATCATGTATAATTGTATGCGATATGAAAATCACATTTTTATAAATCGATGGAATGTGACTTCTAGACAATTTTACAAATCATTGAAAAATTATTTTTGTAATTCGAAGGTATTGTTTCTGATTTATTGTCTTTCTAAAAAAGTACCTTTTAAAGAGGGCTTCATTAAATCCAAAAGCTCGAGATAAAAGTATTTAAGGATTTCTCTATTTATTTTCTCAAAAAAAAAAAAAAAAAAAAACATTGCTCGCAAAGATTACTTATTGTATCCAAGCTTGATACATGAAGATAACTACAGGTCATAAAAATCTTTGTAATTAGTATAGATGGTATTTCATCTGATTTAATGGCATTTGATAAGGCGATATATTGACTAATAACCTATCGTTGGAAAAATTATTTAGTAGATTAATTTGTATTGACAAGCCACAAAATTAAGACTTAGAAGTTATTAAATAATTACTTAACACTTCGATAGTATAGATACAAAACGCTGCTTTCTCACGCCTAATTTACTACAGAATAAGAGATCAGATAAAGGAAGACCAGCGAAAAAATCAAAAACAATTATTGTTGTACATTCAGTTTATGAAAATAAGAAGTTGCGTAATCAGAAATATCATTAATTTCGATATTTTGGATTATTCTTGTTACACTCAACAGCATGACGACAAAAAATTGATGAAAATTTCAAGCATCACACCACAAATTAATCTTCTTTATTTTTTATTATTTCTCTACTATTTTCTCAAATTATATAAATTGTTTAATTTTTTTGAAAAATAAAAGTCTTCATTACACATACTTTATAAAAACATAGTTTTCTAAGATTTTATAGTAATTTGAGCAAAAATTTGTTATCATTCAATGATTTGGACATGTGATTGTAAAGTTTGAACCCATAACTTTCTAATTATAAAAAACTTCAATTTCATTCAACAATGACTGCCTAAGAATACAACTCATTCCTCTCATCAATTCTAACTGACCGTTGCTTCTTATTACAAAAATTAAAAAATTATCAATCATCCTTATTTCAAAAATCGATATAACAAATCTTTTAGAATGTATAATTTGTATTTTTCATTAGCTTAAAATATACCTTCTACAATTCATCGCATTCGTTTTCTTTTCAATTAATTTCGACTCTTGGACTTTGCAGTAATTCAATTAAATGTGTACACTCCAAAAAAACTTGATTTTAAAACACCAAACGATGATCATCAGAAGCAATTACTCCATTTGACAACACAAATTAATAAAAATGCAGTCTATCCAGTTTTTGATGCGAAATATTTACAGTTTCTAGAATTTCTCGTGCAAAGTACATTATAATCACTTATTTTGCTATTCTTGAAATTTTCGTTTTTTCTTAACTGAATCTGCAAACATAGCTTTTTTTTTTTAATTTTTTGCCTCTCTTTCAGACTTTTATTTTTAGATATATTCAAAACAAAAAATCATTATAAAAATTCATGAGATATGAAATTCAAAATAATTTCTTTGAAATTAGTCTGAATCATTGATGTGTTTTTTTCATACCATTGTTTAATTCACGATTTATTTTATCAGACATTTTTTTTCATTCTGGGCTTAAAATTTTTATTCAGGAGTTTAGAATTTTGTCAACTGCTAAAATATTTCGAGATCAAGTTTTTAATCTAGAAAGAATTAAATTTGTCATTTTCCTAACTTGGGAATATATCTTTTAAACAATGCATGCGATTCATTATTCTGTACAGACTTATTTTTTTTTAAGTTGTGAAGTTATTTTAAAAAATTCTATAGGCTTAATCGTAAAACTTTAAAAAGTAGGTTTTTCATTTTTCATTAATTAGTTTTATTTCTAATACAAAGTTTTTACTGACTGAGTCGACTGAGTCCTTATTTTTGACAATCAATTGTTTACGAACAAAATTTTTCTATCACTAACAATTTGCAGTATTTTGTAGTATTTTTATGATTCTGATGATGATTCTAGGTTTTTAAACAAGCATCGTTTATACTTGAAGATATTGATAATCGACAAATCAATAGATTTCCAGTACGATTTTTGTTTTAACATCCGACAACTATTCAACAAATTTCGATTGTAGATTAAAAAATGATCAACATTTTGCTCCAGCATTTTGTGAACGATTTCAATTTTTTTATTTATTTGCAGATGAGTAGAAAGTCTTAAGTAACAGGTGTTTTATTTGTCATTTTATTCATTTTTTACATAAATCGGACGAACATTTCTAAAAAAAATTATTGGCGAATAAATTCAATAAACTGGTGATTAGAAAATTACGGAGTTACAATATTTTTCAAAAAAAAAAAAAAATTTCATTCAGGTGATGAAAATATAGCAGGTCTCCGAAAAGAAGTCCAGGTTTCTAAAAATACGTCAATAGTTCTCCCCAGAGAATTCAGCAACCGACTGATACGCCGAAGAGCATCCGTTTGGCCTGAAATAGTGAGCGTAAAAGAAACCTCAAATGAAGAATCCTCACGTGAAGAAATAAAAAAATACCTACCGTATTGTATACCAACTTCCATTCTCCCATTGAGTGGATTCTATTAAAACAGACTATTTGCAGTTTTAAGTCCAAAATTTCAATTTCTACTACTTAGGAAAAGATTTTAAATTAACACATAAATACTAGATACTAGATATGTACAAAACTTTGTACCTTGAATCAGTGGTTAAGACAGGTAGTGAACTAAAATTTCAAAAAAAAAATATACGAAATCTTAACTCATTCGTTAATGATTAAGAATATCAAAATTTCAAACCCTGATGTTTTTATAAATCGCTACCACGGAATTCCCTCTCCAAAACAATTTTTCCCCGGATTTCCACGAAATCCTCAAGGAGACGCTTTTGTGCATTTTCATTGAAGTTCGTCCTTAAATTCTTGGGAGTCATGCGCCCACGCGAAACGCGGCAGACACGGGAATCGCACGATTCGCAGGGTCGGTGAAGGAACCGAAACAATGCGAGCCGGAAAAGCGAGGAGGGAAATATGACCGAGGGCGAAGCATGTGCTCCAGAGAAAAAGAAAATGCGCTGAATGACGGATCTGCCGTCAACTTGCTCGCATTTCTCGGGAAACTTTTGTTGGAGAAAACGCGCTACAGTGGATTGCAGACGTGTAATTACACAGCGAGCAGTGGATAATTAAACTGACTAGCGGACGCGGAGGATGCCTGGTAATATTAATACGTACGTTACGCTCGTACGTACATACGAGGCATGGTACAATTACTGTAATCCAGATAATCCTTTCGTTACTCGGTGCGACATGTAGGCGAACGCTGCGAATCGATCGAAATCCATCTTTCTTGGTGCTTGGTTTGATCCAGTGATGATTGAATTCAGAGGAGTTAATTAGGCAATGACTTGATTAATTAGGTGAATGATTTTCAAGCTGGGTTGGAGTTTATTCAAAACCTGCAGTATTCTATAATTGGGTTATTCGGTAGTTTTCTAACAGAGATTAATAATGGATAGTTAGTTACTATTTTGAAGATGAAGAGTAGTAGAAGAAGGGTTCGAGAAAATCCTAATTATTTTTTGTTACTCTTAAGGGAAAATAACGTCATTAATTTGTTCATTTTTCATTTCTTCTTTTAGTATTCTAGTATTCCTTTCGATTATTTGATAAAGACTTTGTTTTACATCTTCTATAATAAATTTTTCACTATATATTACCCCTACTTTGACTACCCCTACTTTGACATTACTTTGAATAAATTTGTCTAATGATAATTGATTTCAGTGAAGTTGATCTCGCAATTACTTCAGCGAATTAGTTCATAATTAATAAGCTGAATTCAATATTTTTTCATCTATGTTTTATTCACCTTTACTGCAATCTTTTTTATGGATGGGAAAGTAACTTAGAAACTTGTAACACGATATAGTAATCCTGGAGATAAAAAAAAGACGTATGTATATTTGCAAAGTTACTTTTAGAATATCTTTACTGGTTACCATAACTATCCTTGGAAAGTAACGATCTTGTTGTTACTTTTTTGGAACGTGGAACTTGATATATTTATTAAAACATCGTTTTAATTTATATTGATTAAAACATCAATTTAATTTAACTGTCGCCTAACACCAAGCTGACATGACAAAATTTCATATACTTTGTGAAAGTAGAAGTAATTTGAGAAAAATCATTCATGCATGAAATACATTACAAACATGCAGTGAACCTCATTGATGATTCCAATAGTTTTAGTAGCAGAAGCTTCTATATCAATTTTGAAACACTTGTCAGACTTTTCTTGCTTTGCGATTCTTAACATTTGTAAAAGTTTTTCAATTTATAACAAGTTAACAGTCATTTAAAAAAAGAGATATAATCTTGTTAGTTTATCAATTTTTAAAACCTTTTACAATTTTACTTGTTCGATATTTTTCATGATTTTTACTGGATTCGAACGATTCTGACAGTTGTATTCAGCATCTAACAATGAGAACTTTTAGAGTTTTTATAAGATAACTTTTGACAATAGCTTTCAATAGATTTTACTAAAATAGACTGTGGCTAAATGTTAAACTCATGAATATACCAACTATCAAACTTCAAAACATCAGAATGTGGAATGTTATACTAACTGAACTGTAAAAAACACATTCAATTCTGATTTTTCTACAGAATAAAAAAATTAACTGCCTTAGAATTTACAAACTGTGGAAACTATTGACAATTATCATAAATTGATGCATATATAGTTCTGTGGCTTCCCGCCATAATCGAGAAAGTCACTTGTGCCATAAGGCTCAGTTTACATGATATTCTGATAAAATTTTGAACGTCATAGCATGTGTGAATTTCTCGGTTATGGCTGGAAGCCGCAGAGTTAAAGCAGTTAAAATTGTTACAAGTTAAAAATGTTTTTTATGTTAACACTTTTGAAACTATTTTTAATTTTTCAAACTGTCTAATAGTCAAAACTGTAGTAACTGCTGTAATTTGTTGAGCCAAAAGTAACACTTTTGAAACTCCCATCAGTCGCTAAAACTGCTGGAATTCTTCAATCATCGAATCTTTTGAAAGTACACTCTGGACCCTCTATTACGAACTTCGCTACAACGAACGCCCCTGTTTTACGAATGCATGCTTCCCTCTATTACGAATCCCCTCTATCCCCACCTCTGTCTCTCACGTATGCGGCGCGGGACGCGGGACGGAGTCAAGGCCAGTCAAGCGAGAATCAATTTCCAAACAACGCCGACGCTCTTTTATATGTACATACGTACACCTAAAATATGAACGGTATGCATGACGTAAAAACTTATGTAATGCGTAAGAATGCTGAGGAACGCGATTAGAAAGTTTCTAATAGAAACACGTGAGTTACAGGATCTCTATAGAGATCCTTGTCGCACAAGAGTGAGCGAAGTAAAACGATGGAGGTAGAGGGAGAAGAAGCACTTTCCCTCTTCCGTTCGTATTAGAGGGGTACTCCGGGCCCGCGCGGTTCGTAATACAGGGTCCAGAGTGTAGCTGATCAAAATTTAGTAGCTTTTGAAAGGCTATGAAAATGATTATAACTGTAAAATTTTCCAAAAATTCTGAAAAATATTGACACTGTCAATAGATGTTGAAAAGCATCAAAACTTTTCAATCTTTCAAAACTCTTATTGCTTGATAACTCTTTATTGCTTGTTTTGCATGTAATCATCATGTGACAAGTTTCTTTGTGTGTTTTTTGAAAACAGTTGTTTCATGAGCAATTATTAAAGGAGTTCACGAATTAATTTCTTGATTTCCTTATTTTACTTTAAAAATTCCTGATTTTCGACATGTCGTTTCCAGGATTCAGCAAATTATCACTTATCACATAGGTACTGAACTTTTCAAATTTTCGTACATCAGAAGTCTCTTACATTTACATCTTAGACTTATATCTTGATAAATTTATTATAGTATCATCATTTTTCAAAACATTAATATTTTATCCAAAAGTTTGGTTTTCTTATATTTCATTATAAATTAATGTTTGCTAGAAACATACATGTAATACTTCTATATGGCCAGCTTGAGAGAGAGGCGCATCGGGAACAGAAGAGCATGGACGATTCGTTTCTCTCTCGCACAGGAACCCGATCACAGTTTAAAACAGGTCTTATATCGGTCCGATTTTGGCCATGTTGACCAATCGATATCGATCCTATACAAGAATGTAACGCTGTTCAATATCGCTCCTACATCGGCTGTATCTCCGCTGTATTGCTCCGACATTACTCTGACATATTTTGGTCTATATCGCTTCTGTATAGGCAATCAATGTCGTTCATACATTGATTGGCCTATAAAAAGGCGATGCAGACTAAATATGTCAGAGCGATGTCGGAGCAACACAGCGAGATACAGCCGATGTAAGAGCGATATTGGCCAGCGATACATTCTTATATAGGATCGATATAGATTGGCCACGATTGACCAATATTGGCCTAGATTTCTCGGTGACCAGTAGTGGATACGTAAGCGCATATCGTAGTGTGCGGGCGTAGTGTTCTCAATACCTAGAGAACAGAGTATATATGAGAGTATGTAGATATTCAGTAACAGTAGACAATGAGTGCTTGACGTTTGCACATGCGCAGTACCACTCAAATTTTCTTATCCCTTACTCCTTCTATCACGGTGCTCCTTTCCGACAGGCGAGTATAGGACGCTGGCAATATAGAAGTATTACATATACACTGTAAAAAATCTCGTAGGAAAATAACGACACTGAGTTTAAGAAACAATCCGACCTACACTGAGTGTCGTAAAAAACCGAACCAAGATCGTTGTTTTACGGTAGGGTAGGAATTAACGAGCGGCTCTGAAAATTCCTGCTGGACATGTATTTGACTAGCTGATAGGTTTTTGACTAGGGGGTAGTTAATTTACTATACTTTTGTATGTATGTGAATTGTTTTTTTACAGGTAGTGTACCATGAATAATGACAGCAGGAAGAAATAAAAATATCAAATATTCACAGATCTGTACATCAATGGACTTGATTGTAAAATAACTAAATAAATGAATCGAAGATGGAAACGCAAATTAATACGATAAACAAAGCAGTAACATAACGAAACAAATTAAATCTCCTCAATTTACCTGTGTGAGAATTGGGAGTTCATTCTTGCACATATTCCACATTATTCACTCCGTACAAACCTTCCAGAAAAATTTTTTTTGTGCAAACGTTTTTGTTTACCAATGTGTACGAAAATTTATCGTCAGATTCTTATTTAAATTGTCGCAGACTTTTCAGAAAAGCTTTCGAAGATTTGTTTGTTCTGGGTTACACAAATTAATTACCAGTATCAGGTAGCTACAAAAAATATTGCGTTGATTCAACAAACTTTTAATAATTTGAAAAATCCCCTTTTTTCATACTGCTTTCACGATTCAAAGCATTTAACTGATGAGATTTCGAAATTTTTATTTTTCAACTCTTCTTTTTACTTTTTTAAAAGAATTCAAAGTTCTCTATTCATATATTCTTGCAATTTATATTCAATCGCTTCAAGTGTGCGGATCGATGTCAGTATGAATTCTTTAAATGTAAAAGAATTTTTATAGATGTATTCAGAATAGAAAAAAATTTGTTGTCTTACCTCTTGTATTTATTTTTTAGTAATACCTACCTACTGTCAAAAAATGTATGAAAAATTTGAACTATCAAAAAACAAAGCAAATTGCCAGACGTTATAATAATTTTTTCTACTTCTTTACATCTGAAAATCACATTTTCTCATGAAAATTCAAGTTTCAAAGTAGGCAATCTTTTAAATGACAATTTCACAACTTGACTCTCTTCAATATGCTGCACATGCTTCGAGAATATTTTTACCTAAGTTGCTTCTTGCCACATTTATTTTCTTGGCATTCAAATTTCATTCCACAGTTTGGCGATTCGGATGAATTTTTGAACCACAGCATCGGGACGTTAATACGCGCGTCGCTTTTGTTCTTGCCCGCAACTTTATGCGCCAGAGGATCATAACCAGAATTCTATTTACCTCGGTCAGGAAACGCTGCGCCAAATTATCCTTCCCGATCTTTTCCTCGTTCCGCCCTACTTATTTCTCGCTCACCGCGCTCTGAACAATATTTGCTTTCTCTTTCTACATGGAATTTCGAAAGTTGATTTTCACGCGTTAGTCGGAAAATTCCGTTTTGTCACAGAGTGGAAAGTGATGCGGGAAATTCTCATTGAAGCACTCGCCCACAACAATTCCAATTGGTACATTTTCTGCGAGTAAAGAATGCTAATTCGATGAAGTTTATTTTCTGAAAAGATCAAGCTGGAACAGGAATTTTATAGCAGGAGAAAAAAATGTCTTCATCCATGGAAATGCATGATGATCATAGAATTATTGAAAAATGGAATGATTGTGACGATATGAAATGTGGAGAATTCGATGAAGAGGATTGAAAAGAAATCCAAGTCTTCATTTTTCTGACATTTTTATCTTGAAAGGGAATGATATTTTTCTCCCAACGTTTTCAATGCTAATTCAAATTTTCATTGTCGTTTATCTGCAAATTTCGTTTTTTCAATATTTTTATTTTTCTACAGTTAAATTTTTTGACAATTGTTTTCAGAAACTGTGAGATGACGGAAAACAATGTTATTCCTACATAGAAGTCACTAATTAAGAGAGGAAAAACTTCTGTATACGAGGCATTGAATTCCGTTGAGAACTTCCTACCTCATTTAAAATTAAAAAAAAACAAATATTATGTAATATGAAGCATTTAATAGTATTTCTGTGTAATCGATTTAAATTGGTGGTTAAAAATTATTGTGGGCGAAAACTTTTTGTTTTAGTGTGAAAACTGACATGCGTGATGGAGGTGGTGTGTCCCGCCTATTTCTGTCGATGATTCGAAAAAGTGATCAAGGTAAAAAAATTATCATTACATAAATGCCAAAGGTTGAAAAAAAGTTTATGATCCTCTTATAATAAATTTTTGGTTAATGTACAAAATTTTTTCCTTGGCTCCTTGGGGCCAATTTATTTTTTTCTCCTTTAGGGTTTCAAGAATAGAACACTTTATATCTTATTCGAGCATTTGGCTTAATGTTAAGCTCTTATCAGGAACTGCATGTTATCAAAATCGCTTATGTTAATAGAGTTAATAGAGTTCGAATTGCGAACTATATGTAAAAAAAAACACTTTTACTCACATAAAATCATAATTGAATCAAATTAAATTTGAAACATCAAGTATTTTAAAATATGAAAATTTTTAGATATTTTCTTTCTAATCAAAATATTCTTTTTTTTTTACGAAATGTACTGTTTCATTGAAACGTCGTAGAAAAAATAAATAACTTCACTGTTCGGATTCGTTGATAAGTTTTGAAGTTTGATTAAATAAAATTTCTTGTGGCTCTTTGAGTTACCCAATCTTTTGTAATATTAAATCGAATGATTTCTTAATCTAATTATGTATTATTCATTTTTCAGGAAACTACAGTTGTACATTGGAAGGAGTTGCATCAGCTCATGTTGTCGTTCATGTTTTGAATGGTAAGGATTCATACACATAATTTTTCTATGAATTCTATTTTTAGTACATTTTTTTCCTCAAAAACATAGAATATTATCAATGTCTGCTCTAGCATTTATGCATATATAGTATATACTATAGTTTGACTAATAATATTTTCTTTTCAAACACTACCCTCAGTGTTAACTGAATAAAAGGTTTTCCATTTGCAAACAAATTTTTAATTTTTCTAGCCGATTTTTTCCATTGTTTAAAAATATTTTTATCTTGGTTTCAAAACAAAATTTTGAATATGCAAAACAATTTTTTTTTTAGTTTTAGCATTTTTTATTTAAGTTGGAGACGGGGGGGGGGTCTTACTTCTTCAAAATTGAAACTTCGAGAGTCCAATTTCAAGCAAGCACTGATAAATAATATTTACATTTCTAAAAATTTATTAAAATTTCATTCATTATCTGATAATTTTCAAATTAGAAATCGTGAAATATTTTAGTTCTTGAATCTCCTCGCAGCTTTTGATGTATTTTATAAGTGAAAAATCGTAAAATGATTCTTCCCAAAAATCAAATAAAATAGGAAACGTTGAAGAAACATTCCCAAAATAAATCACAAAAATTTAATGATAATATTAAAAAAAACTTTAGATGATAGACACCAAAAAAAAATACGCAAAAAAAACTATATTGTCAATTTTATAAAGTATTATAGGTTATTTTTATTTTTCCAAAAAAATATCCGAATGATTGAACATTAGAAGGTAGAGCACTGAAGAATCAAAGCAAAATTCCTGTCAGCTTTTCCATAAAAACCTAAGGAATAAATGCAATGATTACAAAAAATTTTTTCATGAAATTAAGAAATTGTCGTATACTTCCATAAGATCAAAAAAATTTTATGATTATTTAAAATAAGGAAATGGTAAATGACTGTATATGTAAACTATCGAAAAACACATTAAAACCGTCATAACTTCCAAAGGAATTCGAAATAGTAAAAAATGTAAACAATGTTTCATCTTCTAAATCATCGTTAAAAGACCGTCCAGCAGAACAGCACAATTCGGTAGAAAGTGTTGGTCTGACTTTATTAGTGACAGTTTGTGACAAAGGAAGAAAAGGGTTTCTCAAAATATGATGTCACAAATTTTTATCTATGAAACGATCAGAGAAATTCTTAGTGTCTTTTGGAATCATACTTTTCATGGAGCGATAGATAAAAATTTCCTGTGAAAGTAAAACGAGAATGTTACACAGGCCTCTTTTTTGTACGCAACGAGAGCTGCGCACATTTGAGTGGAAAAGAATATCGCATGTTCCTGTCTGTTGAATTAATGGAGGTTCCTATAAGATACATTAACAAAATCATCAATTACCATAATGGTAAATGATTTTTTTTTTTATTTAGTGTGTCGCATCTCGTTTAACTTTTTTATCATAAATATTCATAACGTAGAAAAAAAGTTTGAAAAAAAAAAGGAAGTGTTACTCATATTCGAAATGCAATACAAGAACCCTAGTAATTCTGATTCTTATATGATTCTCAGAAATCTTATAATATTACTGAAATCACTTATATATTTACCCATTTCTTATATGGAAACATATTGAGCCATATAAGATTTCAAAACTCTTATATTGCTCTATATGTTTTCATATAAGAAATGGGTAAATATATAAGGGATTTCAGTAATCTTATAAGATTTCTGAGAATCATATAAGAATCAGAATTACTAGGGAAAGGACGATGTTAATCGTGATCCGCTAAATTTTCCTAAAATGATAAACATTTTTAGTTGATCTACGAAGATATTCGTTTTGGTTAAAAAACTTATTTAACAATCCGGGTTTAGGCAGCAATTTCGAAGAAGAAATGTATAGCAAATGATTCTATATATTTGTGATCTGCGATTGAATGAAGCTTTTAAATTATTTTTAAAAAAAGTGTCTTACGACGAGGATGCTCATATTGTTATTATACAGTAAAAAAAACAGTTTGAGGATGATAGGATTCTTAAGATTCTTGAAATTATTATTGTTTTTTTTTTTTTCATGTTATACGTGGCACAAAAAAAGCAGTCCATAAATTTGTGACATATGAGAAAGAAGGTCTACAAAATATTTTTGAAAAAAACTGCGACATCGTGTATGGTAACTCCCAAAGCTGATCGAAATTTGAGGTGTGACCAAAATTACGGTTTCAATTCCACGACATTCGTCTCAACACCTTATTACGCGAAAGTTCGAAAGTCTTTTACTCGCCGATCGAAGCTCGCACTAAGAAAAGCCCGCACCGAGTAAGATATATATAATCGATTAAATATACTCGACTGGCACTTTTAACTTCTGTAGACGACGTTTCGCGGAATTGCCACTTGAAAACATTTCATCCCGATTCTTATCTCGGCAAGACTGCGAAGGAAAATAGCGCCGTCGTTCGAAAACGAAAAATTTCGATTGTTTACCGCCAACTGGACGAAAATTGAACGCGTGCAATTGGTTTACATGAACTCGCAAGACAATGGAACACGCTGTTTCAGCGCCGAATATTTGGGAAATCGTCGGAAAAAAGCACAATACGCACCCTCATCCGCCGGAAAAACATTCTCGTTCAAAGTTAATTTGTTTTCGCTCTTTTTTCACGACGACTGTTTTTTCATTCTTCACACCCGCGAATGAGTCAAAAGCAACGAATACCCATAATGCATCGGCAAAAGCGTGAAATAACATTCTACGTGGCTTTATTCCGCGTGAACATCCGCAATGCGTCGCGTCTATTGCTTTTGTACGGGAGGGATAAATATATTTCCGTTGTCACTTCGAGCGCACATTTTCGTCCAATGAAAATCCTTTTAATGAAACTTTCTTTTCACGACCGTTTACTAGGTCGTTGGGGTTCGTGAGGTTTTGTTAGGTTTTTTTTTCTCAGTGAGAAAAAATATGTGAAAAATTGCAATAAATATTTTTAGCATTTGTTGTTGAGGTGAAATGAAATCGAAGTTATTTTCACGATTCTTCTAGTGTTATTTATAATATGAATAATTTTTTTTCGACAGACTGATGGACAGACTCTCCCCCCTAGATAGGATAGAAAAAAATATGTGTTTTTCTTCTCATGTTCCGCATTTATACATGCAAAATTTTTATATTATTATTTACAGTTGTTAGTTCCAGGATCTATAGGACGGAATTGTGAGCCTCGTTATGAAGCAATTAGAAAATTTCAATGTCACAAATTATGATTCTGTAATTTCTGTTTGTCGATATATAATTTAGAAGTCTCGAGCAACAAAATGTTGAATTTCAAAGTTTTGAATTACTTGAGGCACAATACAGGATTTTGAAATCCAGAGTACATATCTTAGAATTTCCTTATTATATAATAAATTCCAGAATTTTTAAATTTGAAATGAGGAATCCTAAAGTTAATCATCATAAAATAGTGAATTCCAAATTTTTCGTGCATAATTGTGAACTCTCGAGTTCTGTATTCTTAAGTCAGATGTTCTGACATATTTGTTTCAAAAATCTTATTTTTTTCTTTCTGATAAATGAAATCATTCATGTGATAACATAAACCTATCAGGTTCTAAAATCTAGAGTGCATCAACTCCGTAACATCTGTATTGTAAAATTTATAATTGAAGGATTCTGATTTTAACACTATAGACTTTCACAGCTAAAAGATGTTAAATATATTCCTTGAATTTATAATTCTAGAAAACAGCAGTGTCATATTCTACAAGAGAGTATTATGGAGCTCAAAGACCAGACTTTTACGGCATGATATTCTAGATTATTAGATAGAAAATTCTTGATTTCAAAATGATTTTAGTATTAGTGAATTCAGAAGTTCATTCTTTAGAAAAAGATTTTTCTCAAGATCTTAATTCCCACGTCTAAATACGATTCAGATATTTATAATTTTGGATTAAATGATTTTCAAATATGAAACCTAAATTATTGGATTCCAGAAATGTATATTGCAAGGTTGAGAATTCAAACATTCTGTTTTTTAAGGTACATATTTTCAAAGCTTAAGTAAGTAGAATGTGCTTCACATCAATATACCAGGTGTACTCCTAAGTAATTTCCGGTTTTTTCAATGGATGGCGTTCTGTTTTGTACCGCTGTTGGTAACACATACCATATGTCATTTTGTTCAGTCATATCGAGTGCTTGAACTGCGTTGACATTTTCTCGAAAAAATCTTCCAGTAAGTTTTTATTGCGCTTCAAAAATGTCGAATTTTGTACCGAATTTTGAGCATATGCACCATGCATTGCTTTTCATGTTCAATCAGGGGAAAAAAGTGTCCGAGAGCCACTGTGTGCTTGTGGAAGTTTATGGTGATCGTGCATTAACACTTTGAACATGTGAAACGTGGTTTCGACAGTTCAAAAATGGAGATTTCGACCTGAACGACGCCGCACGCTCCGGCAAGCGAAAATCGTTCGATGACGCCGAATTGCAAGCATTATTAGATGAAGACAACACGCAAACGCAACGACAGCTTGCAGATGCGTTGGGAGTTCAACAGCAAGCAATTTCCAAACGTCTGCGAGCCATGGGAAAAATTCAGAAGTGTGGAAAGTGGGTGCCCCATGAACTGACCGAAAGACAAATGGAGAATCGAAAAGTGACCTGTGAAATGCTGCTTCAACGATACAAAAGAAAGTCTTTCCTGCATCGTATTGTTACTGGTGATGAAAAGTGGATTTTCCTGGAGAACCCTAAGCGCAACAAATCGTGGGTGAGTCCGGGTGAAGCATCGACATCGACGGCACGGCCAAATCGTTACGGTCGGAAGGTCATGCTGTGTGTGTGGTGGGATCAGTCCGGTGTTATATACTTTGAACTGCTGAAACCTGGCGAAACTGTGAATGCCGTTCGCTACAAACAGCAAATGAAAGATTTGAGCCGAGCCATTGTGGAAAACCGACCAGAATATCAACAACGACAGAAGAAGGTGATTTTGCTCCACGACAATGCGCCGTCGCATAAGTCGAAAGTCGTTCGTGACACGCTGGAAAGGCTCAAGTGGAAAGTGCTTGATCATGCGGCTTACTCACCAGACCTGGCGCCATCCGACTACCACCTCTTTGCCTCGTTGGGCCATGCCCTTTCTGAGCAGCGCTTCGACTCGTACGAAAATGTACGAAAATGGCTCACCGAGTGGTTCACCTCCAAAGGCAATGATTTTTACTGGCGTGGTATCCACAATTTACCAGAAAGGTGGGAAAAATGTGTTGAAAGCGATGGAAAATACTTTGATTAAAATAAAGGTTACGGTTTTTTTGGAATTATGTGTTTTATTTGCAAAAAAACCGGAAATTAATTAGGAGTACACCTGGTAAAGTAGATTATTCGAATGAAAATGATGAGATATATGAAACAATTTTCAAGTCTGTAAAACGAGAGTTTCTAATTCTACAAAATAGTATTTTACAACTCTCTGTTCTATAATATTTTTCAATAGAATCCTGAATTATATAATATGAGATTCTCGGATTTAAAATTTTTGTAGAATTAAAAAATTCTACAATGGATGGTTGAATCTTATATGAATCATATTTCTATCTTTCTATTCAAATTTTTAACAGAGAACTCATACAATATAGTGTAGAAAATTGCAGACTTGGAAAGGGAGAATTAAATATTCTTGAACTTTTCAATTCTTCAATACAAAATTTGAAAATTTTTATACTTGGAAAGAAATTTCCGTTAAATTTTAACGTGCAATTCACTATAAAAATTACCGTGCAGTCCATGAATCGTGGAACATAGGGGCAATTTTTTACTTTTTACTTACAATGATGTATATATTGTGTACCACACAATAAATTTTACCGTGCAGTATGTAATATTTTAATTACGAACTTAAAATTTACAGTTTGTCATGGAAAATGTAAAAGATAAATATGAAATAAATACAAGTTAATTCATATGTTATACTAAAAAATTGTTTGCATAATATCAACAATTTTTGAGAAGCTCAAAACGTTTGTTGAACCGATTCATATACAGTACGATCTCTGGATAGGGCGCCTCTGGATAGGGCGCCGTCCCCTCAAATACGCTCGAACGCACTCGAACGCTTTCCCCACCTTCTAGTCTCCACGTTACCTCTGAATGAGGCGCTTGCAGTGAAAGTCCACCTTACCTCTGAATAGGGCGCTTGAGATGAAAACGAATTTTTATATGTATATGTATATGTATGTATGTGAGAACTTTGGATAAGCGCCCTATTCAGAGGGAAGGCGCGTAAAAAAGTCTCAAGGAGCGGAGGATATTGATGGGGTAGCTTGTTTCTCGGAAAAATGTTCTCCTCTTATCCCTAGAGGCGCCCTATTCAGAGGTCGTACTGTACTTACATTTATTTTTTCTCCTAGCCCTAACTTGTATTTTTTTCGTAAATCACGATTGACGTATTTGACGATCCTTCACTGATAAATTATGAGAACCAATGAAAACTGCAGAAAATTAGTATGCACAAAAGCAGGAACGACAGGACAAAGGTCCTCCGTATTGTCGAAGACAGTCGAAGATCAGTTTATATTTAGGTCGCAACGCACTGTAATAGTGTCGCGTGCAGGAATTGGCTCATGGCAATCATGTGATTCGTCAATTACATGACTGCACGGTAAAATTTAAATTTCTTCACGTTGTTGTGTCCGTGGGGAATGGTTGAGCAATAGTAACGGCACCACTAAATTTTATAGGAATCAAAGTCAGATTCTAGTTTCACGAAACTTTATTTAGCACAAAGTCAAATTCTAGTTTCACGAAACGTTATTTAGCACAAGTGTTCGATTGCTCAAAGCTAGCACGAAGCGTTCGATTCTCAAAACAATATTTCTCTGGTTATAATAATGTCAAAGTTCACAAATCACAAAATGTCTGATTCACTGATAACTTTTGTTTCTCGCACTCGACGTACATGAGTTCGCGAATAATACGGATTTATTCTACGAAATGCAACTTTACTTTATAAATGACTGAATATTACTGCTACTACTAGCTGAAAAATGCGCCTGTATTTATACGGTTTATCGCTCATGATTCGAGGCAAAAAATACATGGCTGACAGTTAACAACAGAGAAAAGAAAATGACTTAGCTAAAATATAATGAACTTGTACATGATAATATGATAAGCTATTTCAACAATAGGCAGACAAATCGATACACGAGTGAGCTTTTATCTCTTGGTAACGGATGTTTGTTAAAATTTTCCTTTCCATCTATAATTAGTGGAATGTTGATTCGTCGTAAATGTTCAAAAATAGCGATAAATATATCTATTGAATATAATGAATGCGATTGAAACTTCTAGAACACAACAACGTTACTAAATAACTAATACCCGGTTTTATACGGTGCAGCTCAGTTTTTACAATTGAATGTACGGTAAATAAACCAGAACTCAGTTTTTTTTTATCGTGCAGCACGGTAAAATGCGCGGTTATTCTTGTAAATATTATATATTTTTCGTGAAATACTCCGAACCAACAATAGAAAAATTACTAGAAATCCACTTTGTCCTGGCTTTACAGTGAAGTGCACGGTGAAATTTAACGGAAATTTCTTTCCGTGTACGCAGAGGTCTATATATATATTAATGAAATATTGCTCATGTTGACGTAAGTCAAGCTGGTTGGGGGGGGGGGGGAATGTGAGCTGGATAAAGAATGAAAACAATATTATCTTTTTAACAAAAAAATGATTTACTTAAAAATAGTATTTTTATTTTCATAACGACGTTTACATTTTGTTGTTTCGAATCTCAGTGTAACAAAATTCATTTAATATTATTAGTAGTACAATCCGTCTTGAGGGATTTCTAAGTGGATCTCTTTATCCAGAGAAAAGGAAAGTCCGCAAGTTCTTGAGCTGTAGGAATCCTAAAAATTAAGGAGAGCCGATGGCGGCTCCCGGAAAATAAAGAAAAAGAAAATAAGGGAGAGCCGATGTAGGCTCCCAGAAAATAAGAAAAAATAAGGGAGAGCCGATGGAGGCTCCCGAAAGGAAAATAAAGGTGAACTGATGAAGGCTTCGGATTTTGGTTTGGTAAAAGAGCCGATGTATGCTAGAGTAGATGATTAGGGAAAGAAAGCCGATGTACACTGTAAAAAAAATTTATGGTATTTTTCCTATACGGGTACTGGAAGCAATTAACCCATTCCAGGCATAGTAATTTTCCTATACCAGTGTATACTAGCTTTACTGTATATAAATAGTATTCACCATACTTCAGTATACTATATTTATCTCATACGAGTATGGGATTTTAAAATGTGGGAAATGAAATGAAGCAAAAATATTTTTGCCTCCCCCCCACTCTCCCCCTCTCCCTCCCTTGTTATACGGTCATTGGTTACTTGGGGTATTTCTATTAAATTTTGTCCTGAGAGTCATCCTAAGTAAGAATTTTTTTTTCCTTGAAACCCGAGTCAGTGTTTTTCCTCGTCGCAGCTGCGGCCCCACAGTTCCTGGCGCTTGACTTTTGCGACTAATCGGCGGTCGCGATGTAACAACTTCACGAGGTCCTTTACAGAACTCGAGAGTTTTGGTGCTACTTAAAATTTTTTTCCATGTAGTAAAATTAATATATTAATTTTCACTATACGAGACATTGAAAAAATGCATGAGCAAAATATAGTAAATAAGCAATGGTCGTAGAAAACTGTCGAATGAAGTATAGAAAAATGCAGATTTTCGGAAATTTACTATACCGGGAATTGGAAAATTTACTAGCTTTTTTACCATATAGTTAAAAAAATTAATGAAAATTTTTTCGTGCCTGGGTAAGATATTTTTAGTACAGCGAGAAGGTAAAAATAATATTGTTCCATAGTTAAATTACTATATTTATCTTTCACATACCAGACATAGAAAGAATTCATAAAAGAGTAGTAAAATTCCTATGGTCGAGGAAAAATTCTATTGCGGTATAGTAAATTTCGAGGTTTAGGAAATTTACTATACTACTTTATGGGAAATTTACAAACTTTTTTTACAGTGTAGGCTTCAGAGTTTGGTTAGGTAAGCGAGCCGATGGAGGCTAGAGTAGGTGAATGGGGAGAGAGAACTGTTGGGGGCTCCCAGATGAATGGGTAAGGAAAGAGAACCGTTGGTTGCTTCCAAATGAGTGCTTAGGGAAGAGAACCGTTCGCGGCTCCTAGACGAATGCCTCGAGTTCCTGCAAGTTCCTGAAAAAACGCTCTCAAAGTACGTTCCATTCAGCGCACCAATCAAAGCGCTCGAGTTAAAAAGGGGTATTATCTTCTTCCACAGTGAGCGCACCAATCCGTGGCTACCGTTCGCCATATATGTAATACTCCTATATGGCTAGCGTCCTATGTTCGCCTGTAAGCGGGCGTGAAGCCAGCATTATGAGGCAGAATATCGTCTAATCTCTCTCACTCAAGAGGCAATTCGGGGAAAAGGCAGTAGACACGTTCCGTGAGTGGGGAGAGCGGAGAAAGGACAATTTGGACTCAGCTGCGCTCAGCTTCCTTACTCCCCTACCGCCCCTACCTCCCCACCATTCCCCACTCTTGGAACTTGTCTTCTGCCTTTTCCCCGAATTGCCTCTTGAGTGAGAGAGATGAGACGATATTCTGTCTCATAATGTTGGCTTCGCCCACTCTCCCACAACTAGCCATATAGGAGTATTACATATATGCCGTTCGCGAGCCCACCAAGTTACTGGGGAGCGCGGGGAAAACGCTATCTTAACGCGCTGCGCTATTATTAGAAATCCGGAAAAACACGTTCGTACTTTATTGAAAGTAACCCAGCTAAGTAGAAAAACTTTTTCAAGTTGACGACGGTTATTATAACCGACGTACAACAATATGTTAACTTCATCATTCGCAAACGGCTGAACGAATTCGCCTAAATTTTTTTTTTATTCTGTTCGTTATACTCTGTGGAAGGTTAACAGCACAAAGAATTTCAAGCAATTCTCAAGGAAGGTCGTGTAACCAGCAAGCAACCAAAAGCATGCATATCACACACGCACACACGCACATGCACACACACAAATAAAATATGAATACTTGATTTTTATGCGCAGCTATTTGTTTACAATGCAACCATCAAACTTCATTCGACAAAACTGTCAAATGTTACATATGTTTACATCAAACTTTGTGTCATTAACGTTTTCCTCGTTTTTGTAAGTGTTGTGTTCCTGTTCGGTATTGATAAACATATCCATAAGAAGAACATAAATTTTTCATCAGAATTCGATAGAACCGTCCCCAATCATGAAACTAAAACATTTAGATCTTATACAATGCCTCAAAGAAGAATGAGTAATGTCGATCGTTGTAATCGTCAAACTAATTATGAAAGAAATTATCGAAGAAACAGGTGATAATTTGCGGAAAATTCTAAATCATTCAAGCAAACAACGAATGTGAAGAGAAAGATTAATGCAGTCAATGCGGACCTGGCAGAACAACGTCTGCCGGGTCCGCTAGTTATGAATATAAGAAAAAATGATTTCAGATTTTGTAACCTACAGTGTATCAAATTCTAGGAATATGAAGATTAAAATTGAAGAATACTAAATTTTTTTTATAGACTTACACATACAGAAAACAAAATATATTTTTCGGATTCCCAATTCTAGAAAACAGTAGTTTCGAATCCTACAAGATAATAGCATGGAGAGAATATCAATGGATGAAGTTTTAAATCAATGAATATAAAATTTTCTAGTTCAAAATAACTTTAAACTCAAAAATTTCGGACTTTAAATCATAGAAAATAAAATCCTATGGTTCTTATTTTTCAAGGCAGAATACGAATTTTATACCTAGAATTGAAAAGAATATTAAAGTCACCGGGAATAATCGGTTTGTGATCATAAATAATTGCAAATCCAATAGAATATCAACTAAATCAGAATAACTCATCGCAGAAAAATTCGCAAGAATGTATAGTAGTACAATGTAGAAGGATCGCGAATTAACATCAACTCTTGCACCGATAATGTCAACATCAGGGATGCCAGAAAATGAATCACTCTTATCAATAGGAATAGCCGCATGTCGACGATTAACCGCGAGACAATACACCCCCTCCACGTCTTTAAAATGTACGATCGCAACAAAAAACATCAAATTTCTCCAAATCAAATAATTCTGCCGAAAAAAACACGGCTGTTTAACCACGCCTCAGTCAAAGCAACAACATCTACATCCAGCAAAACATCCGACATTGAAAAACTGAGACAACTTCGTATTCAACCCGCGCAGATTATGGTTAGTAATAAAGTGAAAAAAAAAAAGAACCTGATGTGATCACCTAATCAACCGAAGAATCTAGTGGGCAGGAGAGGATCGGTCGGTGTGACGAATATGAATGATGGTGGGGTGGCCCATTGCGATAAGCGACTCTCAAGTATGTTTCGCCCTTCCTTATCCGCTCTTGTAGATCGGCCCTGACATTCCTCATCTCTTTGTTGTTGTTGTGGCGTTAAATCTAGAGCAACTGCTATCACATTCAGTGGAGCCGGTAGGTTGTTCTCGTTTTGTTTTTTCAATAAAAAGTAGGCCTCCCAAAGAAGCGAGGCCATCGATGTCGCATGGAATGAAATTTTCACTGGACGCAGCTGTACTGATGCATGGGGGAATCTCCCAAGTCTCTTTAAATAATGAGAAGGAAGTGGATGGCTTGGCACTAGTAACTTGTATAATTCATGGAATATGATTTCAATATTATCATTACCAGGAACTTCTGGTTCGGGAATCCCAAATAATAAAATATTTCTCTTAGGATTCTCACGATCCTCGATTTACCGCAAGAAAATGTTCACTGCGCCAGAATAGGCTTGTGATTGTTCAGTGTTATCGTTCTTCAGGCAGGCAATCTCATTTTCCATGCTGACAATGTTTGATGAAAAATCTTTAGCTTTATTTTCAACAGCTTCAAGACGATCTCTTATGCTTGAAACAGCCTCGTCGATTTTGTCGAGTTTACTTTCCACACCAAAAAGTTTAGCATCAATTGTCGCGTTGAAGGCCGAGGTCAACACTTTGTTTTGGTCGAAAAACATAGCTCTCAAGTCATCATTTGAAAAACACTTTAGAGACGAAGCGGTAGCCGTTGCACCACAACATTTGTAGTAAGACCCGTTCGGCAATTTTTTTAACTTGACAGTACAGCCAATGTGGTAGAGCGCATTGCAATTCGTACATCGCGTCATTTTATCATTGGCCACTACATTGTTAGAGCACACGCGCCATTTTCGGTCACTGTCCAAAACTTTTTCACTTGAGTCACTGGCGCCAGCCATTTTTCAAAAGCAAAAAAGAATCCCTCACTTGCCAAACTGAACAAATCACACTGCAAAGTCAACAGTGAAGGCAATAAACACTAATAGAAAAAACTCAATCCAAAATCTCACAAAACTCGCTATAGAATGAGTTAGTTGGCAAAGATAAAGCACAGAGTGATACAAAGACGTCTACATCACTCGAATGCTCAGACGTGACCCACTTATATTCTGACTCTCAGTCCTAGAATATCAATCTATAGAATCTTGAATTCATTCATATAAAATTCTAGAAATTTAAGTATTTATACAATGCAGAGTTTGTCTCGGTAATCCTGGTACCTAGAATCAAGAATGAACATAAGATAACATTAAATTATATAAGAATAATAATAACATAAGAAAACATAAAATTATTAGGTTTCAAGGCCAAGCATGTATAAAATTTTAAAAATCTATACTGTCAGGTATAAAATTCAGATTGTTTTTTTTTCAGTATATGTAGACTTTCAGAGCTCGAGAATGTCACATATATTTTTAACGTTCTAAATTCTTGTACGCATAATTTCGAAATTCTAGAAGATAATATTCTATAGCACCAAATTCTAAAATATCAGTGTATAAAATATTCGATTATTCGACATATCAATTTAGCATTCTAAGCAGAATCGTAAATTTTTTTACATTTTAAATATACTGTAATATTATGCAATCAGGAAATTACTATGTTTATTATACTTATTGATTGGAAATTGCTATAATTTAGCTGATTAGGCTAGTGAGATTGTAGAAAACCAATACCTGTGAAACAAGTATTTTTTCTTAATGCCTTAGAATAGAGGTAAAAATGCCAATTTCACTATCAATATATGTATAATATATTATACCATATCTATATTATCCAAGGATTTTCACATAGATACAATTAAATTGCAAATCTTTATACATCTTGCATATATTCATTTCATAGGTATAAACATTTACTCAAGGGGGAGGTGGTGCTGACATTCAAAAAAAAAAAAATCACTTTAATATCTTGTCCAATGAAACTTTCAAAAAAAAAAAAAAAACTGAATCAAATAACATATTTCTATTTGCAAGACAGCAAAATCAACATTGTATTCTTCTCCTTCGAAAGATTAAAATGACCGTTAACACTTTTTTTTCAGTAATAAAAACCACTTGTCTTTTGAATTTTGATTTTCTGCAATATATCCTAAAAGTAGCGATATCTGCGCCGGACACTAGAGTACAATTTTTTCATTTTTAGTACAACACAGCTCAAATCTCGTACCCGCAGAAAGTAAGGTGTTTTTTTCCGACATTGAAATTCAAAATACGGCGTTTTTAGCGTAACGCCGAAATTATTCAAGGCCTCTTTTGTCTCGGGCGAGCAAGAAACGTAGTCAATGAATGGTTTCCTCGCGCGCATTAGAATGCAACTCGCGAACTTCTACTACTTGTCAAGCAATTTCACCCTCTTCTGGCGCTGTGCTGTATCTAACGTCGCAGTATGCATGCCCTCGTAATGTACAACGCTCAGCAACAAATCTTGTAATCATAATACTTACATATTCAAGGTGGCTGCGTTGCATTCATTTCACTTTTACATTGCCAAAAGACTGCATGAATTTTAATTAAACTTTGTCTTGTGCGAAGAGCCTCGTTTGCCTTCAGGATTTTCCTAACTCTTCGTCGAAATTCAACACGTGAGAGTTTCATGTTATGGCATTTTTGATACAACGAATATCTCGTTGAAGTTGTTTCAACGAACTTCTGACCCCTTTTGTAATGGCGGTGAGGGGAGGAAAAGGAGAGATATTGGAAGAGATCGTTCGAAAGTTTCGGGTTGGTTTAGGAAGCAGAGATTTCATGTGAATTTCGAAAGAGAATGAGGTAATTTCAAGATGCCTGGAACTGATGGAGAGAATCTCATTTGGGAAAATGCAGACCCTATTGAGTGTCAAACAACTATTTGACTTAAAATTTATAATTCTCCAGACTTGAATTTTTTTTTGTTCTTGACATAAGTTTAAAGGTGTTTGAAAAACTTATTCGAGGATGAGCTTATCTTAAATCGAATAGGTGATTCAAATTGTGTATTTTTTTTTGTGTCAACATTTTCTTAGGACATCTCTACTGAAATGGTTTAAAAACGTATTTTATCTTTGACCTTTGATTTCAGTTTCTTTCTCGTAGCGATTAATTGAAAGATCGGCTCAAAATTTGATCTTTCTCAATTGCCATGTATGCATTCCTCTTTGTTACTCAAAAATTCATCAGAAAACTGTCAAATTATAACATTTGCTGCTCCGACTTGCACTAGAAATTCTATTCTGACAGAAAAAAACTCTAGACTTAATTCTTTCAGAAAAATTTCTTGCAATTTTGATTTTCTTTCAAAAAAATGAAAAATTTTTGAGCTCAATATTTAGACCTTGCATCACTTTTTTTCTTTATTTTCAACAAGCTTTTTTTAAAAAACAGCATTCAGTATTGTTGTCTATAAGATGAAATTCATTGTGTAGGAACTACTATTTTTGAAAGTCTAAGCACGATTTGGGTAATAATTCTCATGCATTATCATCTTGTGATTTTACTGATTCTCCAAAAATGGTTCAATCATTATGGTATTTGTTCAAATTTATCAGTGAGGATTACCTTCTGAAAAAAAAATTTGAACATAATGAATCATTAAAATATCTTTAAATATCACGAAAAAGAACATTAGAGAAAGAATATTACAAATATTATTGTATATCAGAATAAAAGAGTATTAGCTTTTTTTCTTAATTTTTTTGGAAAACGAACTTACTACATCTGTAATATCTTGTATCTATCTCTATTGATTGAATTTCGTTGATGAGAAACTATGATTATTGAAAGTCAATGTGCCATTTTCACAAGTATTATTGAAATTCTATAAATGAAATTCTATAGATGAATTTCTATGGATGAAATTCTATAGATTCACTAAGGAAGTTGGATATTTTTTTTTTTATATTTATTGATTCTAACTTACTTAAGAAGAGATAACATTTTTGGATGTGTATAAATAATTTTTCGAAAATTCTTAGATCACTGTAAAAAAAAATTAAAAGTTTGTCTTATGAAAAGTTTACTTACTATGTGAGTTTTTTCACTATTTTGAAGTGGAACTTTTTATATAAACTTATACAGGGGGGTAAAATGAAGCGAGCTGGGAACGGTTCAGCGCCTCCGACGGAGGTACATGTCGCTTGAACTAATATTAGGAGGAGCAGGACGGGGGTGACGCAGACGACTTAACAAGCTACATAATATAGTATACGTGCGCGACGTTAAATGTAGCGATATTTATAACATTAGAATTTTCAAATTTTAGCAGGTTTTGTCAATGAGTCATTGTTATTAAGAGTCTAGTTGTATAATCTACTTAAAAATTTTGAATTGTTTCGGGAGAACGCTGAAGTTACGAAACTGAGAGGGAGTGTGTAGATAAAAAATGTTAGTTTTTTGAATATTCTTTTTAATAAATGTATGTATCGACCATAATCTCAGAATTATTAGTTTTTTTTTTTCATAAAAACATGGAAAAATTCGACTTCCTGCCGTCAGATTAGTTAATAATGCTTACGTCGAAATAAGCTATAATAAGCCAAATACGTTATTATTTCAAAAAATTTTATAATAATTCATAATTTATAATTTCATAATTTTAAAAATAAATGAATTTAAATCCATTAGGGATTTTTGAAAAAAGTTTTTTGCTCCTTCAAAGGTAAGCACTAGAGAACAAGATTTTGGAAAAATTTGAGGAGATAACTTATTAAATGGAGAAACTGCGAATTTTTTGCTTGAATGCATCATTTTACAGAACTTCTTGCTTTCGTCTGTAAGTGACCCTCATATTCATTCGTGAATGAAACTCTATGTACTAAATGTAGACATTTAAAAAATTTTTTCGAAATTCAGGTATCACTTACGAGTAACATCATAAAAATATTGAGACAAATAGACCACTAAGAAGAAAGTAGGGATTTTTTCAAAAAAAAAATTTTTTTCGTGTAAAAATGGTGATTTGTCAAAGTTTACCCTTCTTGCGGCACTATTGGCATCAATCACGATGAAATTTTTACAGTCGCATTTTTTTGGCATTTCGAAACTTTAAGGAGGGTGTGTCCATAGATTTTCAAAAATGACCCAAATAAGGACCACCCTCAAATACCATATTTATATGTACATTGGAAAATAAGAAATTAATAGAAATATAAGTGTCATTTATATATATAAACGAAGACATTTTTGAATCAAAAATTCAATTTTTTCAAAAAAATAAAACTAACTTGTACGATCAAACAATAATAATGATTGAGAAAAAAATTAAAAAACTATTAGAAATGACAAAATGTCAATACGTAATATTGAAAAATTTATATTTCCTATTTTGTTTATTATAAGCCTCTAGTCACATTTATACCCTCTTCCTAGGATGGCCCATGTTAGATCTTCCAATTCGTTAATATTGTACGAACATACATTGAGACGGTTATTTTTGCCATGTATACTACCTCTTTCGATAATTTTTGATGAAAGAAATGAAACAATTAAATACAATAAATACTTGCTACTCATACATCTTCAATATTATTACTGTAAGCAATACAAATATACTCTTAGCGCGCTCATTTTCAAACGTCCCGAACAGGAGAATATTAATTTATTTTATTGACGGTTTTACAAAATTTGCGTACGGTATCAGTATATCAAACCCGAAATAGAAACTGCGTTTCTGTCAACGGCCGCCAAGTCATAATAGAAATTTTGTAAGAAAATGAAACTTAAGAATAAAACGAATAAAATAAGAATAAAAAAATAATATTTTTATTGACTTCTCCGTGATTAACTTGAAAACAACAAAACGCAATATTGAGAATGCGTTTTTGTTATTTTATTTCTTTTACCGATATCATTTCGTTATTTTAATTTTTCCGATGTTATTAGACATCTTCAAATACAATACGATGTTCCACTTTAACCGCGTGTCCTACGACACACGCCAAATTTTTTTCATCCAAAATTTTTAGCCATTTTTGATGGATTATTATCAAATATTTTTGAAATGTATATTTGAAGCTTCACCAAAAACGCTTTCTTGAGTCTTGAATATTATAAGCACTATATAAAACATTTTTAAGTTCAGCTCATGATTATCGTTTATTAAAAAAGTTACATTTGTGGAATAAAATTGCATTTATATCTTTCAAAATTCGTTGGTACATGGTTAATATACCAAATAATTTATATTTTGTATAAAAATTTATTTAAAAGAATTCCCTCAATATAACAACTTTCTAGTTAAGATATTTTTCATTGCACTCTACGATGATGAAAGAAATTTCAAAAATTCATTGAGCTCTAAAAACTTTTCTATAAAATCGAAATAAATCCTAAATAATGAAATCGAAGGAAAACTTTTCTGATTCAACTATTTTTTTATTTATTTTATTATTTCAAAAAATAAAGCATAAAAATTAATACGAAAATAGCACTTTCACTTTCAATAGTTATATTCCCTAATAATTAATTTTGGCCAATAGAGATCGTTTATTGAATTTAATTGTTTTAAACTATTAAGTGAAAAAAACATATGTACTGTGGAAATTTCAAGTTTTGAGATTTTCCGATTTCTTTTCATAAAATTCACGATTGTAAGAATGTCAAAAAAATAAAAATAAATTTCAGAATTTTTCCTGTTACATTGAAACTTTAACTACAAAATGAAGAAAAAATATAACTATCAGACAATCATCGATCAAGATATTGAATAATGAAGAAAAATAACATGTGGTTTATTAGTAATCATTTTTTTAGCCGATATTCCGAAAATTCCCGACTTTAAACAAAAGTGAAAGGCAAGAAAAATGCCTAACCTGAATCACCTGGACCATTTGAGATTAAACGACCCTTGAGTCTTATTCTTCATAAAATCGAGTTTTTTTTCGTAGTCAAGCAACCACTACTGGCAAATGAAACACTTACATAAATATTAAGAGGATATATAATGAATACATGACACAGTTGAAAATATTCTTGAAAGTTTGAATCATGTCGAGAAGCCAAGAAGCAAGAAACGAGTGGCTGAAGTAGAAAATGGGTCGACTGAATATTTCCAAGTAAGTTTGCCATGCAGCAGCTCGACACGCGCCACCGGCATACGAAACATCGCGGTTAACTCCGCCACCGGGGAGGAAAAACAGAGGATGGGAAGGGTAGGAAAAAAAAGCAAACTGGGAAAAAAGGATGATAAATTCGAAAGTTACGCGGGTATCTGTCGAAAAACTGGGAGAACAAGTTTTCTTGATGCAGGTCCAGCTGTGGTATAATGCGGATTTCAACGTGGAACGCTCCTTCGGACAATGCTTTTCGCTTTTCGTATTTTTTCGGAATTCATTGGAAAAGTTGGATGGCAAAGTGCGATGCACGAAAGAACCGAGGTGATGAAAGACGAATCAAGTTTTCCGAAGTACGAAATTTACATTTTCAAGTCTGAAGTCTAGGATAGGGCTGTCGATGTTTTATCAATACATCGGAATACTGATTTTGGAACTTCGATATTGATGTGTTTTGAGTGATATTTAGGTCAGGATGATGTCGAAGTTTGATATTGGATTTGTGAGTTTGGGTGAATTGAAATGAGGTGTAATATTTTTAATGTAGAAAAAGTATGATTTATATTTTACGAGAATGGAGGAAAAAGTAGCACCACATTTTTGCTGATGGAAGAAAAAACGCCGATGAATGATAAAACTTTTTTAATGAGAATATCTCTCGTGAATATTTTTACACACAGGTAATAAAAAAGTTTTAATAAAATTCAAGAAAATATAAGGTTGTAGAAAAATTCTGTCTCAGAGGTATATACTTAATCTGAAATTTGTCTGAAAGTGGATACATTATTCGTGTAATACGTTTATTTTTTAATTAAAAATTAATGTAAGTATTTGGGTATTTTTTTTACATTATTAATAATGTCTATACCATATTTCAATTCATGAAGATTCAGATTCCTCAGAAATTTTCAAAAAAGTTACGAAAGTGAAAACGTACAAAAAAATCACATGATTTTAATACAACTTTTAAATAAGTTTTTTATGTGAAACAAGCAGAAACGAGCGATGTGGAAAATTTCATTTTAGAAAGTTTAGGTAGCTGTTAAAATTTACAAAATTTCAACAACTTTAACAATTTTTCAAGGGATCCTAAAGTTATGAGAGAGAATTGTACCAATAATCAAAATTTTTACACTCGAACCATCTGGGAGCAAAAGAGGTTAATCCACATTTAGCAAATTTTTCAGAAATGAGACAAAAGTGTGAAATTTTACATTGTGTCGTACTTATAAGAATATCGACGGGGAATAATAAATTTATGATTATTTTTCACTAAATTGTTACGTTTTCAAACCAATACATGCAACTACGTCACAATTTAAAGTTTCTCAAGTGCTGTCATATAAGGTTGTCTGAAAACAAAAAGGACTTACCTTTAAACCGTTTTTTTATCATTGAAGGATCATTTTCTTATTTTACAATAAATACTAGTATCAATAATCTGAAGATATGGCTAATATTTTAGATATATTTAACTTTCTTAGACTGAAGAGAAGATTTTATTTTCCTCGATTATAAATGTCCATTTCAGATAGTGAAAGAGACGTACTTTGTTTAGAATAAATTAACACTTGGTCAAAGTTTCTTCGATTTGAATAAGTATCGTTTTTTTAGTATCAAGTGCACATTAATTTGAATATAATAAACTCTTCTCTTAGTGCAGCTCCTGGCAACGGTAGTGCGACTGAATTGCGACCGAGTTCGGTCGCAGTTCGGTCGCACGTTTTATTCGACGATTTCTCGATAAATGAGAAACAGAAAAAATCGAGTTACTGCACATCTTAAACCTTTGACATTTGCGAACAACTCCATGCATACCTGAACCGCAGAATATTTTACTTCGCAAAAAACAATTCATCGAAAAAAATTGTGTTCACGGCCACTATTCGCGTACTTTAGATGACATATGCGCCAAGTTAATGTTGAATTCCCATGGACTGGCATCAAAAAAGGGTAGAAAAAACAATAATCTTCTTATTTCTACTAATTTACGATCGCCTAAACGTCGCCTGTTTAATTGCGAATCGTCTAAATAGAAAATAACAATTACGCGAGTGAGCTGTCAAACGCCATGATTTTTGCTGTTGGCAATCCTGCTTCATGTATGTATATGTGGGGATTTCACTGGGGGGAAAATGAGGAAACACCCCAGTTCATAACTCCACTTAATATTTATTTCAACACTTAGAACATGTGGTACAACTCGGGGAATTATATCAGCGAGACAATCTGGCTGACGCGACCGTGGCTAGAAATAAGAGAGAGTCGAACTGATCGGTTCCGCTCGCAGGCGGAGTGAGTCGCAGTCGTACGAACCACACGCGCCCCCACCCCAGACCGTCACAATCGCTGGGGATTATCGCGCCACACTGCGCGCCTCCCCACATATTCCCCCCCCCCCAGTGCCAACGACACGCAAAGCCACAAACAAAAACCAAGACCAATCAAAAAAAATCACACACATGGCGCGTTATCAAGAATCCCGCCGAAACGCGTCCCAGATACAAGAGTACGGGGAGAACTAAAAACAAAAACTCCCCATTGCAAACGAATACCATACCAAAAAACAAAACACGACGAAAAATCGAAAAGAAAAAAAAAATCACACATACTCCGCGTGTTGCCTGCACCCCCGCGCGGGAGTCCGATAAAACCCATGCCGGTACCCGCGTGTCACGCGAATAAACATAAAAGCCCCGCCCCCTAATTCAAAAAAAAAAATCGGAGAAATCGGGGAAAGGGAAAAAAAAAAAAAAAAAAATAGAAAGGAGAGTGATCCCGTAAAAACCACCGTACTACAAGGTACCGGGATCCAATCTGACCCGTCGGGAACCAGGTACCATAACCGGTCCAATCGGGGGAGAAACCGCAGAGAGGGGTACCCCGTCCTGCGGCACAACCAGGTTGGCGAGGTCGTCTGGAACGAAAAATGCCGGCTTGAGCAACTCCACCGAAACCACCTTGACCTTCCCACCTACGTCGATCTTAAATACGCGCTCCGTCACGCGCTCAATCACCCTGTGAGGACCCGAATATGGGCGCTCCAATGACCTCTTGGCAACCTTCTTCAGGAACACGTGTGAGCAGCAAGATAAATCCCTGAAATAAAAAGCCTTCTTTCGGTGCTTATGGGCAACCGGAATTGGGCGTACCAGCCTCATATGTCCCCGAAATTCCTCGAGGAAAAGACGAGGGTCTGGGGAATTGTCCTCCGGCAAGAAAAGCCAGGAAGACGCAGAGTACAACCAAAAAGAAACTCAGCTGGAGAGGCGCCAACATCCGACCTAACGTGAGCCCTAAGACCTAGTAACACGGTCAACAAAACCCGAGGCCAATTCGAATCGGCGTGGCACATGATGGCCCCCTTCAGCACCCGGTGCCAACGCTCGACCATGCCATTCGACTCCGGATGGTAAGGCGTCGTACGGATCCTCTGCAGCCCAATCAGCGAGAGGAGGGCCTGGAACAAGCGAGACTCGAAATGGGTACCCTGGTCGGAGGTGATGACCCCAGGAACCCCAAAACGCGAAATCCAGGTGTCGAAGAACGCCCTGGCAACCGTCTGCGCCGTTATGTCCCTCAATGGAACGGCCTCTACCCAACGAGAAAACCTATCCAGCATAGTGAGGACGTACATGTAGCCATTATACTGAGGAAGAGGACCAACTATGTCAATATGAATGTGGTCAAAACGTCCGTCCGGAGCAACAAAATCCTGCGGCAACTGCCGCACATGACGAGACACCTTGGACTGCTGGCACTGGATGCAGGATTTGCACCAGGAGGCGATATCCCGATGCATGTTCGGCCAAACGAACCTCTGACGAACCAGCCGGTCCGACACCTTGGCACCCGGATGAGCGGGATTATGCACCGACTCGAAAACCCTCCTACGGAACACCGAAGGAATTTAAGGACGAAAGGTGACATTGTCCCTGCCCCAGGTTATCTTCCTCAACTTCAAGGGATGATCCGGGTCGTTGAGAATGGCCTCGACCTGGTCATCGGAACACTAAGCCTCGGCAATTTCCCTGAGATTGAACTCAGCAGGAAGACGGAGCGCCTCGATCCGAGACAGTGAATCGGCCACCACATTATCGACCCCGGCCAGGTGCTCGATGCACGTAGTGAACTCCGCGATGAATGACAACTGACGGAGCTGGCGCGGAGATGCCTTGTCGGATCGCTGACGAAAAGCGTACACCAACAGTTTGTGGTCGGTGACCACTCTGAAATTCCGACCCTCGACGAAATGCCGGAAATGCTTGATCGACTCGAAGATGGCCGTCAGCTCCCTATCGTAAGCACTGTAATTCCTCTGAGGAGAACTGAATTTCCTGGAAAAGAAAGCCAGAGGCTCCCAACCTGCAGCGCCAGCCTGCTCGAGTACGGCGCCCATCGCAAAATCGGAGGCGTCGGTTACAACACGCAGGTCCGCGTCGGGCCGAGGGTGCGCCAGAAGAGCCGCGCCCGCGAGATAGGCCTTGGTCTTCTCAAAAGCAGCGATGGCTTCCGGAGTCCACTGGACCTCACGTCGGTCATTCTTGCGCCCCTCAGAGAGAAAAGCGTTGAGAGGAGCCTGGATAGCCGCCGCACCAGGAATACACGACCGGTAAAAATTCATCATGCCGAGGAATCGGCGAAGATCAGCCACTGTCTTGGGCCTCTCAAAATCAATCACCTTGGACACCTTGTCCGCAGTGGGGCGAATGCCCCGCGAATTCACGAGGTATCCCAGGAATTCAAGCTCGGGAACCCCGAACACGCACTTATCTGCATTAAGCCTAAGATTAAACTCCCTCAGGCGCTGGAAAACTACTCTAAGGTGCCTCTCATACTCCTCGGGGGAGGATGAGAAAACGAGAATATCATCTATATATACAAAAACAAAATCCAGGTCGCCGAGTGCCCTATTTACATAACGCTGGAAAGACTGGCCCGCATTACAAAGGCCGAATGGCATAAAAAGGTACTCAAAAAGCCTGAAAGGCGTCGTGATCGCCGTCTTGGGAACGTCCTCCGGGGCCACCAGAATCTGGTGATACGCCTTCAGCAGGTCGAGAGTGGAGAAAACCGACTTCCCGTGCAGGTTGCTCGAACAATCATGGAGGTGAGGCGTCGGATACCTGTCGGGAACGGTAACCAAATTCAGGCGCCGAAAATCGCCGCACAACCGCCATGACCCATCCTTCTTCCGCACCATGTGAATCGGGCTCGCCCAGGGACTCTTCGATGGACGAACGATGCCCGCCTCCATCAACGCCTTGATCTCCGCCTTGGCACATCCCAATCTCTCGGGTGCAAGCCGACGAGGGCGCTCCGCGATGGACGGACCCGAGGTAACGATGTGGTGAGCGACCTTGTGACTTCCTGAAGGGTCCACCGAGGTCGTCCCCGTGATCTCAGGAAACTCGGAGAGAAGTCCGGCAAATGCCGACGATGGCCTGACAGCCTGAATCGACTGGTATGGGACCATCTTGGTCACCCCTAATGAATAGAGCCCCGTTACGGGATCGGTAAGCCGACGCCTCCCCAGATCGACCACCAGGCCGTAATGCCTCAAAAAATCGGCACCGATTATGGCGTGCGGCACGGCAGCTATGCAGAAATTCCACCTGAAAGAACGCCTAGACCTAGGTCGAGCCCCTGGAACGAGTCGCCAAATGTATCGATGCGCGAGTCGTTAGCCGCAAAAAGCTTGAGACTCGCGGGTCTCCCTCTAATGCCAGAGTTGGCAGGAAGCAACGATATGTCCGCCCCAGTATCAATCAAAAACGACCTCCCAGAAATGCGATCCCTAATATGGAGCCGATTAAAACTGCCCTCCACCTCCTCGACAAGCTCCACTCGAGGGGGCAAGACTAGTTTTTTTTTCTCGAAAGCCGCGTACTCTCGGCACCACCTCCTGCACGACGTGGAATTTTCGGGATAGCGGGAATGTGCGTAGCAGAGTCCGTCAGCGCCCTTGGAAGACCGACTGCCGCCCTCGCGAGACTTCGACACCGAACGTGACCGCCCCCGAAGCTCCTTCTTCAATAGTCCTACCTCCGTAGATAACGTGCTCACTTTCGCCGTCAGCTACTGCACTAACGCCTCCAAACCACCTGGCTTCGAACCTGAAACGGCAGAAACGAACACATCCGACCCGCCAGAAACCGCGGTATCCGCGAGCTTGTCAGCCGCCTCAGCAAGCTTCCCTAAATCCGTTGCACCCGTCGCGACCAGAATCGCCCGGTGCGTCACTGGAATATGGTCAAGGAAAATCGTACGAATAATCGAATCGTCAACACCGGCACCCCCGAGACCACGGAGCCGACTCAGAATAAGGGAGGGCTTCCCGTCTGTGAGAACATGCCCCTTGAGTAGTTGACGTAACTTAGCCTCGTCTGACACCGAAAAAGTCCTAATTATCCTCTCCTTAATCCGGGCATAGATGTCCGCCGGCAGAGGATCTAGGGTAATAATGTCACGAACAGCCCCAAGAACTTCGACGTCGAGAGCGGCCAAAACGCAGTCCGCCTTCGTCGCCTCGGCAGTTATACGAGCGTTGCGAAAGGAAATCTCCGCCTGAATAAACCACAGCGCCGGATCGGCGCGAAAAAATGACGGAATTTTCAGGACGTGGTACGCGTCGACGTGGACCGCCTGTACCGACGACGCCCCTGACTGAGTAACTCCCGCCCCTGACCCGGCAGCTAACCGGGCCGCCTCCTGGGACGCCGCCTCTGCCTCCCTAGCCTCCAGTAACGCCTCCCTCTCCTTCAACCACTTCTCACGTGAAAGCAGCTTGTCCATCTCCTCCTGCGTAACCTGGAGCATGGTGGGGGAAAAAAAAAAACGCGGGAAAACCACGAAAGGAAAAAAAAAAAAAAAAAAAAACGGAGAAAAAGGAAAATCCGATGCTGTTCCCAAACCAATAAACGCGGAAATCCCTGACCGAAATCCCGAACGACAGGGCGCGGACAACACAAATCGCAAAACTACGAATAATTATCACATCCACGCACCAACGCGGACCGCCACAAAATCAAAATCCCGCACAACATACAACTATACGTAAAATGGCAACTATGTACAAAAAAAAAAAAAGAATGAAAAAAAGAAAAAACCGCGTACATGAAATCAACGTCCCCAGAATAACACGGAAAGGGAAAAAAAACAAAACACATATATATATATTCCCAAACCCCGTGAGATCAACACGCGAAACGCAATTCAGCCGCGAAATCAGCGAGAGGAGAAAAAAAATAAATCAATCAATCAATAAATAAATACTGCCCGTTCAAAATCAAATCGCACGCCCCTCAAACCTGTCTGGCATACTACGCCTTGAAATGGTGGCCAAAACTCGAGGACCCGGAAGTAGCGTGGCCGGGAACAAAAGATGGCGGGCCGGCAACGAGAACGGCGAGGTTGTCAAGATGGCAGACGGATGCCAGAGCTGGCGTGGTCAGCAAGATGGCGAAAAGATGCCGGAAAGGACGTGGTCGGCCAGGTGGCGAGAAGATGCCGGGAACGACGTGGGCGGCAAAAAGATGGCGGACGGAGACCGGGAAAAAATGTGCACCAGCATCAAGGTCCCAAAACTGCTCCGATTTAGCCCAACATGCCCAGGATTAGCGAAAAAATCGCCTGCAGGAATACGCCAACTCCCAGTAGCGCGGTCGGTGTTTCAGGTGCATGTCGTACGCACAGCACTTGGACAGGCACGTGCCGTGGACCCGAGTTCTTTCACGATCTTTCACTTTTCTTTTTTGACAAAAATTTTGTCGGGGTCACCACTGTGGGGATTTCACTGGGGGGGAAAATGAGGAAAAACCCCAGTTCATAACTCCACTTAATATTTATTTCAACTCTTAGAACATGTAGTACAACTCGGGGAATTGTATCAGCGAGACAATCTGGCTGACGCGACCGTGGCTAGAAATAAGAGAGAGCCGAACTGACCGGTTCCGCTCGCAGGCGGAGTGAGTTGCAGTCGTACCAACCACACGCGCCCCCACCCCAGACCGTCACAATCGCTGGGGACTATCGCGCCACACTGCGCGCCTCCCTACATATATATAGACAATTCATGTTACGGCCTTGCGTGACAAGGGCTACAAATTTTCATAACAAATGTGCGCATCGTAATACTTAAAAAACATCAAGAAATACTTTGCGCGAGATCGCGTTCTAAAACAATACAGACAAATGCATGTTACGACAATTAATGTTGTCATCTCGTCTCGTTCTGCAGCTGCAGTGCCGTAACACAAATCGTCTATATATACATACATGAAGCAAGATTGCCAACAGCAAAAATCATGGCGTTCGACAGCTCACTCGCGTAATTGTTATTTTTTATTTAGACGATTTGCAATTAAACAGGCGATGTTTAGGCGATCGAAAACTATTAGAAATAGGAAGATTATTGTTTTTTCTACCCTTTTTTGCCGCCAGTCCATGAAAATTCAACTTGAACTTGGCGCATATGTCGTTTAAAGTGCGCGAATAGTGTCCGTGAACACAATTTTTTTCGGTGAATTGTTTTTCACGAAGTAAAATATTCCGCGGTTCAGGAATACATGGGATTGTTCGCAAATGTCAGAGGTTTAAAATGTGCAGTAACTCGATTTTTTCTGTTTCTATTTATCGAGAAATCGTCGAATGAAACGTGCGACCGAACTGCGACCGAACTCGGTCGCACCACCGTTGCCAGGGGCATGTATTACTTCGAAATAGAATTATAATTTATCAATAAAACAGATTTGATTGCTACTACTTCTCAACTTCGAAATTAAAAGTTGCTAAAAATTCTAAATTTGAATTTTGCATTAGTTATCGACACTAATCAAGATTCTATAATTCCCACAAGAAAACGTATGGCTTTCTTCCCTTTTTTTTTTTGAGATATGTCATAATTGACAAAATGAAAATTCTGTTTGAAAATTGTTTCGAAACCGTTGTAACTATTAAAAAACTGACAAAATTGTTGAAACTGTATGAACCTATCGCAACCGTCAAAACTGTTGTAAGTTCTAAGATCTTCCATCGCTCGTTTTTTTTCTAGTTTCCGATCTAAAAAACCAGTGTCAGAGTTTTACAAAGTATTTATAAGTTATTGTCTAATACCTCCTTCATTTCAAAATTACCTGTTGAATATTTTTGAAATCAAGTTTTTAATCAGGGATAATAAATAAATTCTTTTTGTTTCATGTCCTCTTCAGGAGATGACTTTTCGAAAGCTCCATCTCAATAATTTATAAAAGTGTGACTCATTATGTATGATTATACAGCAGTCATCTATAAGAATGCTGTCAGTAAATTGAAATTAAAATATATAATGATGTTCAATAATTTTGAATACATTATACATTAAAAAATACATTACCTATTTGACAATTGAATAGTACGTTATTCTTTCAATAGATTCAACTAGAAAATGTATTTGAATTTATCTACGATATTATTTATAATGATGGTATGAATTTTAATTAGGTGCAATTCTATGAACAAACGATATGGAGCTTTATAACCGGGGCAACCGAAAATGTTTGCGAAAAAAAGCAAGATATTTATTTATTAATCACGAAAAAAAGGCATCAATATTTATGAAAGATGTAAAATATTTATATTTATTCATTATTTCTAAAATTCCATAGATACTTCAATTAAATGAACCATTGTACACTTTGATCTTTTTATTGATTACAATATAATATTACATGCTGAAAAAGATTTCCGAAACAAAAAAATCATCTTAGTCGATCATCTGGAACATTTATTTAGGATATGTAATCACAACTCATTTGATAAAATTTGAAGAACATTCTTTAATTCTTAGCATTTCATGTTCATCAGGATTCTAATTTTGTAAAACACTAAAAAAAATTTTTGAAGCATCCGATGAAAATTTTATTGCCTATATATCAAACAAAATTTTCTCATTGGTGAGAGGAATATTTTCATTAGCTCAAAACACATGATTCTTGTACCAAAATTACAAGTTATAAGGCTAAAAAAACCTTACTTATCCCAATGAAAAAAATTTGCTCAAAATATGGACGATGCGATTTCTATTGGATGCATGAAACATTTTTTTCATGCATCCATGAAATTTCTGTCAAAATTTAAAAAAAAAATAATAAAACTTAAAGCAGCGCCAAATTACATTAATTCGTTACTTTTCGTCTGTCTAATCGCGAGATTCATTCATATTCGAGAGCAAATGAGTCAGAAATATTTTCCAAAAACTGTAATATTGACGAAATATGTGTAGTAAACATGATATTCATTTTCGACGTTTACAGCCGAAATATTTGTTTGAGTATTTTTTATTTGAAAAAATATTTTAGGTTGCCCTGTTTATAACAGTTATCTTCTGGAGAAGGCTTCATAAAAATTAAAAATTGGTGGACCTCACTTATTTTCCCTGATTAAAAAATTGCTCCCATAATTCGTTAAATGGTAAATAAATAACGAAAAATAAACATTACTGCATGTATGTTTCACTTTGTGATTTCTGTCAAAATTTCTAAAGAGTCTGTATCTGCTTTTGATGCAATAAAATAAGATCTCGAGTTTATATAATAAGTTTTTCATTAATTTGGAAAAATGCATTTAAACTTATAGCGTTACCTTCATATTGAATCAAATTTTATCCACTCCATTCTTTTCGAATCTACAATCAACAAAATATCCCACGCAAACAATATCCAAAAATCGTCATTTTGAGCATCAACCAGGCATAACTTCTACTCTGTTTCCTTACTCTTAGCACGAGCCCGCTTTTTGCGAAGTCTCCAGAGTCTATCCAAACAACAAAAATCAACTCAATACTCTCTTCGACACTCAATGAATCTCTTGAATCACAAAGAAAGCTTGCCCTGGAAATAACGACGAAGCTCGGCTCCGCGTGTTCACGGCGAAACAGTGTAATTAATATTTCTTCGGGAAGCAATCTCGGCGACTTTTCCGGGAGGAGCCCGTTTGACTCAATTAGGGAAGCCAAGCGTTTCGGAGTTCTCTCTCTTTCTCTTTTCCTCTTTCTCTCTTTCTCTTGGGCAAAAAAGAGCGCATACGAAATAAGCCGAGAAGCACCCTTGGGGGATTCTTCGCGTGTATTATACATGACTACGCGGTCCTGTTAACTGCGCCTCGCGAAAAGAGCTTGGAAAACTTCTCACGTCCGCGGTTTCGAGGGCTCGATGCATAAAGGTCGATCCAAAAAGGTGACAAGGAGAGGGACATTATTAATGGCCCGGGTGTGAGAACTCGCAAGCTCTCGCTACTTTGGACACAATTACGTTATGGCAGACGTTAACTGTGCTGTGATTTACTTGCCTTGCTGCAAACGAGCTCCTTGAAAAACAGTGAATAGTTGAGAGGTTTTTTCGAGGTTGATGAATGGTTTCGATGTTAAGGGACTGGAAATCGAAATATGCAAAACCGCGATTGAAGATTTTTGCGATACAGTGAAACATGGTTGCAGTGTTTTTATTTTTTGCGTTTCTGGGATGTTATTCAGTTGTGACAAATATCGGGAAAATCATCAATAACCTTTAGCTTTTATTGAGAAAATTTTTGCAAATATAATATACATTCCAACACAATAAGGTGATGAAAAAACCAGGGAAATTTTGTCCAATTTTCACTATAAATTAAGCACTTATGTTTACAATATCGATGCCATCGATGAAAATTCTGTATATATGTAGATATGCCATGATGCCCTGGCTAAACAATTTTGATTTTTCTACCAAAAATAATTTTTTTATTGAATATTTCAGTCAACACTCACTATAAATTTAATTGAATTTTTAAAAGTCCATAGTGATATTGAACTAAAAGAAATTTTTAACATATCTTATTTTGACCTTTACAATAATTATTGTTCAATTTATTTTGTTTATTTTACAATTATTTTATCAATTTTTCAAAAGTAAGCTAGTGCATCCAACAAAAACAGTCTTCCAAGCCAATTTTCTAATTGAATGTATTATTTATTTATAACAAATTTCATTCAGCGTTCGCTTGGAACTTTGTTATAATAAGTTTTCATAAGTATAAAATAATATAATATTATAATATTTGAAAGATTTTAATATTATAATTAAATTTTATAAAAAGTATGAAAAATTTCATTAATCATTTAGTCAAAAATGATGTTGACCCGTGACACAACTTAAGTTTCTTCAAAAAAAAAAAATTTCCACATTTCGCGAATTTCATGGCAGAGGAATAGTTGCTAGCAACTTTGAAATAAGTGAATTTTTTTAATCGAAGAACAAAATGTCCTACTCTTTTAAAGTGAATTTCGAGTTTCCGACTTTTAGATCTTGTTGAAATAAAATATGGTCTATCTAATTAAGAGATCTAGAGTTTTGTGAATTTGATCATTCTCATAAATTTCGTAAATAAATTAGACTATGAAATCCATAACTAAAATTGTTTGCTTCAAGTTCAAGACTATAAAATTGAAGCTTTAATTTTTTGAGAATCTTTCGAAAAAAAATATGTTTTTTAAATATTTATTATCTACAATGTGATAAAATAAGCGACTATAGAATTTGCACTCTAAAATTTTCAAATGATAATAACAGATGCTTTTCCATGCTGTCCGGGTTTCAAAATTCCATAATAATTTTGACCAGATTATTCAGTATAAAAAAATTCTCAAATAAAAATGCAGGTCACGCCATTCATTTAAAAAATTACCTGGTTGTGGCATTTTAATATTTTGTTGACAGCAATAAAATTTTTTCGATTTTGAGAACCTGAATTTTCAAGTTATCGAAAACTCAACAACTGAAAAATCCTATTTTTTGGCCTAATTGGAATTTTTAAATGAATACTTTAGTAGCGTGAGCAAATCACTGTCGTGAAACGCCGGAATCGTAATAAATCCTTTTTAAAAATTTGGAAAGAAGGATCATAAAATCAAAGTTTTTGAACTTGCCTTTTTGTATTGATTTTTTTTTTCGGGAATTCCGATCAAAATGCAGAAAATTCGGAGGCTTGCTGATGGGATCCAGAGTCTTTTAACCTGTATGACAAAATTCAATGCTAGACTAGAAAATAACAAATATAATTGAGATAATCAAAACTCCATGATTTTCACTAGTGATTCCGCTATTATTAAATCAACCTTCGTTTCATTTCCTGTTTTCTCAGTTTACAAAAGAATGTAGGTTTTTAGCATCTCTAATTTCCTTGAATTCAGCGAAATTTACGTGACATACGAACGACTTTTCAAACTTAAATCATATTCCTGAATTCAAATTTCTCTTTCTTGTTTCATTTCTGAGAATAGAAATGAAATCCCATCGAGATCAAATGGTCAGGAAATAGCTTCGTCTTTAAAAACAAATTTACTATTTTCTAAGGATTCTCATTCTTCCTCTCTTTTTTTCTTTCCTCATTCCACGCTCTAACTAGATTCTTCATCCACCTTGAAGAGGCGCTCTCGGAGTAGCAGCGTGAAAAATTATCACCCCGAGTCCCCTTTCAGACCTAACGAGTCACAGATTCTAATGACGATACGTCTGCCTCATCTGCTCCAAACTTATTTCATTCCTCGCTCTTTAAATCTCTTTAACTTCGCGACGAGTAATCCCGAGGTGATAGATTTTGCCTCGTTAACTAAAAGCTTTTCCTTCGCCCAATCCAACTCGATTTCTGCGTTCTTATCTCGAATATCACTATTTTCGTTCAGAAATGAAACCTAGCCTAGACAGCATTGGCCTGTTTCAATACTGAAGAAAAAACTTTCTGTTCTATTCGACGTGTTTCACGTTTTTATTGAAATTTTAATTAAACATAAATAAAATTTTATAATAGGCTGGTGAGGGGGTGGAGGTGAAGATCCTCTCTTTTTTATTTTTTTAACATTCCAATTGCCATGCTTTACCTACTAGAAAAATTATGCTTAGTTGCTTCATTTTGAGATCATTGCTTTATTTTAGAAGTTGTATCAATGAAATTCCCATACTTTGAATTTTGAATCAAAATGAGCTTTTTCACGCTTGCAGCACAGAAACCCTTTATTCTTGTGTTTACTACTGTCCCGTGAAAAACGAATTCTCTACTACCGCCTTTCGCTGCTATTTTTATGCCACTCCAAGGTCGAGCGGCATAGAACTCGTTTTTTAACGACACAACAGTAACAAAAGACTAAATGATTCATGTGCTGCGAGCGTGAAATAGTATATTTCGTAACAGGCACGGATGTGCGAATTTGGCGAAACGGGGAAATTACGGTCCGAGGCGAAGCCGAGGACTGTAACCCGTTTTGCCTATGAGCACATCCGTGCCTGTTACGAACGAAATTTTATGTACCGATGGCATAGAAAACGCGTTTAGAGATCTCGAGCTGGCATAGAAACGCGTTTTCTATGCCAGAGGTACATATAATATCTCTCGTGTCAAGGAGCATCAAAACTCGCGTTTTACTCGTGCGATTTGCTCACTCGCTACGCTCGCTTGCAAAACTTCGCACTCGTAAAAACGCTCATTTCTGCTCCTTGATACGAAATACACTATTTTTGTAGTTTTAAAAATTATACTCATCAAGGTTTTGAAATTTTACTGTATGAATTCTCGACAACCTTTCTCATATTTGTATGTTTTCCGACGTCTTTCTGGACTTTTTCAAATATTCAGTTATTTCATTTAATTGAAAAATGAAAAGAAAGGCAGCTGTCTCTAAAAAACTTTGTTCATGTCCCCTACTTTAAATTTTTTCTTCTTTTGATGCAGGCAATAAAAAAAATCTATTCATTTCCTTGAAATATCAAAACTCTTGTCTGACGTAATTTTGAGTAGTTTCACTTAGAATTCTGTTCTCTACCACGAATCAAATGAAAAAACTTTAAAAATCATAGAATATAATGATTTTTTTTCAAAAGAAACCAATAATTCAAAGTTCTACGGAATGTACGTGAATTGATTTTTCATCGAATAAATTTTTTTTCTTACCATATTAAAAGAAATAACGCTGATTTAGTTCAATTTTCATACTTGCAGAAAATTTCAAACTGTAATTGTACTTTGTAATGGAAGTATTTTTTTATGCACCAATCATTTCTGCAGTTTTTTTTTGCCAAAGAGTTCGAAAAATTATTAATAAATATTAAATTGTGCAGTATAATACATATTGAACTTCTGAACGTGTATTTTTTGCTGTGAAGAAGAGCTGAAATGAGAAAATACTGAAAAAAGTTTTAACATCAAAAAGGATGTCTTTGTTTTGAACTGCATCATTTCTTATCGCCTGTAGTCAAGAAAAATTCAATTTCTGTAAATCCTGTTATTTTTGTTAAACTGCTTGATTCGACTCTCTTACTGTCTAATATTTTTTAAAAATAATTAAAAAAATCGTTTTCCAATCCACTTTCTCAAAGACATTTACACGAAAATACGAATATTGATTAAATTCTAACAGAACTTTGATGTAAGATATATAAGTACTTACTATTGCTGATATAATAAAATTGGTGAAAATTAATTTGATGAAAATGTATTTTGTGTATTGTCCATAATTATAAAAAGAAAACGCTCAAAATAATCAGAGGTAGTTATTTATAGAATAGAGAACAAAAATTTTTTTTCAAGTATCGTAAAGAAAGGTGGTACTCAAATAAAATCAAAATCAACTATTATTAGTTACCAATATTTCTATAATTTAATGCTCAAGAAATTGAAGTTTCTTGGCTCCTGAGACTGATCAAATTTTCGAAGAGTCTAACAGCATTTATAAGAAACTAATTGAAATTCAGAATTTTGAGCGTTTTTCGTATGATTTTTGTACTCATCAAATAACGTAAGATTTCCTAGCAGGGCCTGTAGATTTTGAAGATCATGCTATAGATTTAAAATATTTTTAACTTCATAAATACTAAAAAATACCGAAATTTCAACGATACTATAAATCTATGTAGAATTTTAGATATAATTTTATCACATTATGAAATTTCGAAATTAAGAGCGTTGAATTCCACAAATTTATACAGAATGCATAAAAGTACCAGAGAACAATAATAATGCTTATTGTTTGAATACTGGCAAAATATGAAAAATGTCAAAAGTACCGGAAGTTTTCTAACAAATAAATGTAGAGTGTGGATACTCCTAATTTTTATTTTATAGCATCGAATTCGAGAGATCTACGAAACATTGTATGAAAAACTATAACTTGATAAAATAGTCGAAATCTATGTAGATATTACTGCCTAAAAAATCTTTGGAAATACGTCAACTCTTCGGAACTTCAAGTCCAAAAGTATCAGATTCTAGAAATATATTGTTCAATTCATATAAATACTAGAAATATATAAAAATACCAGAAAATACAACCTTACAAGTATCAAAAATCTAAGAATTCTAATCTATGTCGATATTTTTTCCCTTGAAATCATATAAATACTAAATGTCTTTTACAACTTTGAACCGTTTAATATCGGATTCTAGTAATCTATTATCTATATGTACTATAGAAATCCATTATAAAATCAGAAAACCCTCCTAGTTCTATAAATACTGGAGAAACATAAAAAAAAAAGTCTTTGAAATAAAAACACAAAAAATGTAAGCCCTATTATATTGAGAATTATGCAAATCTAGGATCATGTTTGAAACACATCATTGAAAGATTGCAAAAATCGAAAACGCACAACTCTGAACCTCATTGATTATACAACTGAAAATTTCAAAATTCAAAAATTTGACAAATCGCACTCTCGAAACCATATCGTCAAAGATTAAAAATTATAGAATTCCGAGAAAAATATATTTATCCAATAAACTCCTCCCAAAAATTTTTGCTGCCTACCCATGCATCGTTCGGGACATTTCATTTCCGAAAAATGATCATTCAAGAAAATAAATAATTGTTCAGGAAAAGGATTCAGAAAATTTGATTCTGTGAACATTACCATTAAGGAAGATGTACGATAATTTTTTTTTCTGCTATCCTAAAAAGCGAACTAATTGCACAGTCTGGGCATAGCGCTTATCACCTTTGGAACATCAAATCTCAGAGTATTCTGCGACACTGGCACTTTTTCCTATTTCTCTAACCAACTGATCAATTTCACGACCTAGTAAAGCTTCTTCCTCGATCGGCTCTGGTATCTTATTCGCTTTCATATCTCTTGTTAACCATAGATCAACGCCCCGCTCAATGTTGCGGAAAGATGTTCATCGTCGTTGACTCGCCAATGTGGCTGGGCTTAATAATTTAACGTTGTTTGGTAGAAGTTGACCGGTATCGCCGGGCAATAAACAATTGTAATCGCAGCAAGTTTCCTGGCGTGTCGCCAGCCCCGAAAGCGGCGAGAAATGTTTTCATTACAGCGACTGTCCGGCCAATCATAACTTTCAATAAATCCGGCGATACGCTAAAATTCTCCCTTATTAGCGCCGTGTCAATCCCCCGTAAAAATCAAGGTAATTAGTCGAAACTTTTCTCAAATTCATCTAGACGTGCGAACGGAAATTAAAAATGATGAATATGAGGATTCCTCGTTAGACTTAATTACTGGGGGTTGCTGTAATTAGGTTTGGAGTTGGAGGTTTTTGTAGAATATTTTTTTTATTGGTTTGAGATTTTCTAATGGGTTTTGGACTTGGTACCGAAGGAAAGTTGATAAAATTTGGGAGATGGGATCGACATTTTAATATGAATATGGAATAGAATTTTCGAAAATTTTTTACAATTGAAGAATTAGTTGATGGTCCTTTGAATTCATTTTTAAATACTTTGAAAAAACGATTTCTCGTTCGTCTCTTATAAGTTTCGAGAAACGTGAGACATTTTAATTCAATAGGTCATGATTTTCACTAAGGTTTGATGTGAGCCTTGTGTTAAAAAAAAATTCTTTCGCTAGCCTGCGTATTGTTATCCTGATATAATTTAATTTTTTCAATTTTAGTAAGTTACTAGAACACTAGTGATGTTAAAATTTTTTTGAAGATTATTGTCATAGAACTTTGGATGCAATGAAACCAGCTAATGAAAAAAAAATTTTCATTTTTCTCTAAATAATCAAAAGTTATAATTTAAGGATAAATTAATTTAACAACGATTTTTCCTTATTGTTAGATTCAGTTATTACATTATATTCACGATATTTATTAATTTCCTAAAATTTGTACGTATGTAGCTCTTAACATTCCAATTTTTTCAAATTTTTGGTACGTAGTTATACGTACGTTATTTAGTACGTAGTTATTACCTTTCATAACTCTGAAACGTAATGTGTGAGTGTTTTTAAATTTTCAAATAACTTAGTAGAATTTTATTCATAGATTGCCAACTTTAGTCATTTTTAAATACATTCATACATTCACCAATTTTTGCAGAACTCGATTAAAATATTCATTCAAACTACGTGTTTTCCGAAAGGAATTTTCATTTTTTTTTTTTCCGATATTTAAATGATTTTTGTGAGTATTGAAAACAATCTTGTAATTTTATTAACATTTGAAATTAGGTGGAAGCTGAGAATTCAGTTGTGTAATTTCAAAATTAAATTACATGGCCGTTGTTGCGTTATTTATTTGTTGTTGTTCTTGAGAAGATGATTCTGATTTAACATTGTATTAGATATCGAAGTTGAATAATTTTTTACTATCGTAAATAAACAATGTACAAAAGACAAGGTACTTTTTTATATTTTATTTTACAGCTCTTTTTAAAACTTGGAATTTTCTTGAAATTCAAAGTAACTGATAGTTACAGTGTTACTAACTATATCGATTTCACTACAGCTGTAGTTTATTTCTCAAAGGCATCAAGATTTACATTTTTTTTTTTCAAAATTAGTGAAAAAATGCACATAGATAAAAAACGTTTACCTACGACAAAATTAAATCCTTTTCTTACATTTTGCAATGGCACGAAAAATTCAGAAAAGAACGGAATCAATAAAAAAAGTCTCATAATTTTCCACGTTAAGTAAACATCAAGAATTTATTTACGTTAGTTGAAGCAAAATAGTTTGTTTCGCTTCTTTTTACAATATATATTTGATTACACTGACTTCACAATGTAAACCATGCATTGAAATAATGTAAGAAATGTTAATTGTGTATCTTAATGAAACAAATTTTCAAAATTGCAACGAGTAAACTAATGAATTTTCTACGATGCGTATCTCAACATTTGTGAATTGTTTCAACTTTTATTGATATCACAATGAAAACGATAATGTCGTTTTTTCACAGCATTTTTACGCCTTTTCATAATTTATAAGAAAAAAAAGCATATATGATCTGATACGAAAAAATGAATGAAAATTCAAAAAAATTAATTCACAAATGGATTAGTATAGTTTTGAGCAAAATTTAACATAAATGCATTTGAACCAAACACCATCATTTTTTTCTAATGGTAGAAAGAACTCACAAAATATAAGGAACAATAAATGTTCGTGAAAAATCTGAGAATCGAAATAAATATGTTTCAAACAATACTCTTGTTTTCTTTCTATAAATTATATTGATTTTACAATATTTTATTACAATAACGAAATGGACTAAAAAAAAGTTTTTACTGCTGCTTTTAGGAATTTATCAAAATTTTAATCACTAGCAAAAGAATCTCGATACTTCTTTATTTTTCAATTAGAGTACGTTCACAACACATAGAACATCATAATATCTCACAATGTATTTACACCTTTTCCATTAATCCTTTATCACAATTAAGAAAGTACAACTTTTGATGAAAATTGACAAAGCCTTATCAATTTAAAATAAGATCCTTCATTCTTGCATTTCCAAGAAGTAATATACATTTTCAAATTATTTTCAATGATGAATACTTTCAACATCAGCGTCAACCAAAAAACCTGTCAAATTTTGCAAAGTTCATCAAACAACTGAAAAAATTGGTTTAAATTATATCTAAAAAGAATCGAATCCATGTTTTTAATTCACTCATGAGAATTTCAAAAAAAAACTCGATATCATTAGAATGATGACGTGAAAAATTTCTTATATTTCAATTAAAACTTTATAGGATAGGGAGACAAAACTTATAACTTCATTTTTGGTTTCAACTCTCAATTGCAAGACGAAGTTGCGAGAACAATCTTAAGAACGAAAGATCGATCGTGGTCATTGTAGGATAATAAAGTCACTAGAGAAATTAGGGCGCGAGGAAAAAGCGCTTCGGGCCAGAGATAACCCAATTGCTTTCATTTCCAGCTGGATAATCGCCTGTCTAATGATTTGTTCCTCGAAGACAATGGCCGCTGCAGGAGCGCGAGAACCTTTTGTTAAAAAAATTCAAGTGAAGGCGTGGTGAAATTTTTTCCAGTTTTGATATAAATCTCATTGGCTCCACTACAAAAACATAAGAAATTTCAAGTTTGACTAATGCCCTGCAACAAATAACAAAAATATTCCCCTGAATGTATCGCTGAATCTTAGAATACACGAATTGATAAAAAAAAATTAATTTCAGTAACCAAAAATTTGAGATAATACAATAGATCAACTAAAAATTAAAAAACAATAATTAAGTTTTTGTTTTGATCACCAAGACTTAAGTTCTGAAAAAAAAAACTTTTGTCAACTTAATATTTATTTAATTATACCGAAAACTTTAAATTTCAACTAAAACTTTGGTTATAGTGTACGAAAATTTGGTTGGTCCAAAATTTACCAGACCTTAGGTTGCTACAACAGAATATTCATCTTCATTACACGAGAATGGGTAAGAAAAACTACTTTTTGAATACATTTGCTTAGTATGAATTAAATATGGTTGATTCAAAGACAATCAATATTGAAATGACTTAAATGTTTCTAAAAAACTTTCTAAAAAACTTTAATTGTCTGGTTTTTTTTTGCAATTTATTCCCTCCAATTTTACTCTAGATATTCTCTTGAATTTGAATTCGATTGTTCATTACATAAATGGAACTAACTCTGCAAAATAAAATCGAATATATAATAATGATCCAATTGCTTGCATCCCCATCAATTTTGTTCATTTTAAATATCAGCATCAATTTCGGAAAATTTCTAGTTATAAATCTACATTTGAAATCATTTGGTATTCTTAAAAACACGTGTTTATCAGTCGAACTGAGTTAAAAAGGATTTTCACATATATAGTAATAGAACGAACTATCAAATTACACATCCTTTAAATTCTACTTATCCATGCTTGAAATTTGATGTTCCGGATATTTGCTAAATCGTGAGGTATAATGGTCCAAAAATTAAAAACTTCAAATATAATATTACTCAAGATTACGTCTATCTAAGCTTACTATTAAAATCTCAATTTTAGAATGATTTATTATAAATTTTCTCATTGAACAATTAAACACCTTCTGAATATTCAGTGTTTACAAACTACTACAAAAAGATTAATCCACACAATCATCGTAATCCTCGTTTTTCCTCGTTACTGAACAGACGTACCTGATTGTTTTAACGAGCATCTTATTATGCGTCCCGCTTGGAAACATTCGTGCTTGATGCATGTTTCAGAACTTAGTTCAACAATTGCAAGACATTTTGCACCAGTAAAATCATCGCTGCAATTAAATAAAAGCGCGCATTTGAGAAGCAGCGCTTAATTTTTCTCGTCTCAATGGATACTTCGAATATAAAACTTTGCGACTTCCAAAAACATTAAAGAAGAACAGTTATAACTGTGAAAATAATTTCTCTTGAAGAAAGAAGTGCACAGAAGCGGTTTTTCGATTTTATTTTGCTAGTTTCAGTATTTTTAGTGACAGGAAAAGAATGGCAAAAGTTAATTAACTGTTATTTTTGAACGATCGACTTTTTATTTATAGCACTTGCAATAAAAATTTATGGACGTGAAATATTTTAACGACTTGATAAAGAACTTTGCTTTAGCTAGATTGAAAATTTATCATGTATGAATTTAGAGTTTTTTACTTTGATACATGATTTTTTGAAAATACAGTTTAATTTTTATTTAGGTTATTGGTGTTCATCAATAATGATAAAGTTTTGAAAATAATCAAAAACATATTTCAACTTCAACGTGAAAAATGAAATTTTCAAAATAACAGATTTAAAAATTTATTGAAAATTCCACAGATTTATCAGTGTATGATAAACAACTAAAACTAAAGGTTTTACATATTATCTTTAATTATTTACACTTTCTATAACAACCGAAATCGTTTTTCATTGCACTCATCTTCTAATAACTGGATATCACAGGATTTTAATTAAGAATAGTGTAATAAATAATTATACGCGTTTTCCAAGTTTTTCAAGTCAGTCATACACTCCAAACCCAATCGCACGTTCAAAAGAAAAAACTAATTTATTGGAAATATATTACTGCGAAACCCGCTGGGCGGTCAACGTTGATTTCGTTCCATTAATAACCTTTTTACCACATCAATCATATCCAATTACGCACCGCAAAATTGCGAAACTTTCACGATATTTCGCGAAGCGAAACGTTCATTTTCAAGAGAAACGATTACGAGAAAATTGCGTCTCCGTTGATAATTCGCTTTGCCGGAGAGAGACTCTTATTTCGTTTCTACTTCTCAAAACTTTGAGGCGAATGTAAAATTGCGAAGGAAATATTGTCCTAAGTGTTAAGTTTACGCGCGCCATTTTCTCGAGCGCTTCGTTCCTTCTTTGTATCTCCGTGAAATCCCAGCAAGGAGATTGTACGGGGAGAAATCATTTTTTTCGCAATCAACTTTTTGCCCTGATAATCGTCCACGTCGCGCAAAAGTTTCTCGAGTAAAGCGCGAATGTCGCCGTTTAGTCTTAATCCCCGATTCGCTGGCGTTATTAGTTTTATCGTCTAAGGAATTGCCAAGATCAGAAGATTTTTGGTGCGATTTTCAAAGGCATTGTTTGAGCTCACCTCGAAATTTTCAAGCGATTTCGAATCGGTAATCTGGAGTTAATGGAAATTCGTGTAATTTGAAATGCTAATGAAAGGGAACGAATGAAGAGATGAAAAAAAATATAACATGTAGGGTAAGGTTGGGTAATATTAGACACTTTTGTTAAAGGGGGTGTTCCAGTTCGTTATTGAGAAAGATCAAATGTTGAACATATATTTTTTACGGAATTTTGTCAACTTTATTAATAACCTCTCGATGACCTTGAATGTGCCTCTCTCGAATAAAACAGTGCACACGATTTAATTCGTATAAATAATCTGAAACCCAACATTTTTTTTTCCGATTACTTGTCATAATATTCGCTATCGTTTGATCGAGCGGTTTATGAAAATTATACTTAGTTTTATTTTTAAAGCCTCTATAATAAAAAAAAAAAGTTTATAAATTTGTTTTTCTTTCAATTTGCGCCCGCCATTTTGTCGGAAATCAGAATAACGAAAAACGGCTCGATCGAACGATAGCCAACATTATGACAAATAATTGTGGAAAAAAGAATTTTGTGCTCCAGATTCTTTATACGAGCTGAATCGGGTGCACCGTTTTACCCGAGGATTTCGAAAGAGGCACATTCAAAGTCATCGAGAGGTTATTAATAAAGTTTACAACATTTGTGAAAAATGTATGTTAAACATTTGATCTTTCTCAATGGAATAAAACAAAAAACATTCCAATAGCTTCGATCGTTTGTTCAGAAGGAATTTCCAAAAATACGCTTCAAAAATCGCCTAAAAAACCAGAACACCCCCTTGAATTGAGGCTCCCGATGCAAGAACCCGTCAGGCGCTCGAGAACGGGTAAAAGTATTGTCCATTGTGCATACTGAGGTGAAAAAAAAAATTCAGAGAAACGTTAAACAAAAAATACTGTCATGTTCAGCTCGAAAAGGCGCATCTTTTTTGTGATAAATATTTTTTTCCTGTTTATTCTTTCATCTGCTAAAAAATAGACAATGGGTTTTTTTATAGTTTTGAAAATAAATTCCGTTCGAAACTAACACTGCTGAAACTCATCCAATACTCTACCGATTTCGTTGAAATTTTTTTTCCGGCATTCTATGAAGCTGTACTTACCACCAGAGCCAATGGATATCCGAAAAATATTTAACTCTTATTGTAAATAATTGATTTGTTAGCAGCGGCTGAAAACAATTCAATTTTTTTTCACCATGCGAGGAAGTTTTTTCTTATTGAAGTTAGAAAAAACTTCCAGCGGAGAAGTTGGTTGGGACCCTTCAAAGAAGATTTTGGAAAAAAAATTAAATTGATTGGAGCAATAGTTAATAATATATCGACGTTTCATTGACAGCGCGGAATGCATTTCGACGCACGCGCTTAACAAAATCGTTCACGCGTCTGTTCTTCTCATGCCCGTGTACGGTAAAATAAACTTATTATGCATGAAATTGAACGACGGTTGCTAGAAAATAATTTCTAACATTGCAAATGCTTTTATTGGTAATTACCATTAGTCAGGATATCATTGAAACTTATCTCTTTTCGCTTATAATCTCAGACACATTACAACTTTTGACATTGTTTAATTCAAATCAGAAGTTGGTAAATTTGCAAAAATTATAGTTTTTTTTTATTCAGGAGACTCTAGCGACGCGTATCGAACAAAAAAACTCATGAAAAATACATTGTTATTAAATTATATTTTAATACAATCGAAAAGCCATGTTTTTCGTTTTTCGGGAGAAAAACGTCGAGGAAAGTTTATATTTGAAAAAAAATACTAGGATCGACGTAGTTGTCCAGTAGGGTTGAAGGAAACTTTTTGGGAATTTTCACCAAGATTGTTTCATCAATACCGAATTACCGACAATATGTTTATAAGGCCGCGTCGCGTTTCTTGGCCGTTGAAGCTTGCGAAAGAAGTGTGGTAAATTATAATTCCCAACAAGTGAAGAGAATGCGTTTATCTCCGCGGCTTGATTTATCGAAAATAGCACTTCCTCCACTTAGTTGGAAAAAATATAATCCTCAACTTGTGCAGAAAGGCTGTTTAAGCGAATTTTTCACATTCTTCACATTCGCCAACCAAGCTCATTCTGCACTCGTTGAGAAATATACTATATCACTACAGCGGAATTTTTGCGACGTAATTTTTATTGCTCTTTGCAGATGTTCAAAATAAATGAATATCTTTTTCAACATAGTTTGATAAAAAAAAATATATTAATCCGTCACTTTCTGCAAAAAAAGGCTGAGTTAGTCAAGTTTTGCGAAAAGTTCATTCATTAATACGTCAAAGAGTGATAATTTATTATAAATTTCAGGTGAAACGAAGCTTTTTAAAACAATAACAAACAAATAAACATATTCCAGTATAAAGTAAAGATAATACAAATTAATGTGTTGAGAACTTCGAAAATCTCAATTACTTTTTTGATTCCGGCTGTTTTCATTAATACACAGATTATTTCTGAAAATATTTTGCTAAACTTTTCGCAGTTAGTAGCAGTCATATATTATTACGATTAACGACACAGAATTTTGTTATACATACGTTATCATTGGAGATAAAATGGTTTAGCCTTTCTCAGCTCTTGCTTTCCTTGATTTGTAATTAGTTTATAATAAATTTTCGTGAAAATTCCCAAAAAGTTTCCTTCAACCCTACTGGACAACTACGTCGATCCTAGTTTTTTTTTTTCAAATACAAACTTTCCTCGACATTTTTCTCCCGAAAAACGAAAAACATGGCTTTTCGATTGTATTAAAATATAATTTAATAACAATTTATTTTTCATGAGTTTTTTTGTTCGATACGCGTCGCTAGAGTCTCCTGAATAAAAAAAAAACTATAATTTTTGCAAATTTACCAACTTCTGATTTGAATTAAACAATGTCAAAAGTTGTAATGTGTCTGAGATTATAAGCGAAAAGAGATAAGTTTCAATGATATCCTGACTAATGGTAATTACCAATAAAAGCATTTGCAATGTTAGAAATTATTTTCTAGCAACCGTCGTTCAATTTCATGCATAATAAGTTTATTTTACCGTACACGGGCATGAGAAGAACAGACGCGTGAACGATTTTGTTAAGCGCGTGCGTCGAAATGCATTCCGCGCTGTCAATGAAACGTCGATATATTATTAACTATTGCTCCAATCAATTTAATTTTTTTTCCAAAATCTTCTTTGAAGGGTCCCAACCAACTTCTCCGCTGGAAGTTTTTTCTAACTTCAATAAGAAAAAACTTCCTCGCATGGTGAAAAAAAATTGAATTGTTTTCAGCCGCTGCTAACAAATCAATTATTTACAATAAGAGTTAAATATTTTTCGGATATCCATTGGCTCTGGTGGTAAGTACAGCTTCATAGAATGCCGGAAAAAAAATTTCAACGAAATCGGTAGAGTATTGGATGAGTTTCAGCAGTGTTAGTTTCGAACGGAATTTATTTTCAAAACTATAAAAAAACCCATTGTCTATTTTTTAGCAGATGAAAGAATAAACAGGAAAAAAATATTTATCACAAAAAAGATGCGCCTTTTCGAGCTGAACATGACAGTATTTTTTGTTTAACGTTTCTCTGAATTTTTTTTTTCACCTCAGTATGCACAATGGACAATACTTTTACCCGTTCTCGAGCGCCTGGCGGGTTCTTGCATCGGGAACCTCAGTTACTGCTGGTTATAAAGGCAAAAATATTCATGAAAATTTGTAAATATTGGTATAAATAAAATTTTTAATGGCGATATAAAACAGATTCAGATTTCAAGTTTTATTTTCGGCATTTCGAAATTTCGAACGACCCCCTTCCCTTTCTTCGCGTTCACTACTGGTAAAATTTGAAGGTCAGCCCTTTAAAATTAAGAGAGATTTCCGTGAGGAATAAGAAATTTTGACAATGTCTTAAATTTTTGAGATATTCATCTAAATTTGTTTATATATAGAACGAAAACTGATCACTCGGAGCCAGAATTTGAAATTATAAGTTTATACTAGAACGCTGGCGCACAAAGCGCGCCGCATTCTAGACTTTCCTTTTTCTTCTATTCTTATTTAAATTCATACTATCATCCAACTTTTATTACATATACCTATACATATTTTCCTACTTTTTTCCTGGCTTTCGATTAATTATTTACATTCATTATTCTTTGATGCTTTGCTTATTTTTATGCTTTTATTCGACTTTAATGAATCCTAATTTGTGTACGTTAATTTTTTGATAGTCATTGTTATTATCTTTTATGCAATTTCTTTAAATAAAGATTTTCCTACATACTCTTATTTTTAAATTAAATGTTTGAATCATTTATCTATATGAACTACTTTTCTATTTACTTGATTATTTTCAAAAGATCTTGTTTTTCATATCTTGTGTCTGATGATTAACAATAACGAATTTTCGATCTTTGTTTCTCCTTTCGATTTTCATGTTTTTTAATGCTTTTTTTCTCTTTCTTTTACTTTCGTTTCAATACTTTTACTAATACAAGTTAGCATATCCAGACATTCCTTATTCTGTCTACTTTGGAAATTGGTAATTCCCTATCGGGCAGATCGCAATACTTACACAATACTCAAAGTCAGGTAATAGTCAGGAGTCAAGTCAGCAGAACTCATGGTTCTAGCAGACGAACCGATTCATGAGAAATCTATGTTGCCGACAGTGGGATAACATTTTTGTGAATGAAAGGTTCTTTTTAGATACATAAACGTATTTTTGTAACTTTTAAATTAAGTTTCATATCATGAAATTAGTAAATACATGCGATTCTTCACAATTGTGATAATTTTGTATTGATACACGAAAATGATTTATTGTTTACACCTTTCACAAAAGTAGGAATTTGAAATATTCATTTGTTTAAAATTGGTCATTTCAAACATTTTAAAAATTATCATTGTGTTCAACTTTTTACTTGCAACATCTACAGTAATTTTATAAGCATTTTTAATAGGAAAATTTAAAAAAGGGTGAATCTCTAGCAAACGCGCGTTCACCAAACCATCACCGAAAGTTGGTGAATGTTTGGTGAACGTTCGGTGAAAGAACGGTGAACCCACTTGATTTCAGATGTTTGGAGTTCTTAAAAACGTGGAAAAAGCGTTCCAAAGCGTAGAATGATTTATTTGATGAATTTAGCTAAATAATAGTAAATGAATTAATAATAAATAATTAATAAACTTAAGCAAAAATGTTCCGAACGTTAACAGTCTACTATTACTTCATTATGGCAAAGTTTAAAAACTCTGGGAACACTCGAAACGCAATAGAACTATCTAAAAAAAAAAATAATCGCGAGCTGATGTGCCCCGACTACGTACGCCCCTGTGAGAACAACTGTGTTGATGGCGCATTTCAAATTTCCCGCGTAGCGCATTATCTGAATATTATCTAGCGTATAGCAAGTGCGCTATCTACACTTATCTGACAATTTCTGTGGCTAACTTTCGTTTTTTAAAATTAATGCACCATTTTTTCGGATGTTTGGTCACTGGAAAATGATGAAAAACACTTTATTTACAAGGTAAAATAAAAGTTTCCCTGATTTTCAATGAAAAGGAGTAGATATTTGGTAAAGTACTTAACTGGTATCTAAGGGGCACCTAACTGGTACCTTATAAAGTACCGCTAAAGTAACGATTAGGAACCGGGGCGTTTGCTAGGGACTCTCATTAAGCCACACCCACCGTCTCGACGAAATACTGTCCAATTTTCGCGACAGAGTCGCTAATCCTGTCCAGGGATAGCACACTTTAACCAGGCGAATTGCTAATGTTTTTCGAGGGTAGGGATAGTTGTAGCGCGCGTGGTGGGAGTCCAGACTGCTCACTTGGAACACGACCAACCAGGCAAGCCAGCCCCTACACAACGAAAGTCGTGCCTGTGTTTTCGCGCGCGTGGTATTTTAATGTTCGATCCATCTTTTCCCAACATTTCCCAACTTTCGCATCTAGGACTTCTGGCTGAGTCCCTTATTGAGAGTCGCGACGGAAAATGTAGTCTAATTATTTTTAAATCGCATGTGGTATTTTCGCCCAGCAAACCAGTTTTGTCTCCGCTACGTCTCAGTGAGATCCCACGAAGCATCAAAATGACGCACAGAGAACGCACTTTGACGTGCGTTGACATGGGGGCGTCAAAGTGCGTACTCTGTGCGTCATTTTGATGCTTCGTGGGATCTCGCTGAGACGTAGCCGAGACAAAACTAGTTTGCTGGGCGTAAACGCCCGTTCACAAATAATTCACTGTAAGATAAACGTCCTTAGTAGTAACTTGATGGCTTTTTATAAACTTTATATAAAACACCGTAAGAAATCTCAATTTATGAAATGAAATTCCTTTTTTTATTAAATCTCCCTGGTGCTCCGTGGAGACCGTAAGATGGACCGTAAATTACGGTCCCTCTTACGGGTACTTTTTGCAAAAAAGACCCGTAAGAGAAAACGCTTGAAATAAAACATTTGAATCACAATAACACACAAAAAAATATGTAAAGATTCATTTTGTGCCAACTAGTTTGTAAGTGCCAGTATTATTATGTATAATTTATTATTATACTGTTTAAATATGAAAAAATAAATCCAGGCTGCTTACGTGAGACTATTTAAATCAATCTTTCATCAACGTACACGATTCATAAGATTGTTGAAATCTGGAAAAACACAAATTTGCTTTTAGCACTAAAATCATGATGTATGTATTATATTAGATGATTCATATTTATATATTATAATAAATATGTATTTAGCATATTTATGATATAAATAATTATTTAAAAATTTCGAAATTTACAACGAATAAGTTTCAAATTGGATTATCGTAAGAAACGATTATAGACCGAATTTGACATCAAGAATTACATATTATGTATAGTATTAATGTAACGCAAAAGGATATGTAATTAACGTAGTGACTTATAATTATGTATCATATTATATAATAATAAATTATACAGAAGTCAATGTGTCGTAAAGCTGTTCATAACGATGTCATTTGCCTGAGCGATAGAAGCATTCTTGCGCTGATGATTCTATGCATGACTCGCCTGTCTGTTCCCCTCTGAATCATGCGATTCCTGGAATAACGTGATTGGCCCGCTTCACTCGCGTAATTTTGGAATCATCACCACGTCAATCATGAAATGCAATAGCGCAGCAGTTGAAGTTCGAGACCGCGCCGTACAACTACTTTTGATATTGATGTAAGCAACGAAAAAACGTTGTAAATTCGTTGTTGAAGTGTCGTGTTTTACTCACTCAAAGTGAGAATCAAAAACTTCCCATTTCGCGACACGACAAATGTATCTGAAAGAGGTTGTACTTTTATAGGATCACGTTTTTCATATTTAACAGAAATGAATTAAGTATTATATAGATGATATTAAGGGTTTTTATAAATTTTGGATTATTTTGGACAATGTTTAAATAAATTCTGAAAGTGAACTAAAGCGTGTCAAGTGTGTCACGGAAATTCCACTTCATCACGGAATTTTGAAAAAAATCGTGTTTTTTATCGTCTATGAGTGACTGATTTTGCAATGTTAATAATTCGCCAAAATATTGGTATTTGTTGGTGTTATAAATAATCAGACTTTTTTGTAAGCCTTGATTAAAAAATTCACATCTCCAAAACAACTCGATATAATAAAATAAATTTTTTTTCGTGCTTTTGTACGAGTTTGTTCTGTATTACAATCGAAAAACATTTCACAATTGTTGAAACAAATAATTGTTAACATAGTTTTTCATAAACAATTGTATTTTTGAACGCTCCCTTAACGCTGAAAAATTGAATTTTTTTGGCTAATATTACGGAAAAAGTTTACCTTGAATCATTCATTAATAGAATTTTTTTCTACTCTGAGGATATATAAATTTTTTTTTCGCGCACTCAATTCACTATCTGAACGCTCGACACGTTCAGGAATATTGCTTTTACCCCTACCGGAGTAAATCCTATTTTGAAACTATTTTCATAACGGTTATTGACGTCATTGATTCGTTTTCCAGCAGTATACACTGCTAGAAAACAAATGAAAAATCTGTCATTGACGTCAAAAACCATTCTGGTAATGGTTTTAATATGGGCTAAAATGCGATTTGATCCGGTAGAACAGCGTCAAATTTTGCCTTTGTACCTCATCTTACATTACGAACGAGATTAATAAAACAATAGATAACTGCATAACTCTGAATTACTATAAAATAATAATTTTTATTGCCTACATTGGCCATGTCAACATCAGAGCGGCACGTCGAACAAACCATATGTGTATGTTCAAATTTTGATCGCAATTAAATGCATTCATTCAATTAAGAACGACAGTTTTTTTATTTACGTAAAAACTTCAATTCGTAAATTATTATCTTTCTAATACTAGATAATTTGAAATATAAAATAGTTAAATTAGTTACACTTCATTACACTTTCTTCTGAGTAATTATGCAACATTATCTTTCTTGTTGTAATGTGTACGGTTGAAAACAAAACTTGGAAAAACTAAAGTCTGAACGAAAGACGCCTGTAAATCTCTTACAATGTAAATTCAACTATATGCGCGCTTTAAAGTCAAAATTAACTAAAACTATTTACGTAAACGACCCTTACGAAAAAAAAACTCAAGTCGAACCCAGTTGAGTTTTATTTCGTACACCCAATTTGGGTTTCCATAAGCAATAACATGCAGTTTGAGTTTCTTTTCTATAAGAGGAATATCTAATAAAGAAATCATTAAATAATTGTTAAATATTACTTATAAATATTGAATTATCATATATACATCAACTCAAGCTAAAATAATATAGTTATTTTGTGAGTAATGCAACAAGAAACTTATTCAATTTTTACTTCAAAGAGTGTGTAACCGGCGTTTTCATTGAAATACTTTTGGGGCTGTCTTATATACGTACATTTTTTCCCCTTCCAAGTTTCGTTTTCAACCATTCGTGTCGTTCATTAGTAATTGACCAAATGTATTTGTTAGCGAATAAAATTTGAACACGTGCCGCTCTGTTGTTGACATGGCCAATGTAGGCAATCAAAATTATTATTTTATAGTAATTCAGAGTTCTGCAGTCATCTATTGTTGAATTTATCTCGTTCGTAATGTAAGATGTGGTGCAAAAGGCGAAATTTGACGCTGTAAAAGCAATATTGCTTAACGTATCGAGCGCGAGCATAGTGAATTAAGCGCGCGACAATAGTATATTACGTACCTAGGACATAAATTTTTTATTTACGAGTGTGAAGTTTGTAGACCGAGGCGAAGCCGAGGTGCACAATCACACAAGTAAATAAAAAATTTCTGCCCTAGTTACGTACTATATTTTATGTTCCGAGGGCTAGAAAACGAATTTTGAGATTTCGAACTGGACGAGAAATGCGTTTTCTATGCCAGAGGTACATAAAAAAATTTAAATATCCTTAGAACAAAAAAAAAAAAATTCTATTTATGTATCGTTTGAGGTAAACGTTTTCGGTATTATTGGCCAAAAAAATTTAATTTTTCAGCGTCAAGGAAGCGTTCAAAAATACAATTGTTTATGAAAAACTATGATGACAATTATCTGTTTCAACAATTGTGAAATATTTTTTGTTTATAATACAAAACAAACTCGTACAAATACACAAAAAAAAATTTATTTAATTATATTGAATTGTTTAATTGGAGATGTGAATTGTTTAATTAAGGCTTACAAAAAAATCTGATTGTTTATAACAGCAACGAATACCAATATTTTGACGAATTATTTACATTTTAAAATGAGTCACATGTAGGCTGAAATCATAGATACAACTTTCGTTGGGTTGGCACTGGCTTATCTGGCTTTTCGTGTCCAACGTAGCGTGGAATTATTGGTATTTTCTGAATGAATAAACATTTTTTTTTTATGCATTTTTGTATGTTCAGAAAGGTATAACATATTCTCAAGCATCAACTAAAATTAAAACATCATTTATTTTATTGCGTAGTTCTCTAGAAAACCTAAATATGCTTACGGGTTTTTTTTTTGCACAAAGTACCCGTAAGAGGAACCGTAAGTTACGGTCTCCACGGAGCGCCAGGGCTTGCTTTTTTTAAGTGACCATATAGAAATAGCAATATATTAGAAATTTTTATCAGTTTTTATAAAGATAAAATAAAGTTTTTACAAAGTGGCTTTATAAAAACTTAGAAAAACTTTATAAAACATTCCTTTTTTTATAGAGTCATTTTATATCAAAAGAGTGGAATTTCCTTTAGAAAACTAAGATTTTATAAAGGGTTCCAAGAAAAGTTATTAAAAATCTAAGTTACAAGAGGTATTAAATATTTTGTAAAAGTTAATATATATTTATAGTCATTTGTTATGAAAACTTATAATGTTTACATAAACTTCTAACTGACTTCAACAATATGGTACAATCTATAATTTTGAAAATTAAGTGAATTGATATAGTTATATTTATTATATTGTGTATAGTAATGAAGTTCGAAGATTATTCGTTGTAAAATTCGTAATACAAAAAATTACTAATTATAAAATGTGGAATTCCTAGTTTTTTTAACATAATTGACACTGAATACAGTCCCAGAATATTATTTCTCAAACTCTCTAAGTAAGATATCTTTAAAATATCAATATTCTCAAAGATTGAAAAATTTTGCTCTTCTATGTTTTAAAGATTCAATAACCTTCAAAATCATGAAAACATAAATTTTATATGAACGAGTATGAAGTTTGGTAGACCGAGGCAAAGACGAGATAATTGAGAAAGTTTGTCAAAAATATATATATATATTTTTACAATTCAACAATTTTTTCGAATGAACTTTTGTTACTTTAAAGTTGTCTTGCAGCTTGGGTCGAATAATAAAAATTCGACCAAATTTGACATACAGATAGTTTATGGCACCTTACATCACCTCGTAAAAATTTCAAAGTGATCTTGTCCTATGTTTTCGAGCAATAAGTGATTAAAGTTAGGAAAAAATACATAGGCTCTTAGGGGAGCACGTGAATTTTTACCCTTTGTTTTCAAAAAAAATTACTTGCAGAAATGAGATTGCCACGAAAAACTAGTATATCATAAAGCATAGCCTTACAAAAGTACTATGCAAAGTTTCAAAAAGATTTTGTCTGCGGAAAAAAGGGATACTACATGACGTCAGCGAATTCAGCGTATGCGTACAATTGTCAATTTTTTCCACGACTAATATTGAGAAATATTATTGATTTCCACGTATCAAAAAATTATTTGATGAATTTACAGCAATACATCGTTGTAAAATAATAAAAATATTACTTACAACAAGAGTTACAAGCCATACGAATTTTCATTGCATGAAGTTGGCAGCGAATCCAAACAATGCTTTTAGCTTCAGGGACAACTTCTAGCTGCAGGACAACCTTAAGTTACAAGTGTTCGAAAAAATTCAACTGCTTAAAACCTCAATTACGGACTGAGAATTTTTTACTTCGACATAATTCTATTTAAAATAATTATATATTTAAATATATAATTAAAATAATATTCTAATTAAAATAATAAAAAATTTTGTAAAATAAAAAAAATCAAATCATCTATTCTATTAACTTATTTACTATCTGCTAGAAAGTGAATATGCGCTGCAAAACAGTGCGTATTCACTTTTGAAGTCATTTCTTTCAAATTAAAACATATGTATAAGCGCTTTTACGATGTTTTCGAAATTTTATTTAATTTTTATTTATTTAATAAAAGATATTATTATTTCACAATCTTTACATTTTTATAACACCCACCTTTTCTAATTTCAAAAAGGTGGATAATTTTCAAAGGCCCTCACAATTTTTTTTAAGTATCTTAAGATAAATATAGCACATAGTACTATGTAATTTATTAATCACTACATTTTACAGCCCATCAATTACTCGAAGCACAATGCGCGAGAAAACAGATACGCCTTTCGTTGTGTTGGGGATGGCCGTTGCTGGCCGTGTTAAAAGTGCGCAGCCTCGCAAGGAACGCGTTCGTAGTTGTCGATTTGAATTATGCCGCCAAAGTCTCGCGTTCTCATTGGTCGATATTATTTCGAATAATGCAAGGCACAAGATTGGGTGAAATTTTTAGCATTGGTTTAAACACGGGAGAGTGCTGCCCCTGATCACCCCTGATCCTGTCTCCAGATCCTTGCCACTCGAGTTCAGAGCCACTGTCCCAAACTGACAATAACATTAGATTGTAGAGCTGGGCAAACTATCAGTTATTACTGATAGTTATCAGTAAGCGGGGATATCATTAAGTATCAGTAACGTTTTGACGCTAGTGATACTTAATGATAGTTTCAAGTTTCAAGAACACGTTGTTCCGTCGGGCATAGTATATTTTTTCTCACTCTTCAGCGAGGGGTAAACGAAGATGTACATACTTTCGAGACTCGAGACCTGATTGGTAGACTAGTTGAAAGTGCGCATGCGCCTAGTTTTAAGAACAAGAAAACTTTTTATTTTGACCTGGTATCAATCTGTCTTTTTCTAACTCGCCAGCCTCGTGTGCTTGTAATTAACTCGCTCTTTGGCAATTGTCAATTGTAACTGACTGCATTTGTGACGTAGTTTGTTGTTCTTTTTGATATATTGGTATGATAATCTAAAAAAAAGTGATGCAGCCTGCAAGAAGAAGTTCTTCACGCAAAAAATAAGAAACTTTGCCGTTTCTCGTTATCGAAGCAAGTGGAAGTGGAAGTTTTAGTGCTGTAAGTTCTCAGCCGAATGTCAACAGGCCAGATAATCCAATTATTTGTGGGTGAGTATGATGTTTTTGTTACGTTTTTATGCATTTGTGAAAAATAAAATTAGAATATTGATAAATCGAAGACTTCACTGCAAATGGGAAAGTATTAGATGATCAAATGCTCAAATCCGACTCCGTGCCTTCGAATACTTTCCAGAAAAGATCAAAGTGCCGCCATAAACGGTATTCAAAGTCATAAAGTTGGAGTTGAGAATTTGATCATCCAATACTTTTCCATTTGCAGTGTTACCAATATGAAGAGTCAGTTAGAGCTATAATTTTTGAGCGAATATAATGAAATAATTTTCACAATAGAAAATAATGATTATTTGGAAATAGTAACGAAATTTCATTAAAACGCTTTTTGCCATTCAAAGTACAATTAATGAATATTTCCAAAAAATCCTGGTTACACTGGGGGGGGGGGGGGAACAAGGACCTCCGACTTTCCGGTTGAGTCCCCAGTGTAACCAGTAATTTTTTTATTTTTAACGACTAATATTAATTAAGACCTCAAAAACCGTTACAAATAATTTTTGATATATTTTTGGCCATCTTTAGAAATAGAAGTAATAATTTAAATAACAATGAATATAAAAATATATTTCAATAGGATATAATGATATCAGCTGTCTGAAACTTCAAAATTGTTGAAGTATGGAAAATAATTTTACTTTTTAAAGTATGCAGACTTGTAGAAATAGTGCGAAAAATTCAAAATTACAGTAATACAACGATTTACTTGTAAATTGAATACAGAATAAATTGAAATATACGTATTGAGTAAATTTTTATGAAATTTTATGAAATGTATTGAAATGTTTTAAAACAATAAACTAACCCAAAAATGAATAATGCAGGGTCAAAACTCTAAAAAAGAGGTCTCCCGTGTGGCAGTTTCTTACTCAAAGCAAGGATGGAAAATCAGCTACGTGCAAGTGTGGACACTTGACGTCTTTCAGTAATACTACGAACTTGAAGGACCATTTAGAGAGGCATCACCTGAAAGAGTGGAACAAAGCCTTGAATAATATGAGCCCCTGGAAAGCAGAACGTCCAGATCGCGCGAGACGAGTTCGCCTAGTAGGTAAGTGAGGAGATAACGCGTTGTTAGGGGCCGCATTTATTCGACACAAAATTTTGAAATCGCGATTACTCTGGTATTAATGGTCGTATTGAGATAATTTCTGGGTGGAAATTTTCGTCAGTCTTTGCGGCTTCTCATGAATATAGAATCATAGCTCATTTCGTATAAATTCAATTTCCAAACTGAGCACGAAGTATTCACAACTTTGAGCTCAAAAACGTCGCTATAAATTTTCGAATTGTCCAAAACAACCAATACTTATCAAGTGCATATATATTTATCTATACTATATCCAAAATTCAACCCGATCTGATTTGATTTGTAAAAATGACGAGCATAAATATGTCAACGCTCGACCAAGGTCGCGCCGATTTTGCAGTTCCGTCAAATGCGCGCAACGCTTTGCGATGGAATTTCATGTAAAACGTACTTTTTTCTTTACTTTTCATTTATTATTTGTTCACAGCTTTTTTACATATGTTAACCATTAACTGCAAAGAAGTATCAATACAGGAACATGTTTTATATGCAACACAGCAATACATTTGAAGAAATTAAATTAAATACTGAAAAAAAAAACTTCTGAAAACACATTTTTGAAATACATCACTTTACATCTATCAATTACATCGTTCGCAACCATACTTATTTTACAGAATCCGAAGTCTTGAAAGTCTCTTTTTTCTTACGTCTAATAGTCATTTCACTCAAATATTTTTCGAAATATTGTTTGCCTTTCTCGCTCAAAAACTTCAACAATGCCTTCAGGTCTTTGATTTTTTCAGGAGATAATCGCCAAATTTCAGGCCCTGAAACCTCAATCAACTCGTCGAATGTTTTTAACTTTTCAATGTAAAATTTTTTTGGTTCATGGTAATAGTCTTCATAAACGCCAACCCACCCATCTGGAAAATAGACTAGCTTTACAGCTTTGCTAATCTTCAATGATTTTGAAATTACAAATTTTTCTTTTTAGAAATAATTAATGTTTTATTTCTTTAGGAAAAAAGCAAAAAATCGGAAAAGAAAATACGAAAAAATTGACAAATTTGTTGTCAAAACACCAAACACCGTATCCTATGGTAGTGACTCTGACCGAAAAAAAACCTTGGACCGAGCAGTCACCAAATTTGTAATCAAAGATTTACAACCTTTCTCAGTGGTCGAGGACGAAGGTTTCAGAGACTTAGTGTCTGAATTAGACCCACGGTACACGCTACCATGTTGCAGAACCCTAAGTGACAAACTGATTGATGGGGCTTTTCAGAAAACGCACGAACACCTTTCTGACATTCTAATGAAAAGAAGGTTAGTTTCAAAACGATTTTTACTATGTTTTCCATTACTCTATATTCGTAATTTTTTCTTGATGTAAGGAATCGGTCATTTTTCACGAAAAGAAAAATAAAAAACTTGCATTCTTGATAAGTTTAAACCCAGCAAACCAGTTTTGTCTCGGCTACGTCTGAGCGAGATCCCATGAAGCATCGAAATGACGCACAGAGTACGCACTTTGACGCCCCCATGTCCGAGGTTTTTACGTCTATGGGACCGTCCGTTGGGACGTACCCGCTATTTACTGGTGAGCTGTATGGGAGGTCGAATTTACGTAACTTTTGTGACCTCCCGGCATTGTAGCAGGCTTTAGCGCATAGACCTCGCCGGCAGATCGCGGATACATCCCGGAAGCTACGTCCCATAGACATAAAAACCTTGGACATTGGGGCGTCAAAATGCGTTCTCTGTGTGTCATTTTGATGCTTCGTTGGATCTCACTGAGACGTAGCGGAGACAAAACTGGTTTGCTGGGAACTTATATTTGTAGTATGTAGCAAATAATCATGAAAAAATTACAGTACACTTTAATGCGATGTAATTTTCACATAATATTACATAATTTCCCAAAATAATAAAATTATTTAAAATTACATAAAATTTACACATAATTACATAATTTTTACATAATATTACATTTAAAACTTTCAAAATAAACATGACCCAGCGTCAAAAAACAAGCATAGACTAGATGATATTAACATAAATTTCTTTATATCTATAGCTGAAAAACCTGGGTTGCATTGTGCACATTATTCTTGTTGTGAATACAGCAATCCTTAAAACAAAAGAAGAGAATGATTTGATTTGTGTCAATAATGAAGACATAATGGACCTCATGAAGTATGTATTTAAATATCTAACACTACCCCAAAAATATATGAACGACTAATATTATAAATGCAATTTGTAGGATCATCAAAACAGATGTTATTGGTGACTTGGCGGTTTCTGTGTAAAGCATTATTTAAAAATGCAAAGCATCGTTGGGTTTTTTCATCACAGTGGTATTGCAACCAAGGCGTTGGCCATAGAGTTGGAGCAACGAGGTGAAAAAAATGTCAAACTGCTTCAAAGCGTTGAAACTCGTTGGAACTCGACTATTTCATGATGAAAGGCGTTTACACTAAGAAAGATGCAATTGCTGTGGTGCTGAGTAATTTAGATAATGGAGTTCCACGTTTGACCGCCACGGAGATAAAATTAATTCCGGCAATCATTCGTCAACCATTCGTCGACATGACAGACGAATTGAGTGGAGAGAAGTACGTCACGATTTCACTAATAATAGCTTGCGTCAAGGAACTCACCATTAATGCTGAAGAGTTTGACAATAGGCAACATGCAGCGTCGCCAGTTATAGTTGATTTCAGAAAAAAGCTTATGGATGGGGTAAAAGAAAGACTTTTGCAATATGAGAGCAAAGATATTGTTGCGTAAGTATCCACGCTTTAGAGAAACCAGCAACGAAATACTTGTTCATTACCACGAACCAAAATTGTTATGGATACAAAATATAAAAATATTCTATGGTTGCCTTAATAATGCAAAGTATTTAAAAAATTTTCTTCTACAGTTTCAGCACAATCTTGGATCCACGATTCAAAGATATGGGCTTTTATCGGCCAAGTCAATATGAAAAAGCGCTGGCTGGAATCAAAGAAGAATTGATGGCAACTCTTTGTGAAGCTGAAATGACCAGCCACGTTGACGAGCCACAAAGTGACTAAGAGACTGAACCGCAAAAAAAAACTATATTTTCTTTTAAAAGTCGTTTATTGAAAGTTAATCTGAGTCTTTACAGAAAATATTAATGTATTTTTTTTTGTTCAAAAATTAGTTCACTCATAAAATGCCATGAAATCTTTAATTTTTAGTGTTGCTATAAACTATTTACTAATAAAAAAATTTTATACGATATTTATTTACTACATTAACATTGCTTTTAGAAATTTAATAGTTTATGCAACGACTATAAAAAAATCAATTTTCCTTATTCCGCTTTTTCCAGAACGTTTTGCTTAGCTGGAGAGTCGCCAGAAGCCGCAATTTTCAAAGAAACCAACAATCCCATATTCCTCGCAAGCCTTGGTGATTCTGAAATCATATTTAGATGGCGATTTGTTGCCCGATGACACAGATGTCATTAAATTTTGGCAAAGTTATTCAGAATTCAAGGGGTTGCAACAAATCGCTCTGAAATACTTGTGTATTCCGGCAACGTCAGTGCCCTCCGAAAAAGTGAACACTACAGCCGGCAACACGATCACTCATAAAAGATCCAGTTTGAAACCAGATACGGCTGAGAAACTGATTTTTCTCCGTCAAAATTATGAATATTTGCGGTTTTAAATACTTTTTGACAAAAAATCATTGGAAAAATTGAACAATAAATGATGTTCCTTGCTTAAAATGTAAAATAATTTTTTTGATACGTTCCTACCCTTTCCTGAACTTTTGAGGATTTTTTGAATTTGCCGCTTGAACGTGGTGGTGGGGGTAATTACTGATATTTACTGATAGTTATCAGTAGCCATTTCTTACTGATATTCCCAGCTCTATTAGATTGTGTTTTGTTTACATGTATCTCCTCTCTCTCTTAGCTGTCAACTGTCACTTTTATTTATATTTCGCAGTTATCACACAAATTTGAATATAAAAACACTTCAACTCGAAATTTTTATACAATTTTTAATTTTTCGCGAATTGCCGCGCACTTTGAAAATATCGGTGCGTATAGCGAATTTCCGATTCGTTCTCATTCGAAATTTAACTTCTACTACGCCGCCAACTTAACTTCTCAATCAGCCAATCATATCACCAATAAAATATCACTAATCTGAAGTTTGCTATTGGACATCAACTTTATTTTTTAGGATTCCATATAATCAAGAACGTATATAATAAGGACTGGAATCTCGGGTGAAAGGCGTAGCACGAGAATGGGTACCCTATTTTTGTTTGTGCGAGTGAGAAAGCTGCAGGCACGTGCTCCAGTGGTTTTGTGGCTTTTTTGACATTTCGAGATAAACAACACTGCCTTCTCTCTTTCTTGAGAGAAGGACAACCTGATGCGCAGTAACGACTCGCGCAACGGACCACTATTTTGACATGAGAGGTGCCCAGCAAGAAGGCTAGAAACTAAGGAAATATAACTCGCGGGCTAAACAAAAGAATCGAGAGGGCCGAAAGCCGTATCCTCAATGCGAAGCAAAACGCTGTACTGCGCATGTGCCACTTGTCACGTGGTTTTGATCTCGATGTTGGCGTTGGCTGGGAATCTGGGATCGCGGCAAAGCAGCGAGACGCACACGCGTGTCACCACTTGATTCCTGGAAATCGGGATACGGATTTCGGACCGACCCCCTGCTGGGAGTTATATCTGCTTAGTATCTAGCCTTCTTGGTGCCCAGAAATCTTGCCACGGCTGCTCGTATTTTAGCGTACCGAGTTTCCAGTTCTTATAATATACGTTCTTTCATATGATCTATATTTCAACCGCAGATGGGCCCGCATCAGGATCCTCCATTCATAGAATTCGTTATTTCTCAAACAAAATCTAAAACCAAACAATTTAGTACTTACAAATCTTAGTATATTAAATATTATCCCATTATAAATGAGTTATCGGAAGTGCAAATCAAAGTCAAAATGACCGTAGTTGTAATGAATCATGCAGTTATATAAAATGGTCGTTTCACAAGGTTGCTGTCAATTCTCGAAAAACTCAACTATAAAACTCATTTCAGTGCGTCCAAGAACAGACATGAGGAACTTAATTTGTTGTTTGTCTGTTTCAGGGGAAAATCCTGCTGCAATGCAACACGGTGGAAGTCCCACATTCAGGGCAACCTTTGTTCCCGTCATTTTGGCAATGACCTTTGTCCTGAGGTGACCATGAGGTTTTGGATAATGTGCCGCTTCGGGCATTTCGAAATGTGATCCAAACTAATCCGACCGCTGGAAACACTGACCCAAGTCGATGTAACGCGCGTCGTCGTTTCACCTTACATTTCGTTCCCTTCTTCTTCTGTGAAAATGGGAAACCGAACTCAAGGAAAATTCACGTTTTTTCTCCTGCAATAGGATGTTTCCATTGTATGATGTAATATTAAGAGTAATTGACGATCGATTTTTGTACACCTGTTTTCATGTGTTCCGGGTCGTTGAATGATGGCGTTTGTTGTTTGCCATTTGAAAAGTGAACTACAAAAAATATTTGGAAATTCTTCGTTTTTCATTCTGTTTGTTGGATACATGAAATGTTTTGTTTGCGAGTTTTTCGAGTGGTTGACGGAATTGTATATACAGGGTGTATTGGGATAAACGTAGTTTATAAGTGATTCATTCATAAAGAGATCCATGAATAAAATTTAATGATCAGTGTAGCAGGGGGGTTTATTATTATATGAATTTTTTTTAGGTTTAAGAATGTTGAAAAGCGATTTTAACGATCCAAGAAAAACTTTCAGAATTTCATTTCCGAATTTGTCCAAATTTTTTTAGTGCAGAAAAATATTCACCCTTAGTTTTTTCAGTGACTAGAGCGTCGCTTTATGAAATTCCGGTTAAAAAATTTTTTAATCACGAACTCCTTCACATGGCGTACTTCTTGTATCATATATATTCAAAATATACAATAAGGAAAAAATTGATTATTTGAAAACTTTTATGTTGAAGACCCCCTTTAGACATTGAAAGGGTTTCTGAAGGTAAAAAACGAATTCCTGTAATTAGATATTGTAAAAAAGGGATTATTGATAATCCACTGAAATTTGCTGTTTCGTTGATGAGGGTTGGAGGCTACATCGAAAAATGCAGTAATTTTGCGGAGCCGGTTGAATCACTGAACAGGAAAGGCAGCGACGTCGATGACAAAGACCACGGGCAGAGACCCGACAAGGAGCATTCGACGATCGATCGCGATAAATTTCACTAATCGTCCCGTGAAAGCGAGCTGTTGAAATGGAAGTGTAACAATGATGCACGAGCTCGCGTAATAAACGTGGTAAATCTGCTCGATCTAATGCGATAATTCCATCAAAGCCTGGCTCAACGTAAAATACATCACGATTTCGCAACAATGTGAAATTTTTATCTGATCCCCTCGACTTTCAAGTGATTCTTAAGCACGATAAAACCGTTCAAGTCACATCTTTCGAGATTTCGATACACTTCAAATTTTTAATATTTTTTACCATCTAAAAATGAAAGAGTACGTGATTTATTTACATACATTTTTTTATTAAAATCTTTATTGTTGCTCCTCGTATCAATTGCCTAAATAATAATCAACGCATTCTAATATGAAACGACGAACCAATATTAACATTACCCTACAAACGCTTCTTCCACAACGATTTCATTGAGAAAAAAAAGTAGTACAGCATACACTCGACGAGCACGAAAAATAGTGTACAAACAAAAACCCTTAAGATTAATAGGTAGACGTTACACAATGCTCCGCTGATTGGTTAATCATTGAAATCGGCTAATATTGGCCGGACAATCGGTGCACATACATCACTCTTTCTCCCCCACTCCAAGAACTCGAGAACCGAGAGTTTCACAAGAAAATAATACGTTTTCTTTCACCCCTTAAAAATATTTTATTCCAAGTTTCTAAAAATGATTTTTTGTGTAACTCTCGCTCTTTTTTTACATCGCTTGAATAAAAAACAAAACTAGACAAAAAAAAAATGAAAAAAAAAAAAAACTATTATGAAGAAAAAACGAAAGCGCGTTTCAGGATAAAGATTCAAGACTTGAAATGGAAAAAAAGGTTTTTTTTTTTTTTTGTACACTTTATGCAACAATTTTTGTCGGGACTTCGAGAAATACAAAAATTTAGATACTTGAGTCAAAGATTCTATAATTCATGAAAATCGTCGAACAACTTTCAAGATTATCCAAATATTACGTAAATTCTAAATTATTACTCTCTTTAGTTTCCAAAACTAACAGAATCCTGATTCCAAAACTTCAAATATATCCCTTTCAAAGGAGAGAATTTTGCTTCCAACTTTCAAAACCTTTCGGATAAAATTGAACCTTATCAGTACATGCCAAACTTATCTGTGATTTTGTTCTCAGTGATCGTTTTTTGAGGTTGAAATTTTCGAAATTTAAATTTGGGGATGCACTTAAAATCGAAAATTATGCTCATGCAAGTTCGAGGGGAAGCAATGAAAATAACGACGCCGCCGTCAGTCTTGTGAAATCGACGAGAAAAAAATAGCGCACATCTGGCGGCGGCTCGCGTTGGAATGTTAGCGAGCTACGCGATTTATCGTCCTGGAATAACGATCGCATTACGACTAATGTGCCCCGCAATGTTGGCAATTGAAAAGGGAGGGGGGAAAATCAGGAAGAAGTTTGCTCGAAACGTGCGAACGAAGAACAAAAAAAAGGTTCTTATCAAATTATAGGGAATTTATTTACAGGCGATCCATGAAGGGTGTCTACCGATCGAAAGATGAAATATTTCAAGTAATTTAGAACTCTAATTTTTTTCAAGTTAAATACTCCAAAAATGAAAAATACTCTAATTGAGGTAATAATTTATATTTTCAAATACGAATAAGTGTCTGAAATTAAAATTAGGAAATCGTCTACAAAATGAACATGAAAGTAAAGAAAAAATCAACCATTTATAATCATTAAATAATAGAGGAAATTAATACATGGGATTTTCGAAGAATTGAGTACCCTTTTATTTGTTGGCTTCCAGTGATCCAGAAGAAAGTACCATATAAAGGAGCAGAAATTATTCTTATAATTATTAAACTTTGCAATGAAATATAGAGACATAATTCGCGAATTTTTCACTTCACAAAAATTACATTTTCAAAACTAAAAAATATGGAACTGAACATTAAAGTATAAAAAACTTGGTAATCATTGATAAGAAATCCCTGAATACGAAAAAACAATTTTTTTTGCAAATTAAAAACTTTAATGCATTCAGATAGAGATTTCCTGTTTCAAGATTTTTTTTGCTTGTTTCTCAAATATTTTTCCATTTTGTGCATATGAATGAAAATTTTCTAATAACTCCTCTTCAAAAAAATTTCAATGGTTTCAACATAAAACAACTTTGTGTCAAATTGACTTTGAGATCCTTCCAAATTTTAAAGTAAATTATGTTAGGGCTTGAAATATTGTGAAATGAGGAAATTAAAGTAGCTTATGAATTTTGGGGAGCTTTAATGTAAATATCTCAAAACAACTAACATTAACAAATTTTGGCTTAGAAAAACTAGCATATTTCAAATTTATTTTCGATTTCCCCAAATCACTAATTCTATCGTACTCGTACGAAACTATTTATAAAAAAAATTTCTCACTAGAATATGCGAATATTTATTCCTAGAGAACTTTTGGGATATTCAAACTCTGATGCGTTTTTGAAAAAATTCCTTTGGATTTCCATTCGATTATTACATATATCACTTTCATTAAAGAATGTTCAAAAAAATTGTTGTATTTTGAACATTTTTAACACAATTTTTTAAGACTTTGGAACTGAAAAACTCAATAGTAGAAAATATTTACGAAATACATAAAAATACCCAAATTACAAGTATTTTACTCATATTTTTTTCTTTTCGTTTAAAACATTCTTGTTGCACTCAGTTTTGTCTATTCGCATAATTCTTTGAATTCAATCACATTTTTCTTGTATAAAGTGCATGATTAGCCATGTTACATAGAAATTTTATTCTAAATAAAAAATGTGAACTCAAGAATCTATTAGCATTAATGGCATTGATATAGAAGTAATGAATTTTCAATAAATTCGAATGAAAATTGAAAAAGTATCATCTCCCATTACCAATACAACATAGGAATAAATTGAGGTCATTGGGGTTTTACAAATAAAGAAATAGATAAACTAAATATCAGAAATTGAAAAAACAAAAACTCTTCTTGAAACCTCAGAGTGAAAAAAGTAATCATAAAAAAAAGTGAACATTAGAATTCCAGAATCTTTGATGACACATTCAGTTGTCACAAGTCATCATAACTTAAAAAAAAAACATCCAACCGACATATCATTTGAATTCACAAAATTTGATAAAACTGAAATTTCCATATTCTATAACTTCCCGATTTTCTAAACATCCTCCACATCCCATTCAGACGCACATTCTTTAATTCTCATAAAAAGTTCGTTTACTTTGACTACCCTTAATGATGTAGTTCATTCTTACATAATAATTTTCGCAGCTATGTTCGTTAAACTCACTCTGAACTCGTATTTGATGCTCGCACCCAAATAAATCATTGATTTATTTTTCGAAAAGAGAATGAAAACACGACTTTGAAGAAAAAAAAGCTCAGGCGCCAAGCAAAGCTATTTGCCGCAATAAAAAAATATCGTGTTTTGGTACATTCACGCATCTCGAGTTACATGGTTTCCGGAAAAAGTTATGCTTACGAATGATAATCATGGTAATAGTCGCGAAATATGTACAATGCCACGAAAAAAAGGGGACGTTTTTGTTTTCTTCGAGAATAGTTGCAAAAATCAAAGGAAAAAAAACATAAAAAAAAGAAGAAGAAACGACGAGTACACTAGTGGCTAAAAAAGAAATGAACAAACGTATTGTCAACAGAATATTTTGATGGCACAAAATTTTCGTCCTCGAATCAATTTATCCTTATAATTTTTCAGGATTCAATTATGGTTAATTGCATATCGCTTATTTCCACATCGCAAAAGAAACTGGTAAATTTTTACAATTCTGCAACAAAATGTAAAACGTTTTTTTTGCAATCCAAAAAAAGCAATATGTAATTAATTTCGCTTAAAATTGATTTTTATACTTCGCCTTATTCATTTTTCAGCCACCAGAAAACTTTCAAATTTCCTGTTGCACGTGAACCATTGATCAAAATTTAGTACCTTAAACGATATAGGTAATAAACGTTCGTGTATCAAATTATCATCATAACTTCTTATCTGTTGGGCACACACGAATAAAAATCTCAACTGTGTAGTTGCCTTTCCTTCTTATTTATTTATTTATTTTTTTATTTCTATCTTTTTTCCATGAAGACTTTTGTACCAATTAACCATCCTCTTTTGGTGGTGTGAACCAACCTGAAAAATCAAAAAGAATTCTCAATTTTAATTCTTACATAATCTCTGAAACATTTGAATTATTCAAACTGAAGTCAAAACATCGAATGTTGTCAAATTAAACAACTCTGACATATGTTTAAAAATAAGAACATTCTTTGGAGACTCGAAATTTGATACCAAAACATCTGATGTCATTTCACATAACTTACCACTTTTCTCGTGTATTTGCACAAGCGACTTGAAAGACTGTTGCGCTCGTGCAAGGCTGTACTGGCCCTGTCCACTGCAGACTTTTCCGGCGCTGCCACTGTTTTGGAAGTGTATGCGCGCCTTGCCCTTGACCAGTGTCGCTGAAATTTGCATTATAACTGCCTCGACAGTGTAAGCGGAGCTCCATCCCTGATTTGTCAAGAGCTCCATACAAATGGCGCCGCCCAACAATACGTAACCACCCGTAATTATAGGATGTACAACTCGTACGAATGGGGGTTCGAACGGATATGACTCCTGGAAATTTCAATTTCGTTGAATATCATAAGTTTATGAAATGTTGATAAATATTTTCTTCGTTCATGTACGAACTAATCAAAGTTTCATAGATATTGATCCTTTGGAACCAAAAATTACTTATCAGGACTGAAGTTCATAATTTTAATGACTGAAGTCATTTAAGTTTCAATAATTATAAATTCTTGAAAATTAAATCAATCAGTGGATGTGATTCATGCAAATTTTGTCATAATTTCTGATAATTATCAAGTACAATGATTTGTACAGTCCTAAAAAGTATCTAATTAAGAATTAAAAAGTGCTGGGCTTTAAAGAATCGATATCTGTGGAACTTTGCTGCATAATATCTAATTATGTTGTTTCACAATTTATAAATTTTTTTTTTCACTGAGAAAAAAATTTCTTTCTGTACTTTGAAGACATCAATTACATATTGTCGTATAAACTGTGAAAGAAAAAGAATATGTTTCGGAATATCCAGAAATACATTTCAACAATTAGCGATCTTTGGAGCCAATTAGTAATACATAGTTTTTAAAAATGGGAATAAAAAACAAGTCATTCAACATTTTTTTCCATTCTTATTATCTCGCTTCGACAGAATATTTTATGGTCTTATTTAAAAACCGTTTCAATGAAAAAACTTTTTTACTAGCTGAACTTATTTAAGTTGCATAGTTAATAGTACACATTTTTATTAAAGAAATTTCAGACACTGTCGAATTCAAGGCATTTACTTTGCCATAAAAAAAGACAGCAAAAAATAAAATAAGTAAATTGAAAATGAAAAGAAAATAAAAAAATATGAACAAATGAGGAAACATTTTTTTCTCAAAAATGGATGATAAAAAATTCAAAATTAAAATAATATAACAAAAAAGTAAAATGTACAAAAAATTATATGAATAATGATGTAATAACGTAAATGCTAATATGAATATGAAAATTTGATACGACATCTGAACAATAAATATAATAATTATGGATGAAATAATATTATGAGTTACAGTATAAAGAATTTTTCATGGTCACCGTTTAAAAAGAGTGTGTTAGGCTGCTCGCAGATTGAGCGTAAGAATCCCCTTTTCACTCCGCTGCGCGGCTAACACACTCATTTCAAACGCTGACCGAGAAAAGTACAGTTCGTATCACGGGGCCAGAGCCTTTTCACGCGCGACGAAAACATTCTCGAAACTCGTGGAATCACCTCGGGCCTACAGCCCTAGGCATTGCCTCGTTCCGAGAATGTTGCCGTCGCGCATGAAAAGACGCTGCTAGGCTCCTTGATACGAAATATAATATTTTCAATTTAGTGGTTTATAAAATTGATGTTTATCAGTATAACCGAACATCGATGCAAATTATTGGAATAATTCATACAATATAAAATCAAATGATATAAAGAATATGGAAAAAGAAAAAAATTAGAAAACAATGTAAATTTTAATACAACTGATATATATTAATAAAGTAACATGAGAAAATGCAAGATTTTCTCATGAATATAAATGAACGACAATATGACAAATAAAAAATTAATGTAAAAAAATAATATGAAAAAAATTTCCCTTCTTGTAATCTGAAAATATAATTTTTTTTATATTTGAGCTTTCTTATATTATTTATATATTTTTATGTATTTTTAAAATCTCAAATTATAATGGAATATATTGATGTATAAAAAATGTGTTATCATCATATAACAATGCATAATTTGTATGTAATTGATGGTCTAGTCTCGAATGACTTTTTTGCCTCTCAAACACTAGAAGGGAGTGTTTCCAAACACGTTTCGACAGTATCAAATGAAGTATTCCGGGCCAACACGCAGGCTGTCGACAAATGACAATCGGCGAGGTGAAATGCAGGCTCCAGGGGGACCTTACTGAGATAGGCGAGCGCGAGATCAAAAAATTTTCGATGGTGGGAGGTGCACGGCAGTCGATGGCTTTACGCATGCGTCAGTTTCGTATTTATAATGCCAACTGTCTTGAAGTCATTGTACACAGTGTTTGTGTTTTTATTACTATTTATTAAACTTTTATCTAATAACTGAATCCAAATTTTAAAATCAAATTTAACATCAATCTAGAAATTGGAAATAAAATTTTTAATTTCTGATGGAAAAATAGTCAAGGTAATTGTTATGTTTTGATTAATCAATTGAATCATTTTCCTTACAATGGAGTTTTCATTTTCGATTTCAAAACAAACTTCATTCTGAAAGTTTGAAAAAAATTATCCAGTGATTTTAAAAGAACATTGCAAAAGAAAAAAGTTATTGAAATTTTGAGATAAAAAAAGAGGTATGATATGTATTTGTAACAAAATTTAATAATATTTAGGCCTATGGCTGCACTTACGAATTAATTGTGTTGGATTTCATGATTTGGTAAAAAAGTAGTGCAAACCATTATAAGGTTTATTTTATATGTGTATCTTATAATTGTTTATTTTTGCTGAAATAACGATCAAGTATGTTTTAATTGAATTATTTTCCCTAAAATATAGTTCCGATGTTGAATGTCAAAACAAAATTATATTTTGAAGTTATAAAACAATTATCCAGTGATTTTGAAAGCATGTTGGAAAATAAAAAATAAATTGAAACGTTGAGATAGGAAAAAGAGTTACGATATAAATTTGAAATATAATAACATTATATATTATTTTGGCACTTTCTATACTTATAAATTCATTTTGTTGGACTTTTTGATTTGCTAAAAAAATTATATAAACCATAATAAGGTTCGTTTCATTTGGGTTTCTCTTAATTTTTTATTTTTGCTGAAAAAACAATCAAGTTCATAGTTATGTTTCCATTGAATTATTTTCCTTACAATCAAGTTTTATCAATTTCCAGAAAGTTCTTTCGGAGTGAAGTGTATATATATAACCCACGGGAATCTATTTCATAAAAAGCTCCTTTATTTGTTCTAGCTTTCGACCATATTTCTTCGTCCTCATCAGGAATATCTAACAAATTATAATTAACAATTTATAAGAAACCAATTTTTTTATTATTAAAACCAGTTATTAGATATTCCTGATGAGGACCAAGAAATATGTTCGAAAGCTAGAACAGATAAAGGAGCTTTTTATGAAATAGATTCCCGTGAGTTATATATATACACTTCACTCCGAGAGAACTTTCTAGAAATTGATAAAAGATACGGAGTAGACAATTTACTACATTACTATAATCAAGTTATAATTTTCAATTTCAAAACAAATTTCATTTCTGAAGTTGGAAAAAAATTATCCAGTGATATAAAGAGAATATTAGAAAAGAAATAACCCAGCTAAAAATAATTAAATGATTTTTCCAAATGATTCGACCAATATAGTAATTCGTGGGTAATCCATTAAATTTTCTAAATGGAATGACTAGATGGATTTACCAATTGGATAATCAATTAGTTTACCTAATGGATCGACTAAATGGTGTACCAAATGGATTGATCAACTGATTTACTAAATGGATTGATTAACTGATTCACCAAATGGATTGATCAACTGATTTACCTAATGGATTGATCAATTGATTTACCAAATGGATTGATCAACTGATTTACCAAATGGATTGATCAACTGATTTATCTGTTGGTTCGAGCGAGCAAATAATTAACGTAATGGATCAATCAAATCGCACTAAAACTTTTTTTCATGAAAAAAAAAAAAAAAAAAAAAATTCATTGCGCATTATAAAAAATAATCACTATGAAGTTTTAAACAAATTTTTGAAAAAAAAAAAATTCAATCTCAGGTGTGGTCGAACCCACGACCTTCGAAGTGGCAGACGAGTGTCTACACAACTCGGCTATCAACACTTCATATACATTGTAGAAAACAAATGAATATTGTTGTTACCACTGTGTTCATGTTCGAAATAAGCTCCTGTCGTACCCACATATTAATATGAAGTGTCGATAGCCGAGTGGTGTAAACACTCGCCTGCCATTCCGAAGGTTGTTGGTTCGAATCCACACAAGATTTGATTTTTTTCTTTTAAACTTCATTATGATTTTTTTTTACAATACATAATGAATTTTTTTTTTCATAAAAAAAATTTTCAATGCGATTCGATTGATCCATTACGTAAATCATTTGCTCGAACCAACAGATAAATCAGATGATCAATCCATTTGGTAAATCAGCTGATCAATCCATTTGGTAAATCAGTTGATCAATTCATTTGGTAAATCAGTTGATCAATCCATTTGGTACGCCATTTAGTCGATCCATTAGGTAAACTAATTGATTATCTAATTGGTAAATCCATCTAGTCATTCCATTTAGAAAATTTAATGGATTACCCACGAAATACTATATTGGTCGAAGCATTTGGAAAAATCATTTAATTATTTTTAGCTGGGAAGTAATTAAAATTTTTAGTTCATAAAAGAAATTCTGATATACATTTAAATTTAAATTAAGTAATATTTTAGTGCATGCCCTATTTATGAATTGATTGTGTTTGAGTTTATGATTTGGTAAATAAATTATGTGAAACACAGTAAAAGCATATAATCTAACTAGGACTTGAGTTGTATATTCACTCCTGTGATTGTAAACCTCGACCTCGCCTCCGTCTACAAACTTTACACTCATAACTATTAAATTTCTGCCCTAGTTATTGAAATGACGAGGACTGGAAAACAAGTTTAGAGATTTTGAACTTGACGAAAAACAAGTTTTCTTTGCCAGAGGTACATAGAGTTTATGTTATTTGTGTCTCTAACAATTTTCTATTTATGATGTAAAAACAATTAAGTTAACAGTTAAATTTTGATTGAACTACTATCCCTACGATTGGTTTTTAATTTTAATGTGAAAACAAATTCTATTTTTTAATTTAGAAAAAAATTATTCCGTGATTCTGAAAGTATATTAGAAAATAAAAGTAATTGAAATTTCAAGATCAAAAAAGGAGTTATTATATAAATTTGAAGTACAAATAAATTATACAAAGACACATGCTGTACTGACGAATTCATTGTGTTTGACTTTAGAATTTGATAAATAAATTATGTTAAGTATAGCAGGTTTATTTTATTTGCGTTTCTTATTATTTTTAATTTCTGCTAGAAAAGAATAAAAGAAATGATACATTCCGGAAGTGTATTGAGCTGAGTTTTGAAATTCAACTAAGAATTGTTCTGTTGATTCAAAAATAAGATTTCAGTTATGGTTCTGACCTCCATTTTTTATTACATTTTAATATATAAAACATTCGTAAATGTGTACTTCATCTACACTTTTTTGTTGTGAAATATTGCACCTTCAGTGTCGTATTCTACGTTGTACGTTTAAGTATGAACATGTTTGCGACGAGTGACATTTATTGTTACAAATTTGGAAAGGAAGAGAATTCGACACTATGAACTTGATTGTAATAGTCTTAATAATGTCTTAAAAAGGATTCGAAAAGAATCGAAACGTCAACGAAAATGAGACTTTAAAATATATACAATTGACTGGGACATCGAGTTATATTGATTATTTGACTAATAAACCCAGTGATATTGTCTACTTTTTTCAAATATTGCACCTTTATGATAACTCAACACACCTTTGTCTAATGAAATGTTAAACAGTGCCTGTAGAAGAAATTTTTCTAATTGTAAAAAAAACGGTCACGATATTACTAATGTAACACGTAAGTATCAGTTTATTTACCTCATGCCAGTAATTTAATTAACGTATATACAAGTTGGAACACTTGGTGATAACATGTGAAGTCACCGGCCGCTAAAAACATAATTTTGGTGCGAAAGTTGATGTAGAATCACCATTCTACATTTTATTAAACTACTTTTCAAATGTAAATTTGGACATATTTTTTACCTGGAGTTTCGACTTCAAAGTAGAATTCTTATGATTCACGAAATTTGATACTTGGCGTCAAAACAAATATCTTTAGGTTTGATCTTTATTAAGCAGCTCACTCATAGATTAATAATTTTTATGTATATTTATAAGTTTCAGTTAAAATTTCTGAAAAATTGTTTCAATAAATTTTGATGTATCGTTTTATTAATAAGAAATTGTAAGCCAGTTACTTGAGATATATTAGACCCCCAAAGAGAATTGTATTAAAAATAATGTAGATGCTTTCTTAAGAAAACAGTTTATTGAAATAAGCATGAAAAAATTCATACATATTCCATATTACAATAAAAAAAATTATGAAATTAAATGGATATAATTAAAAGATTTCATAAACTAGATAAGTAGATAATCCTTGTTTATATTTTTGAAAAAAAAAGCAGTTTATTCGGACATTAGGCACACAATGTAATAGTTATACACGAAAGACCTTTATTTTCTATGGAAACTATATTCATGGAAAAATGTGCTTTTCTTAGAATATTGCTATGCTAGGTACAAAAAAACATCAAATTCCAAATATTTGACACAAATCAGAATTTATTGTACTACATATGAAAAAATATTGTACGGAGAATAATTCGATTGAAAATAGAATGTGAATGAGAGAAATTATGAATTTATACTAGCCTTGCTGAAACATATAATATATCAAAAATGTAACACCTTTCACCTCTATAAAAAGAATCAATACTGTCAAAAAAAATTCCGAACTTTTAAATTTGATATAACCGTCGTCAAAACATAAATAATTTATTGGACGAATATTCATGAAACTCTTCATTGATGTATAATTCATGAAACTAGCGAAATTTTCATATACCGTATTTATATTTTCATTGGAATTGTCCTTATGCAGATGATGCTACAAGAAATAAATGTTCAAATGAAGTGACTAACAATCGTACAGCTCATAATAAACAATCATAATAATTTTTCTATTTGCTGTAACGTAACTTATAATGTTTACAATAGCTTATTCTTGATTAATTTTCAATTCTTAATTTAGAAAATTATAATACATATATCTATATGCATTCGTTAATTGCTCACTTCCTACGTATGTTTTATCAAACAAGAGTATATAAATAATATAATAAAATATAATATTAATAGTTATCTTATATCATATTGTATATTGTATGTATATTGGTATGCATTCGTTGATTGCTCACTTCCTACGTACATGTAGTACTTAGATTTTGATTGTTGATCATTTTTTTCAGTTCGATTGTAACATATTACAATATTATTGATTCATTTTAAGGTCTTGTAAAGTTTTTCCTATATTATTTAAATTGAACGTGCTTGAATTTTGCGCGGAAAGAGCTTGCCCACGCATGCGCAAAACGACCAAGTGCCGCGCAGCAGAAAGTGAACACACCGTTGCGATCTCGCAGCTTTAACATGGGAGTGAGGTCCCCTGGTAGGTTCCTTGGTAGCTCAGTGGGCTCGAAAGGACCCCTTCCCCCCTTTCCCCTGCTGAGTGTCATTTTCTCCAGCCATCGGTCGATCTTCAATACTTCATTTGCCATGTCGAAACAGTTTTCGATATGCTCGTTTCTACAGTTTTCGAGGCAAAAAATATCGTGTGTACCTCGGAGCAGAGATGGGCAAAATTGATAATCGATGATTGATAATTATAAAATACATTCAGTCGAAGGGTCAAGAATTATTCGATTGAATGTATTTGAATATTTCAAAAGAGTGAAATACTCAAAGAAGATGTATTTTGACGCAAAACATCAGAAAATATGTCATAATTTAGTGTTTTTCACTACATTGTATCTTCTTCAATTTTTAAGATGAGAAGACAATTAAAATATTCTGCTTATTCATTAAGTTACAAGTGGATGGTTTATGAATGGATGCAATCCTACTGTATTCAATTTATGAGAAGTCACGTTGATTATTCGAAAAAATGTCTGCATTCGCGAAATATCTTTCGAAAGAAAAACGTTCGAAGTGTAGATGAGCTAATTATTTTGGACATGTAGACATTAAAAATAAAAATCTTCTTGTTTCTAAGACGTTGAGTGAAACGGTTGCAACATGCAGAACAAAGGACAATCGGTGATGAATTGCAGGGTCATTGCAGTTTGCCGTAAAAAGCGACTCAAGTTTTGTTCATAAAAAAAATGTTCCAAGTGATTTGAAAAAAAAAAAAAAAAAAAAAAAAAAAATATATATATTGCTTTTGTAAAAATGCTTCCTGTCTATTCATGCCAAAGTCCCGAATCAAATTTATTACTGGTATTAAAAATTAAATGAAATAGCTATTTCTTTATCTAGGTATAAAAGTATGACGTTTCGCGGCGAGGCCAATGTTTTAGCCTTATTTTGAAAATATTGGCGTCGCCGTGAAACGTCATAACTTTTCCGCCGAGATAAACATCTAGTTTTTTATATTGAAACCATCAACAAAGCGGGTTGTTTACCTTATGCGGAGCAACGAAAAAATTTCAGGTTGTGTTGGGCGACGTGCAAAGCGTCTGCGAAGGTCACGTCGCCCAACACAAAGTGAAATTTTTGCGTTGCTGTGCATGAGGTGAAAAACTCGCTGGTGATGGTTGAGGTATAAAAAATTTTTGTATTGTTTAAACGATTGTTTTCGAAAAATTAAAAAATATCCATTTACTTTTATTATATGAAGTACTCATTACGTTTGATGGACATAAAAAAACCATAGAAATTTTTTATCACTACAAATTGTTTAAACATTCGGTGATTGTTTGAATAAATATGAAAAACAATATTCACGTTAAGCATTACGTAAAACATAAGCAATATGCAAAGAAAACGGCAAGTGGTTATCAATTGCAAGAACTTACATAGCAATTTGGTTATATATTACACAGCCCCACAAAAAAAAGTGAAATGTGCGACAGACTACGGTAGTCCTATCATGTGGATTTTGGGTCGCTGAATCCGAATCCGTAGTTAGAATTGCAAGATTGGTGACGGTTTTTGGCATAACCTCAAAAAACATTGTTTTTTCGGCTAATTTTTCATTTGACTCATTCCAAGCCAAGCGTTACACCAAATTACAACTAAGCCATAGAATTTCAAAACTTTGTATGGATTCTGAAGTGTACTCGATACTCAAGTTAATATGTAAATATGAGTCCTCAATTCCATTAATTCTAGAGGTTATTAGCACTAAAACTTTTTGGCACGTTCGAAGAAAAAAATTCATAATTTTTGAACTGTTCAACCGATTTGCTTAAAATTTTTGTTAAATTCTTTAGAAATGTTTGCGCTATTATTTTATTGATATTTTTGATCAATATTGTTCAAGCAAACAAAGTTTTCCATAATTTTTTTTAAACTGAAAATTTTTTTAACCTTCTCAATGCCGTATAATAACGGGATGCAGATGAAAAATACGCGGGAAACGTCTATCTTTAAGAATCCGTTTAGAAAATTTTGTTATCTCAATTAGTTCCAGGGATATGAATTTATTTGTGAACTGTAACGCTGACGGTATTTTGTCCGCAGTGAAGTTAGAAACATGCTACTGCCAACTTCAGTTGATTGCGTTATTTTTGAGAGCGGCAACACTCCAGCGTGCTGTCCTTCGCAGGTAGAGAGAGTGAAAGAGTGATCATTAGTGCTACTTTAACATGTTATACGTCGGTTATAATAACCGGCATAAACTTTGAAAAGTTTTTCTACTCGGCTGGGTTATTTCATAAAAATTCGAGAACGCGAGAGAAAATCGTTTTGCTCGATTTTCTAAAAATAGCGCGGCGCGTTCAGTGAGTGTTTTTTTCCTCGCGCTCCCCAGGGAACTTGGAGGAGTCGCGATCAACAGCGTTGGATTGGTGCGCCCAGCACGAAGAGAGATAATACCCTCTTTTTACTCGAGCGCTTTGATTGGTGCGATGACTGGAACTGGGAACGTACTTTAAAAGCGTTTTTTCAGGAACTCGCAGTATTCGTCTGGGAGCCGCCAACGGCTCTCTTCCCTCGGCATTCGCTCGGGAGCCGCCATCGGCTCTCTCTCCCCATTTACTCACTCAAGCTTACATTGGCTCTATTTTCCTGTTCATTCACTTTAGCCTACATCGGCTCTATTTCCCTGTTCGCTCACTCTAACCTACATCGGCTCCTTTTCCCTATTCACCCACGCTAGCCTCCATCGGCTCTCCTTTATTTCTTCTTATTTTCCGGGAGCCACCATCGGCTCTCCCTTATTTTCCTATTCGGGAGCAGCCATTGGCTCTCCCTTATTTTCCGGGAGCCGCCATCGGCTCTTCCTATTTTTTAGGATTCCAACAATTCAAGGACTTGCTGATTTTCCTTTTCTCTGTTTAAAGAGATCCACTTAGAAATCCCTCAAGACGGATTGTGTTACTATTAATAATAAATGAATTTTGTTACATTGAGATTTAAAACAACAAAATGTAAACGTCGTTATGAAAATCAAACTACTCCATTTAAATAAATCATTTTTTTCGTTAAAAAGAAAATATTGTTTTTTCTTCTTTATCCGGCTCACATTCCCCCCCCCCCCCCCACCAGCTTGACTTACATCAAACACTCATACAGTGTTTTCAAGTTTGCTAAGCGAGTATGACAAAAAAGTTTTAAAAAAAAGGGGAACAGTCAAAATTATGTTTGAGACGGTAAATGACGTGTATTTTACATTCGTCAGTAGGTTTTTTAAACGTTGGAATCGAAACGTTCATGTAAGATATATTTTCCATAAAGCTTATAAGCTTTTTCGAAGGATGCATTATGTATCATGTACCATATTATCTAAAATTAGTTGAATTACTATTTTTTTTATTAAAGTATGTTTTGACTTAATTGAAAAACTTCCCTAATCAGCAACAATTGTAAAACTTTCGAATAAATATTGCTAAAATTTACCAATGCAAAAAGTGCATGATTTATGATCATCCACCCGAATCAACAACTTGATTTGTTTAGAATGAGCATTTAAAAACGACTTTCAAAAAGTCCATTCTTATGAAAGTCATATTATGATTTACGAAGTATTCAAAGAGTGTAACTTAGTACATTTAAAAAATCGGGAAGTTACTTGGATATAAAAATAGATTTTGATTTCATCATATCTTTTGAAAACTGGGAAAATACAAACTAGACAAAAGAAAAGCTATTCCAAAAGTCAATTTTTTCAACAATTGCAGAAATATATGATTGAGGATCGTGTTTGTCAAATAAAAAAATAACATTGACTTACTTTGCAGCGTAATACACATTAAGGATGGACAATATACCTTAGAAACTATTGACAAAGTTGAAATTTTTAAATAGATCGTGGTAAAATAAATTACAAATAATTTCATACATGCACATTGAGTAAACAAGCAAAATATCAGCTCTTTATACAGTCTAGTTTTTTTTTTTTTTTTTTTTACAAATGTAAATATTTTTCAATTTAACGTGTATTCCACTATGTGAAAGTATATATTTAGAAATTCTCAAAAAACAAAGACTTAGATTATTGTGAATATTAAACTATTACTGACGAATCTAAATTACACGTCATTTACCGTATCAAACACGAATTTTGACTGTTCCCCTTTTTTTTAAACTTTTTTGTCATACTCGCTTAGCAAACTTGAAAACACTGTATGAGTGTTAAAGTAGCACTAATGATCACTCTTTCACTCTCTCTACCTGCGAAGGACAGCACGCTGGAGTGTTGCCGCTCTCAAAAATAACGCAATCAACTGAAGTTGGCAGTAGCATGTTTCTAACTTCACTGCGGACAAAATACCGTCAGCGTTACAGTTCACAAATAAATTCATATCCCTGGAACTAATTGAGATAACAAAATTTTCTAAACGGATTCTTAAAGATAGACGTTTCCCGCGTATTTTTCATCTGCATCCCGTTATTATACGGCATTGAGAAGGTTAAAAAAATTTTCAGTTTAAAAAAAATTATGGAAAACTTTGTTTGCTTGAACAATATTGATCAAAAATATCAATAAAATAATAGCGCAAACATTTCTAAAGAATTTAACAAAAATTTTAAGCAAATCGGTTGAACAGTTCAAAAATTATGAATTTTTTTCTTCGAACGTGCCAAAAAGTTTTAGTGCTAATAACCTCTAGAATTAATGGAATTGAGGACTCATATTTACATATTAACTTGAGTATCGAGTACACTTCAGAATCCATACAAAGTTTTGAAATTCTATGGCTTAGTTGTAATTTGGTGTAACGCTTGGCGTGGAATGTCATTTAAAAATTCGAAAAAAAAAAAAAAAAAAAAAAAAAAAAACGGTCACTGGTGGTAGAATTTCGATTGCCGATTTGAATTCAGCGACACCAGATCTACAGAAATCAATTATTCTGGTTGGCACAAATAGTGAATTTCGTTTGGCGAGATTTTACGCTAACACCCTTCGTACAATCCCTTACCCACAACGAAGTATTGATGCCAGGCAACTGAAAAAGCATTACTTACGTTTTTTTTGCTGCTGAAACCAAATCTGTAATAGAATTTCAAAAAAATTCACGAATTTTTCAATGAAAATTTAGCCAAAAAAACAATGTTTTTTGAGGTTATGTGAAAAACTGTCACCAATTATTGTAATTCGAACCACAGATTCGGGATGTTCCACTAATACCCTTCGTACAGTCTCTCCCCCACCGCAAAGTATTGGGGCTAGTGGACTAAATAGGGCATTCCATGTTTATTTTTTGCTGCTAAATCCGAATCTGTAGTAAAAATAAAATAAATTAACGATTTTTTTTTACACATTTTTTGATGCAAAATTAGCCGAAAACACGTTTTTTGAGGTTATGTCAAAAACCGTCACAAATTTGGCAATTCTAACTACGGATTCGGATTGAGCTACCCAAAATACATATCATAGGACTACCGCAGTCTGTCGCACATTCCAATTTTTTCTGTGGGGCTGTGTTATTAATGGTTTCGTTGATGAAAAAATAATTTTATTTGTGAACTACGAGAAAACGATCAATTTCCGGTAGTCTGGAATCACAAACTCACGTTTGATTCGTCATTTACAGATGAAATATTGTATTGACAGTTTTGGAAATGCCTTTTTTGACGAAACGATTACAACTCTCGGCTTCGCCTCGGGCCGCAATATTTCTTTTCGTCAAACCAGGCATTCCCAAAAACTTTCAATAATATACTATAGACAGTGGAGATAAAAAGTATTACGCATGTATAAATGCTTTTTGTCGATCAATACAAAAGCTCCGAATTTAGTTTTTTTCTGATTCAAAAATTTGTTTATAATTTATTAAATTGTTTCAACAATGTGTGTTAGAAAAATTTCAAAAAATCTCTAATGAACAAAAAGTCCCTCTGACGTATGATCCTACTAAACAATCCATGGAAATTTTTTCGCTCACTCTAAATTGTTGAAACAATGAGCGATTATTCAAACAAACAGTACAACATACGCAACATAATTCAATAATCCAATCTATTACAGAGAATTGCCTACGGGGAAACATGCAAAGATTAATAAAAATATCTTCGACATAGAGTTACACATGAAGAAGGAACATGAAAAAATCAATTACTTCACATGATTTTTAAAATACAATTATTTCAGCAATCACAGTTCAGCATACTCAAATACAAGTATCGAGATACTTTGGAAATAACAAAATAAAATTATTTCGATACTTTGGGAGTTCTGAAATTAATGTATTTGAGTATTTCACTTTTTTAAAATACTCAAATACATTCAATCGAATAATTCTCGACCATTTGATTGAAAATATTTTGTATTTAAAATGTACTTGATTTAAAAGCTTACTGTTACTGCCTGACTCTGCGTCAGAGCAATAACAGCCGATTTCAACTCGTGTGTTTGCAAACCTCACACTCGTTCAAAATCGGCTGTTTTTACTCCTCGCTACACAATATAATATTTTCATTCAAGTATCATGAATTCTGTACTCAAAAGCTAAGAAATTAAATGGGAAAAGAACGTTTACTGACCGTTTATTATTTACTGCCCATTTTTATAAGCTCTCCCTAAATAGGTCTAAAAATTGTAAACTGAAATACGAGCGATTGAATATCAGAAATGAAACTATTTTTCCAAGTATTTTCAACATCAAATATAATAATTTCATTAACACTGATGTGAATTACTAAAAGATGTTTTATACACATTTGAGTAAAAAAGAAAATTGCTTAACCCTTTTCGTCCCGAAAGTTTACTATTTGGACACGACTTTCCGTGCTGTATCTTTTGATCTAATCGTCATTGAAATTTAACCAAGTGAGACAATATCTATGGTTTGAAGTCTCTTCTTTCGATTCCAGTAATCAGAATCAACCTATGACTACACTGAAAAATTTGCGGCCATTTCGTTTGAAGAAAATGCCTGTTTTTTCCACGTTTTTTTTTGCAAAAATCATTAATTTTCACATCGAAAAATGCGTGAACGATTATTCTAAAACATGCCATCCGCGTATTTTTGATCAGAACTTTCTTATTGCACCAGAGTTTATCCGGAGAAACAAAATGGTGGTTTCAAGATGAAACTTGTTGAAAATCTCAATTTTCTGCTATAAACTCAAAAAATGGTTCTATTTCGTCAAAAAAGTTTTTAGCGGTTTTAGAGGTCACCGATTTCGAAAATCAGCTCAGAAAAAAAATTCAATATTGCTGACCAAAAATGGCGGACTTTTTTCCGAAATTGTTCATTGTTATTGTATCAGAGTTGTAGTATATAATTTACAAGTTTGCTACTCTTAGAAATAGCTTCAAAAATAAAAAAAAATAAAAAGGTTGACATGAAGAGGCGTACAATTTATTTAAATTTTCTATTGCTTCAGTAGCATATTTATAATTCACTTTTTTCTGTTTCACTTTTTTTTAAATAACTAGCGGACCCGGCAGACGTCGTTGTACCAATTATTCATTAGTTTATTCATTAATAAGTTATTTCAGTAAATATTTGATTAAGATTTAGATTTTACTTGTTAAGATTAAAAATTTTACTCAAATTTGATCTGCAGAAATATAATTCTTTGAAGTAGAAATTAAATCGAAGAAGTTCAGACCGTATAATGTAATACTTATTGAAATGCCTTAGGATAAATAATATTTTTTTTGCCTCTCACACATTAAAAATGAGCGTATTTAAACACGTTTCGACATACACAAATGAAGTATTTCAGGCCAACACGCAGTCTGTCGACAAATGACTGTAGGCAGGGAAAGAGGGGGTCCTTTTAACCCGCCGAGTTAAACCCGGCGGACTAAATAGCCCCCCCCCCCCTTACCCCTGCTGACTGTCATTTTCTCCAGCCTCCGTGTTAGCCTTCAATACTTCATTTGCCATGTCGAAACAGTTTTAATGCGCTCATTTTTACTGTTTTCGAGGCAAAAAGTATCGTTTGTACCTCGGAGCAATGACCGCCAATTAGAACTCGTGTGATTGCCGCCTTCGCTTCGCTCAGGCGGCAAATCTCACACTCGTTCTAAATCGGGTGTTTTTGCCCTTAGCTACAAAATATACTATTGTTCTGCTGTTTTCTGCATATACCAAAAACGATGATGGTTTTCCAACGCGTGAACATGAATTTGGCTAGAAATTTTACTCTAGTATAATACGATTTTACTCGCATCGAAGTTTGATTTTACTCTAATGAAAAAGCCAATAAAAAGTTTTTTTAAATGTTACTTTTATGTGAAGTACGACTAAAAATATTCTTAAAAATACGCAATTGGATTAAAAGTTCGACTCAAGTTTAATTTGCAGGATTATTTTTAATATTATTATAATAATTGTAATTTTCATTATTTTTATTTTTACTATTACTATTATCATTGTTATTATTATTTTCAAACGTCCAATTAAAAATAATGAAAAACGAAAAAAGTAAATATTAATATTCCATGGTTATGAATTGGATCATTTTATTTAACTTTAGAATAATTGGTATGATAAATAAAACAGCTATTCAAATGATGTAAGAAATAAAAAAAATATCAAATTTCTAAAGGTTTTCAATAAAATCTTATAAAATAAATTAATAATGAATTCAAAAACAGATGAGAAAATTTACAATATTTATTGTTATACAGTTATTTCAAAACATGATATGTACTAAAAAAAAGGTCGAAAGTAAAAATTTTGCATGCACGTATTCAAGAAGCAAATGGGAAATAACGGACAAAGTTATCATCATAAACTGCATGGCCACTTTCTACAGTAGATTTATCTATATTTTCCATTAAGCCATAATCCTTTGAATTTACAAAAAAAATATCATTTACTTTTGACAGGATATTGAGGGTAAAAGTCTCATAGAAAACTTTTTCTTTGAAAAATATAACAGATTCTTGGGTCCGAAATTTTCCATTTACTGGTGCTAGATTTGCTAATCTACAATTTACAATTTCCTGAGGGAATATGAAAAAATTCTTTGCCAAAAAGTATAATTTTGATTTTTTAATTCGACATTCGATTACGTAATCAATCTGCTGAGTATTGCAAACTTTTCATAAAAGTATAGTGTTTTTGCTATTTTCCACTTATTGGAATTTTCGCAATAAAATACACAATAGCTGTCTTCAGAAAGTTGGTCTTCACAGATATGTAAATTTTGATTGTTTTCTTGATGATATTGATTTAGCTGAAGTTCAATTTTTTGAAAACTTTCCTGTCTTGATTTTATTTTAATACAAAAAGACGATGGGCTTTCGATTGTTTTCACGAAAATAGTTGAATTTTGAAGTAATTCTGAATGAAGTGATGGAAGTTTCCTTATCGATTTCATCGCCGTCTTGACATATTTGCAAAAAACAGACAACAAATAAGTTTCTCATTGATTTTTATTATGTACGTTCACTTCTTTAGAGTTTTTTAGTTTTACTTAATTTTGATTAGATATCGATTTAATTTTATAATAAAGTGACAAATATTAAAAGATATTTCAAAAAAGTAGCACGAAAAAAGAAAAACAAAATGTTTTATATTTATAATCGTAAAAGAATGGTGAAAATAAGTTGAAAAAAAAAAAAAAATATTTTAAAAATGATAGAATAAGTTAAAAATTTTCTTTTACTTTTCGGGAAAAGTTCCGAAAAATGCAGATTTTCAAAATAGTCTTCGGTTATCAAAGTAATAAGAGTTTGGTTTTCTTTTCCATATATTATTTATAACTGACAGTTTGGTTAAGGAAATTCGCTTTTCTTTTTTTTTTTTCGATTCATAGATGTCAAACTGTTTATTTAATTACAATAAAACTTCGAATAAAACGTAAGGATTTAATTAATAAAAATTCATGAATAAACAAATTTTTTGTAATGAAACCTGAGAAAGCAAGCTCACAGGCGTACACGCGTACACGCACACACACACACTCTACACGTGATGAGATATGTTGAACTGACGATTATTAAATTTATTTTATTTCAAATGTTGTTGTTGACATACCTTTCATTTAAGATAATTTGATAAACAAAAAAAAGGATTTTCGAATGAAGTTTGATGGTTGCTATGTAATCAAACACCATAAACAGTAGCATAAAAAATCAAGTATTCATAGTAGGTGCGTGCGTTTGTGCGTGCGTGTGTGTGGGTGTGATATGCATTATTTCAGTTGCTTGTTAGTTACGCGACCTCTCTTGATAATAACTTAGAACTTTTTGTACTATTAACATTCTACAGAATATAACGAACAAAATTAAAAAAAAATTAGGCAAATCGGTTCAGCCGTTTGCGAGTGATGAGGTACTACACGAACAGCATTTCATTTTTATATATATAGATATGGGCTACGAAATTATATCTTCGAAATGACCGTCACCAAATCACCGAATTTTTTTGTCATCCAAGTTGAAAATTCGTTGTATATGATTTTATGGTAATTATATTTTTAGATGATAGTCAATATTGTATTAATATTCATAATTTGTTTTATCAAAATGAATATTGGTTACTATAGCAGTGCACGCTTATAACTATCATAAACGTACATGATAAAGAGGATGAAAAATAATAAATACCATCTATATTTTATGTTGCTAAAAGATTATATTCCGATTATTAGACATTTCTAGAATCTATAAACACGCATTCATTGACATCACGTCCTTTAGCCGTCAAAATTTATTTTGCCGTTGCCCGACTCTCTCCACGGGGAGGTAAACGCTTTTTGGAGAATTTTTTATTTGTTTTTTTTTTGTTTTATGATTTTTTTTTTGTGTGTTTTATGATTTTTTTTGTTTGTATATACTTTAAAAAATTTATAGTTTTTCTATGAACAGTGTGTCAAGTAGCTGTTACATGAAAAATCTATTTATGAATAATATCAAAACATACCTTGCAAAAATGTTTTTCACATTAAACACAAAAAGACCTTGTTCGTTTTTCACATTTGTCTCCAGAACAATATCGTCTTGACTCCACATTTTTGAAACTGTCGGTCTTAAAATTGAGTTCAGATTTTCTTTGCAAATATGTCGTGGCAACACTTATTGCAAAGTTTTTCATACTCGTTTTCTTTTCCTTTTGCCTGCAAGCATTTGCCAAAATGGCAGCATTAATCAAGGATGATTGAATCAATCTTGCGAAAACTGAAAATGTCCATTTTTTACTCCGCATTGTTGGCAAAACTTTACTGCAATACTGATCATGAACATCCACTCCACCTATATGCTTATTGTATAATGGAAACGCAGCCGGCATCGGTATCTCTTTTTTATTTTTCTCTTCTTTTGAATAGCGTCTTGCAGTTTTCATAGGACTCGTTCCTGCTGCAGTTGAAAGTATCGATACTTCTTTGGAGTCCATCAATGTAATGTAGTTCAATCCACTATTTCTTTCATTCTTGACAACGTGCGTTCCTCTGATAGCCTTTTTCTCCAGATTATTTTTTTTCTTACCCTGTCCTTTCTCACGACGCCAGTTGATTGCAGGCCAATCTTTGGAGGTGTTTAAATAAATCAGGGCAAGTGAAATAGTTGTCACAATACAAATGGTACTGAGACAACTTTCTATGCACTGTTTTTATCAAGAAATCTTCTAATAGATTCATCACAACTCGACTTCCCAAAGCAATTTTTTGCAGTTTGTCTTGGGTAAAATTTTTTCCGCCATATATATCGCAATCAAACATGAAACCATCAGCCCCACAGAGAGCTCAAAGTTTTATGCCAAAACGAACAGGTTTATTTCGTATAAATTGTTTGATTGATTGTCTACCGAAAAATTTTACCATCATTTCATCTACAGCAAGAGCAGTTTGGAAGTATCCAAAACGCTTGATGTTTTGTCTGAAAATCTGAAATATTTTTCGAACGCGCCAAGCTGGGTCACTCAAATCGGCGTCAGAATGTTTCGAATACTTTATTCCGTCTTTCAGAATCCAAAAATCATTTCTAGACATAGCTGACCTAACTATTGGACATTCAAGCAAAGGGTTTGTTGACCAGTAATCTTTTATTGCATCTCGCTTGTTGAAGGTAGACAAAATTATGATTCCGAAAAAAGTGTCTAAATCGGACATGGACATGGTAACTCCATTTTCAGCCGTTGCTTCAATTATTTATGTTTTCATTTCAGTAGAGAAAAACATTTCAAATAATTCAGTTGGTGACGATGAAGAAATTTGTTGTTTTTCAGATTCCTTCAATAAAAATTCATTGACAGGAATTTGAGCTCGTGCTTTTTCACCTGATGCCCATTGATACACATGGTCATTTTCGAGATTTTTCTGAGTTGATGAGTATCCTTCATGAATTTTTTTGTAAGATACACTGGTCTCTCCCAAAGATCACGAAAGAAATTCTTCAAAAATTCTCAATCATCACGAAAGCGGAGTGGGGGCTTCTATCTCAAAGCGAGCAGCGAGCGTGCGCAGTATGCATATTTAATGCGCCGGCGCTTATACATGCAAACATATGTCAATGTAAACATAGCCCGATTATGTAGGTGCGAATGTGTAAACAAACGTTGAAAGCAGTTGAAAGTGCATTAAAATCGATAGAAATTGAAGAAAATTGGAAAAAATGGACAGTCCTGACGATACGAATGTGAGTATTTTGTACTAAAATATCATCCATCAATAATCTAGATCGAAACTATGTTCCGAAAATACACCGTTAAATTTCGGCATATTCGTTGTTTTCATAGTACATAAACATATTTGGAAATATTCGGTGGCAGGGAAAAATATGGAAATAATGGGTAGTATTATCCTTTTATAGTATTCTGGATGAATGTTATACTCAAAAACACTCATGCAAAAATACATCAATTTACATACAAAGTTTCATTAAATTTCCAAAAATTATCATCTACGTACATAATCCATCAGTATTTTCTAAAGTTCTACATTTTTATTGAAATGTTGAAAATTGTCCAGAAGTGTTGAACGATGAAACATTTTTTAAGTTTTCGAAAATTATAAAAATATTGCACATTTTGTGGTTTTTGAATTTCCAAAATTTTTCACACTCTACAAAATATATTAATATTCAAGAAAATTATGCAAGCTTTTCGATTTCATTAGACTTTTGGAAAATCCATTGCATTGTTTGTGATTTGTAAAATACTATTTATTTCCATATGTTTATTTAGATGTTATAAATTATCGTCAATTTCTGTTTAAAAAATTCTGAGAGTTTACACAGCTTTTGAATTAAACATCATTATAAGAATTTTTAAAAATTCAGGAAATTTATCTACATTTTCCTAAATTCTTAAAACTTTCCGAATTTCTTTATATTATTTGAAAATCATAAAAATTTTTATAATTTTTTTTTTAATAATCTGTGTTTTGATTTTGCAGCCCAAATAGAAACTAAAACGTTTATCGGTGGAAGAGAAAGTTCGCATCATCAACGATTTTCAAGAAAACAATTTAAAAAATAAGGAACTTAGCGAAAAGTATGGACTTCATCATTCAACAGTCACGCGCATTTTTTAAGATAAAGACAAAATACTTCAAAATGATCAAAATATAAGGAACAATTGTGGAGATGCATCTAGAGTGAAAACATACAAGCAGGTTTTGGAATCACCATTTGAAAAATCGCTGTACTTTTGGTTCCTCCAGAAACGTAGTCTTGGTCAACCAGTGCCGACAAAAATATTGCAAGAACAAGCCGAAATTTTTCATGAACGTTTTCACGGCCTAACAAACTTTGTGGCAAGTGAAGGGTGGGCGGACAAATTTAAGAAAAGGCACCGAATGAGAAGTTTAAAGTTGAAAGGAAAACGGTTATCTGCTGATTTGGATAGCGCCGAACAGTTTTCAATCGCATTCAAAAAATTCATTGAAGAAGAAAAATATGACATGAATAATGTTCACAATGCTGACGAGTCGGCATTATTCTGGAAATTTTTGCCAGATGTTACTTTAGCTGCACATTTTGAACATGAAGTGAGCAATCGAAAAGTTCCTAAGGATAAAATCAACCTTTTCATATCCTCAATTCAGTATTTTTCTCGATTCCTATCTTGAAATTTAATTCAAAAACTAGTACTTACTTGAATTTTCAATCTATATAACTATTTTTTCTAACACTTACTTAAGGTCGGATTTCCAAGTAAAATTAGAAAAAAATGTAATATCTTACCTTGAAAGTCATGTGCAAGAGTATGCAATCTTTGCCCTCTTTTTCTTTCATAAGAACGAGGTCGTTGTGAAGGGGCGAGTCGGGGTCCACGTACATTAGTCTGATGTTCCACTCGTACAAACTATCGCTTATCAATTCTATGCTGTACATGCCTGCAACAAGAGTAAAATATGAAACCACATATGAACAAGAAATTCCTCAATCTTTAGCTATGCTGGGTTTTGAGAGTTTGACTGATTTTACAAAATATACATAATCTTTAAGTTGAAGCTATTCATTTATTTAAATTCATATTTAGTTTTTTTTTTTCTTAAAGATATTTCAAATAATATCAAAATTTTCAATAGATGCAGAAACGTTTTCAAAAGCAAGAGTTAAAAATTTTTTAAGAACTTTGTTATTGTTTCTCAACCTCAACAACTTTATGTTTTAGTCATGGAAACTTCAGGAATTCTTCATAGTTAAAAACATTTCAGAGTAATGAAATTAATAAATGACTTTAGTAATAATTCATTACAATATCTTTTCATCATTTTTTAATTGTTCGAGTAATATTTCTAATGACTGCAGAAAAATCAAAAGGAAAAATCGTATAACCTTTTTTAAAACTGTCACTTCTGTAAATATCCCGCAACTCTTTCATCAGTCGGTCTGTGGCCTGAACACTCCCTGAAACAGAGCCCTTTAAATGATCTTGTCGCTGATTTTGTCTCAGCCTCTCTAGTGTTGCGAGGTGCTCAATAGCCATTTCTTCTCCCTGAAAAAATATTGACTGTCAGAAAAAAAACAGGCTTAAAAATAAATAATTTATGAAAAAGTGACAAATCAAAAAACGAAACAAAAAACATTGACAACTGATGAAAAAAAAACGAAAATTGAAGAAAAAAAGAGTGTTTAGTCCAAGCAAATGAAATCATCCTTCTGACTTGACCTATATTATTCTTGACAAACTCTGCCATTACTGAAATTTCCGTTTCTCACAATATTTATAATAGAACATATTTAAGTACATAGAATCCAAGTTTTTATGATTCGAATTCCACATATGGAAGATATTCCACAGTCTAATAAATTTTACACATTTGAAGTAAAATGATTAAAACAAATAATTCATCAATTTTTCGAAGATGGAAATGAAAAACTTTGATTGTTTAAATTAGAAAATCACCAGTTTGAACCATTTCCAATTTTCTGTGTTCCAAAAATTGGATTATCAATTACTAAATTTTTTCAAATAAATATTCAATCGAAACATTGTTAGCTCCCATATGCACTGACTGTTTCATTCGAAAACTCAAAAATAACAAAGAAAATTCAGAAGGTTGATCGAAATTTTAGGAATTTGAATTGAGATGTCAAACTTTCTGTTTTCTGAATTTCTGTTTTCTAAAACTTCAAAATGAAAGAATTAATGTAGCACTTTTCAATGTTGAATATCAAAAACTAAAAAATTTATAATTTGATGGTTACAGCTTCACATAGTCAAAAAATGTGATCTATTAAAATATGAAAATAAATATCACAAGTTTCTCAATTTTTTGGAAAGCAGTACTTTAGTGCTGGAAATTTCTATTAATCTTCCTAAATATTGTATTTTATATATATTGAGTATATTATTATATAAAAATACTGTATGTGCAGTGTATATAAGTATTGAATATTTTGTGACCGAAATCTCAAACAATATATAAAATAAAATTGTATGAATCATTTGGAGGATGTAAATTCGTGAATTCTATTATTAAAATGATACTCCTGCCATTCTCAAATGTCCAAAGTTGGAAAAGTGTATTATAATTTGCAAAATTTTTAGCATTTGTAAGCATTCAACTGAAACCCAATTGTAAGCGATGAGGATGGAACCATAAATATCAAGAATTACTCAATTCCAAAACACGATACTGGAGTAGAAAAAGAACTCATTCTTCATGATAAAAATTACAATAAAGTTTACATGGTTTTATGAAGAAAGATTTGTTGTTATTAAATGTTATCTACAGCTATTATTTTTGAAAAATTAATAATCAGATAATCATTTCCTTATGATCACAATAGGTCGAGAGCTTGAAAAACACGGAAGTACCTATGAATATTCAAGGAAGTCTTTTTTTTCTAAATTATCCATTTCCTTATTTCATGTATAGATATTATAAACATCAATTAGTCGTTATTATTATTTATATCTATTAATCCTTATAACTATAGCATATGTATCATTCATATTATAGTATATTTATTAGTCGTTAATGTTCACATATACTAGTAGTTATTATTTTACTGGAAACTCACTTATTTTCAGGTGCCAGAAAGTAAACAAACTCACTAATTTTTGTACTAGATTAGGTTGAGGGGAGAACGCTTGAACCCCCTCTATACTACTACGAGATCGATCTGGACCGCAATATATATTGATACTATTGTGTCATGTTTTGTGCCGTGGTGCGAAAAAATACAAGTTGTACATACCTTGTGTTTTGATGAAATTTTTATACGTGTATGGAAAAAAAAACGCAGCTTTTGTCATCGTTATCATCGTTATACATTAATATAATCATTTTATATTTATTTTTTAAACAAAACGTTTTTTATATTTACCAAGAAAGGTAAGAAATATTTACCAATTATGACGTTGAGTTATTATTTTTTTTATTTTTACTATTAAAACCATCATTGTAATTTCAAAATACCTTTTTGGTTAATCAGGCAAAAGCTTTGAAAAAAAAAATATGCATCCATCGATGTTGAATTTGAATGCATGCTGTCCCCACGCAAAAGTAGGAATCGCGCAGTATGAGAGAGTGGGGGTAGGGGGGGGGGGCAGCGCCAGACCCGAAAATAAGTGCGTTTCCAGTGTATACATATACTTTCTATTATTTAAATGAGTATTAGTCATTATCAATATAACTATTATTTATTTATAATGGGAGGGATGACTTTTTCAATCGCAAAAGTTAGCTTTAACGAGATTGTTCTAAAACAAAATGTGCTTTTTGTTTTTAAAATAATTTTACAAAAAACTTGATTTGATCTTCAATAAAACTTTTCAAACTGTATTATACTTTGCTCTTAGCATTGGCTTCGCCTTCATCCATGTCCAGATGAAGATCTTCCTCTGTTTCGCTGTCATCTTCATCGTCAAGGTCTTCTGTGTCTTCAGACTCCATTCTTTGTGGTGCCGTCGCTGCAGCGGTTGCAGCGGCCGCTGCTGCAGCTGCGGCAGCTCCTCCCAACCTAAGAGGATCTAGAGCAGTTCTCAGACGTTCCACATCTGGTGGTTCAGGAAGGGAGTGAAGGCGACAAAGTTCTTTCAGCAGAATGCCGACCTGGTTGATGACATGGTTGTCTCTCCCTGTTGTGTTGCTCAGGATCTGAACGGCGTTTGTGACGCTTGTTTCTTCGGATTCCGCGAACCACACTGGTGGAGTCGAAGGATAAGTTTCCTAGAAAATCATGCATGGGTGTTGAAAACAAATTGTGACAAAATGCAAGATTTTATTGTATAAAAAGTATTATGATAACAAATACCACTTCATACATTCTTCAATAATACATTCATTGAAAAAAAAAAAAAAAAAAACAAACAAACAAACAAACAAACAAATACGTATCACACACATCTATTTCATTCACAGTAACTAGCGCGACAAACTAGTTTGATAGAAGTAGTTTTGTAATTTAACATTCGATATTATTTTTTTTATCATAGAATTGGTTCAGACAAAACCTGAATATATAGAAGTCAATGATATGTATACACAAAAAGTTTCTATGCAGAGGCTTTTTTGGACAATCGTGTTTAATGATTTTGGAAGTTTTGATATTTAGATTCTGAACTTTAATTCTTCTCATAATGTACCTGAAGTTCCAAACGATTAAAATTAAACGGAAATAAAAAATCTGTGAATTTTTTGATATTTTATCATGATAGGAAGTGTGCGATAGTACATTTCGTATCAAGGAGCCTAGCAGCGTCTTTTCATGCGCGACGGCAACATTCTCGGAACGAGGCAATGCCTAGGGCCGTAGGCCCGAGGTGATTCCACGAGTTTCGAGAATGTTTTCGTCGCGCGTGAAAAGGCTCTGGCCCCGTGATACGAACTGTACTTTTCTTGGTCGGCGTTTGAAATGAGTGTGTTAGGCGCGCAGCGGAGTGAAAAAGGGATTCTTACGCTCAATCCGCGAGCAGCCTAACACACTCTTTTCATACGCTGATCATGAAAAATATTTTTTTGAGGAGCGTCATGTTTGTTGTTACAATGAAAAAGTGTTCAAAAGCAGCTAGAGAATTTTTTTCTCCTATATTAATTAAAAAATTTTTTTCGTTTAATTTTAAACGCTCGGAACTTCAGGCACATCTTCTCATACCAATTAAGAATTTCAAGTCTTGGGTGTTAGGATTCAACAGTTTCATATTTTGCATTTTTACATTTTATCAAAAACATTTAAACTAACAAAGTAATAGTACATTTCGCATCTAAGGAAAAGATAAATTTTTCACGAGGGTGTAAGTTATATCCCGAGCCAAAGGCAAGGGATATATTTACCCGAGAGAGAAATTCATTTTTTTCTATGGTGCGAACGACTTTTCTTATCGTAGTGGGAGAAAAAATTATTTTTTTGCAGCACAATACTTTAATTTATGTACCTGAAGTTCCAAAGGTTTGAAATTAAACGAAAACAAAAAATATATGAATTTTTTTATTTTTCATCATAATAAGAACTGTAACGAATATTAATTTGTGGAACATGCAGTTTGGTATTACGATCAAAAAGTCTTTAAAAGCAGCTAGCAAAATTTTTCTCCCTTATTAACTGATACATTTGTTCCGTTCAATTTTAAACGTTTGGAATTTCAGACACTTAAATTTTTCCTTGTTGATAAGAAAATCACCAAATTCAGAGTAAAAAATACATGTAGTGTGTTTAACTCATGTTTACAAGTTTTCAATTCTTTAAATAATTTTTTTTAGTATTTACCTAATTATACATGAGCATTTTTTTAAATTTGAAAACAGCTTTTCCAATGGTTGCAAAGATAAGGCCAGTCAGGAAAACTATTGAAAATTTTTGAAATCTACAGAAAGTTTATTAAGAAAAAAGAGAGAAAATAATCACCACACACAATAGCAAAAAAAATTAGACACAACAAAATTTTCAAAAATTACAGTAAACCATAACGAATTACACAGGTGAACTTAGACCGTTGATTGACATACATAAAAAAAAATATTAAAATGTGCAAAAACTGTATGAAGTAAAAAATTTTTTTAGCAATATAGAAGTTTCATGGAAATTAAAAAAATTCAAAGACATGATGTGCATTAGTCTTTACATTCTGTATCAAAATTTTGCGATCTATACTTTCATGGATTGATTTATTTTTTAAGTATTTACGTTCAATTTGTGTAGTTAACATCTACATTATTTCGTATTCTCTATAATTTTTTTTCCCAACGGTTTTGAGTTTTTTGTTACTTCTTCGAATTTTATCATTTTGATGAAAAATTGTGAGACTTTTCTTATTATTGTCAACTGTTTGCTTAAGTTATTGAATTTTTTTGGATTTTAGTTTTTTACCTTCAATATCCAACATTAGCTAACATTTCTCCAATAACACTGAAATTTCCAAATATCTATTCAAAATTTTTCAATGTTTAGAGTAATTTTTGCGATTTTCGGTTTGAAAATGGCAAAATTAATTTCTCTGCATTTATTCAGAAGTATGTATTTAATTCAACTTTTTTGGTTTCAGGACTATGCACGAATGAGTTGCATTGATCAGCATTTTTTTGAAAATCCAAGATTTCGAATGAATATTCTAAAGTTTTAATTTTTTTTAAATTGAAGTTTCTTCATGCGATATTTTGAAGTTTGAAAGTAAAAATTTTTTTGGATCATAATGTTGATTCAATATTACTGTTCTAAAAAATATAAAATGTATAATGCACCAAGTTGATGATCATGAAAAACAAGTTTTTTGAATTTGCAAATTATAAATATTAGATCCTTCAGGTTCCTGGGTTTTAAGGTAAAATTTTTCGAACAAGATGCTTTTGAGATCTCTTGTTAGGACTTTAAGATTTAAAAGTTACATATAGTTATCTTAATATTTTAAGAATTGTAATCTTAATATATTTCAATTAAAAAAACTGCAATGAAATGCAATAAAATCTTTGAGTATTAGAAACTCTGTTTTTTTTTTCTAAGGGGAAAGGGAATACTTTGACTAACACTTGTTTTTCATGAGATATAAATGAAACTAAACATATGTAAGACGAATTTTTATGCCATACTTATAGATATCAATAAATTTCAAACTTGATTTGAAATACATTTAAACTCATTTTTATGTGGTGATGTAAAAAATAGTATATTTCGCTTCTTGGGACAGAAGTTGGATTTTTCAGACGAGATCAAAACAGTCAACACAGCAATATTTTTTATGATAAGTGTATCTTGTCTACGTCTTTTTATACCTGCGGAACGACTCTAAGGTTCCTGTGTTCGAACAATGAATAGCGGCCTGGGCAGAAAAACTTGCTCAAAATTCCAAAATAAACAAAGTGGCTCTCCCGTCAAGGCAGAAAAGTTTTTCTGCGCTGACGGGAGGTCAGAAAAACTTTTCTGCCCTGACGGAAAACCAGTTTTGTTGTGTTGGGAATGTGAGGAGGTATTTCCGCTCGGACCGCTATTCATTTGTCGTAAACAGGAACCTTTGAGCCGCTCCGCAAATATAAAAAGACATAGGGAAGATACATGTACACGTATCGTAAAAAAGTTATTTATGATTTGGTAATTGAAAACTTTTGTTGTGTTTAGAAACTATATAATTATTGTAATTTGGTTAATTTTGAAAAATATGTGCTAACAAGTTTCATGAAGAGAATATTTTGATTATTATCATATTAGATAACGCTCCTATTACCTTTGAAAATTCCAGAAAAAACGATTCTTAGGAGCCAATATAGTAATTTTGGGTTTTATTAACAAACTGTTCGAATATTATAAATTTACTGATACCAGATTCTCTTTCCTGATGGGGGCTAAATTAAATAACCGAAAGCTTGAAGTAGTTACTGAAATGGTGTTTTGTTAATAAAACCCAAAATTATTATATTTGCACCGAATAATCGTTTTTTCTGGAATTATTTTCATTATTATTTTGTACTAAAATAGTTGAGTTTTAAAAGTTTAATATATTTGTTTTGGATTCATAAGTCAGTATTGGTTACTGTGAATTCAGTGAACGGATCGAATAACCGGTCGAGACGCGTGACCCCTCGCAGTAGTAGGAAGAATGGTTAGAGAAACTGCATGAAAGCGCAAGGATTAGATTCGGATCGTTCCGAGGGTCGAATTTTTCATCTTTTTACACTGGCTGTTACTCTGCTTGTTATCATCTGATTAAGTGAATTTTTACTTTAAAATGCTCATAATACTTCAGTGCTTCCTTGAAGTTCAGTTGCGTTTCGAGAATTTTGTTTATTTAAAAGTGATCGATAAAGAAAGTAGAGGTAATTTGGAACTAGAAAATCATACTCTTAATTGTTCTATTTGTAGAAAAATAATTACAGACTGATACAGAAAAGTTTGTTACTACTTGCAAAAACGGGATAACTGAACAAACGCTAGGCCTAGTTTCGAGCATTGATACAAAATAGGTAATATTGGGCTTGTAGAATATATGTAGTTGTGAGCTCGCGGTTTCGAAATTTTTATGGCAAAAAAAAAAAAATTAACAGATGTTAAAAAATTGTTGTCATATTTTAGCTTACGAGGACAAACTTTTTATAATAATTTATTCAAATGCACCTCCGTTAAATTGCCACAAAAAAAGACCTTTTTCGAAATCAGCGAACATCTAGTTGAAAAAGTATAAAGTGTGTTCCAGTTCAATACCTAAAAATTATTTTTAATTAGCTTACTCTGAGAAAAAAAAATTATATAGGTTAACGAGGACGATACATATTTTTAAGCTCTTCGTTGACAGAGATATTTCAACAAAAAGTGCCCAAAATGTAAAGAAAATTTTTTTCTTGAAAATTCAAAAACTAGGGTTTTCGCGGGTGCTCATTATGGATCCGCACTCGAAATTTGAAAAATGGGGATCCAATATGGCGAAAAAAATCGAAAAATGGCTTTATTTAAATAAATTTTCGCTTTTATCGTCTATTCGAATTGTTGATAAATCTGAACTCAAAATTAGAAAATTCAAAATGGTAAATTCAATATGGCGAACGAAAATGCAAAAAATCGTTTTAATTTGTCCAATCATTGTAGAATACTACGATTTTTTTTGTTTTTTTTTTTGCCGATTTCCAACTTAACTTCGTGTATTGATATCACTTTCGAAATCGGTGCCTGAAAAGAGAAATCTTTCTACAAGTAGACAATTTGACACCACGGTCGAAATCATTATTGGCGACTTTTGGTGTCAACTTTTCTTTCACAGTTTTGAATTTGCCAATTCCCAGTTAAGAACCGTAATCAGCAACCTCAAAATTCTTTTATACACTGCGAGAAATGCATCCATGTTTCAACCATATTTAGAGTCAATTTTCGCCTACACATATACATGGGTGCTGCACCCATATTTATGAATGACCTTATTTTTATGAGTGCTTACTCCATATGAAGCACCTATTTGTATAGGTGCGTACTCCATAAATTTAGGTAAAACATCATTAGTATGGGTGGAGCACTCATAAATATGGGTAGGCACAAATTAATCATTACCAGGTGTAGCGGTTAATAATTCTTAATTTTTGTCAGAGATGGCGCTGCGAATAGGAATTGGTTGACACATGTATCTTATGTCATTTTGTTGCTATGTCAGTGTTCTTTAAAACGACATTGTTGTTTGAACGATTTCACGTTCGCATAATTTTTTTTCGTTCTGTAAAAATGACGAGTTACGAGCCAAATAAAAAGCTTTTGCGGCACGTATTGCTATTTTTGTTTAACCAAAAAAAAGTGCAAGTGAGAGCCGACAAATTCTTGTTCAAACTTACGGTGACAATGTCCTAACGCAGGACGCTTGCGTGCGGTGGTTTAGAAGATTTAAAAGTGGCGATTTTTACTTGAAATATAAAGAACGACCAGGTCAATCGAAAAAATTCGAAAATGCTGAATTACAAGCATTGCTGGACGAAGACGATGCACAAACTCAACAAATGGCGGAAAGGTTAAACGTTGGTCGCCAAACGATATGTGACCGTCTGCATGCCATGGGAAAGATTCAGAAGGCAGGGAGATGGGTACCTCATCAGCTGAACGACAGACAGATGGAAAGGCGCAAAGCAGTGTGCGACATTTTGCTTTCTCGACATGAACAAAAAAGTTTTTTGCATCAGATCGTAACTGGAGATAAAAAATGGATATATTTTGAGAACCCAAAACGTAGAAAATCATGGGTAGACCTGGATCAACCGTCAACGTCGACCACAAGACTGAATCGCTTTGGAAAAAAGACATTGTTGTGCATCTGGTGGGATCAGAAGGGGGTCGTGTACCATGAGCTCTTAAAACCAGGTGAAACAGTCAACACCGTTCGCTACCGTGAACAAATGGTCAATTTGAAGCATTCATTGGGCGAAAAGCGACCGGAATGCGCTTCAAGACACGCAAAGGTGATTTTACAGCACGACAACGCCCCCTCACACACAGCGAAAGTGGAGACACCATCTCTACGTTTAACTAGGAACTCTTGCCCCACCCGCCATATTCACCAGACCTGGCCCCATCTGATTACCATCTGTTATCATCAATGTCCCATGTGCTCTCTACGAAAGACTTCGAGAACGACGAAGATGTCGAAAAATGGCTTGGCGACTGGACCATTTTTCAAGATGAACAATTTTTTTGGAAGGGCATCCACGAATTGCCAGAGAGATGGAGAAAATGTGTATCAAGCGATGGCGCATATTTTGAATAAACGGTTTTTTCACTTTGTTTCCTAAATGATGTGCTTTTTCTTAAAAAAATTAAGAATCATTAACCGCCACACCTGGCATACATGTGTGAAATATGCATGCATTTCTCTTCATGTAGAAATTTTTATATACATATGGTAAGATTACATTGTGTAGTCCGCCATATTGGTAACACCATTTTGAATTTATGCATTATGACTTGAGATTCGGATTCAGCGACCCCTAAAACCCCACTATACAATTTGGATGCTTAATCAGAGCAAGCTGAGTGCGAGAAAAAAATAGTTGACGCAAAAATGCGTCATGCCACGCAGGGCACGAAAAAATTTGACACAAAAAGGTAATGCTAACGAAGGGGTTAAACATGTTAAAAAATGAATAAACAAAACAAAACTAAGGAGCGGCTTGTCAAACTTGATCCATTACACCATGGAAATCCTTTTTATTCACCTAGATATTTCTTTAGTCAAAAACCATGTCTAGTTAAGTCGGACAGTAAATAATTAAAAAATTTGTTGATCATAGCTGTCTAAAAAGCCTACTTTTTTGCCTGCTTCGTGCGTCATTCAGGTAGAGCTTTTTGGAACTAATAACTCGTCTCTCAGCAGTGCTTATGCGTTCAGCAGCTGGTTATGAACCACCCAACACTCATATTCAAGTTGACGTTACTGACTCCGTAAACACTTGCTGCGAATAAACTATCGAAGGCTTCACACGTCTCAGCATACTTCAGCAGCCATGTAAAGATGTCCCTAACACTACTCGTAGCGTTATATACTATTATTTTACGTAATTTTTGTATGAGTGTTATTTACCCGAAGCTTATTTTCATGAATTTCGAATTCTGTTACTTAAATTTTGTACTTCTAAAGTTCTCAATGCCAAGTTCTATAAATTTGCACATTTTTTAATTGCTTTTCAAACTTTTATGACCTGAAAATGAGATTTTACTTTCATAATTTTTATTTTTGCTATATTTTATACACTTTTCATCATCATTTTATTAATAAAGCTTATTTCCATAATTCAAAATTTGGAAACTTGAATTTTACACCTTCTCTAGTTCTTTAGGTAAAGTTCAATGAACTTGTGAATTTTACTATTTCATTACTTGAGTTTTATGGGAGATAAAAATTTTTTTTCTATTCAAAATTATTGATTTACATAATTTTCATTTTCTGTTTTATACTTTTTTATGCAGTTTCTGAAGTTGTTCATTTTAAGTTAAATTAATGGACATGCGAATTTGTCATTTGCATTGTTTAAGGTGTAATACTTGAATAATGGCTTTTATGTTAAAAATTACTTATTTTCTAATTTTGATTTTTTGATATACATTTTTTTCTTGTTATTATTATTATCATTATTTTGATGAAGCTCATTTCTATAAATTTCAGAATTTTTATTTTTAATTGCATTTTTAAAGTTTTATGACTTGAAAATAATGTTTTGTGTTTATTTATTTTTTTTTCTATCATTATTATAGCTATGAATTCTTAACTCTGAAACTTTATGTGTTATTATTGATTTATTTATTTTTTGTTACTATTGTTACTATAGAGCTTATTTCTATGAATTATCGATTTCGAAACAGGAATTTTGTATTTTCTGAAGTCTTTTATGTAAAGTTTCATACATTTATGAATTTTTTAATCGCTTCATGAACCTTTATGACCTGAAATCTAGTTTTTCTTTTTCAAGATATTGATTTTTATATATTTTATGCTATTTTCATGTATTTTTTTATTTTCATGATTATTATACTCATGAAGCTATTTATTTATAATTTCTTTTACTTAAAAAATTTGAAAGTTGAATTTATAGATTGTTTAGTTCTTCATTTAAAGTTCAATTTGTAAATTTTTATGATTTTAATAAAATGTTACATCTTTTGAATCATTTATTTTAATAATTCCCCAATGGTTTCATTTTATACTTTTTATGTGATTATGTTGTCATTTTATTATTTCTCTGAATCTGATATTTGATCATTTGAAGATTGATGTTCTTAAGTTTTTCATATGAGGTTTAATTACCAGGTGTACTCCTAAGTAATTTCCGGTTTTTTCAATGGATGGCGTTCTGTTTTGTACCGCTGTTGGTAACACATACCATATGTCATTTTGTTCAGTCATATCGAGTGCTTGAACTGCGTTGACATTTTCTCGAAAAAATCTTCCAGTAAGTTTTTATTGCGCTTCGAAAATGTCGAATTTTGTACCGAATTTTGAGCATATGCGCCATGCATTGCTTTTCATGTTCAATCAGGGAAAAAAAGTGTCCGAGAGCCACTGTGCGATTGTGGAAGTTTATGGTGATCGTGCATTAACACGATGGTGATGAAAAGTGGATTTTCCTGGAGAACCCTAAGCGCAACAAATCGTGGGTGAGTCCAGGTGAAGCATCGACATCGACGGCACGGCCAAATCGTTACGGTCGGAAGGTCATGCTGTGTGTGTGGTGGGACCAGTCCGGTGTTATATACTTTGAACTGCTGAAACCTGGTGAAACTGTGAATGCCGTTCGCTACAAACAACAAATGAAAGATTTTAGCCGAGCCATTGTGGAAAACCGACCAGAATATCAACAACGACAGAAGAAGGTGATTTTGCTCCACGACAATGCGCCGTCGCATAAGTCGAAAGTCGTTCGTGACACGCTGGAAAGGCTCAAGTGGGAAGTGCTTGATCATGCGGCTTACTAACCAGACCTGGCGCCATCCGACTACCACCTCTTTGCCTCGTTGGGCCATGCCCTTTCTGAGCAGCGCTTCGACTCGTACGAAAATGTACGAAAATGGCTCACCGAGTGGTTCACCTCCAAAGGCAATGATTTTTACTGGCGTGGTATCCACAATTCACCAGAAAGGTGGGAAAAATGTGTAGAAAGCGATGGAAAATACTTTGAATAAAATAAAGGTTACGGTTTTTTTAGAATTATGTGTTTTATTTGCAAAAAAACCGGAAATTAATTAGGAGTACACCTGGTAATGAACTTAAAAATGTTTCAATTGAAAGTTCAATGTTCATGACCTGAAAATGATAATTTTTGTTCAGAATTATTCATTTACTCATTTCTATTTAATACTGTTATACAATTTTTTTATTTAGTTATTTTAGAACATTAGTATATTACGTATCTAGGGCATAAATTTCTTGTTTACGAGTGTGAAGTTTGTAGATAGAGGCGAAGCCGAGGTTTACAATCACACAAGTAATTAAAAAATTTCTGTCCTAGTTACGTATGATATTTTACGTACCGAGGGCTGGAAAACGAGTTTAGAGATTTTGAACTGGACGAGAAACAAGTTGTCTATGCCAGAGGTACGTAAAATTATTTTTACTAAGCTTATTTTCATAAATGTGGCGTAAAAAGAGTTAATGAACCTTACAGCACCTAAAATCCAAAATGAGATATCCAGTGATTCTGAATGTAGAACACTTTCCCCATCGAATGAGCCTACTCTCGAATTCATTAAATTTTTTTATCATATAAAAATTCGGCCTCATAGTTAATGTAAATCATGGCTTGTTTCACATCAGAGGAAGGACCTTTCTCCCTTTGCTTACAACTGGACCTGCGTTTGAGCTACCGAAGTTTAGAATCTGGACATTCCAGAATAGTTGCCTGCAATGATCTAGCAAGTAATCTGTAAATTTTACGATTCACAATGAGAAAGAGATAATCAGCATCATAAATCAATGCTCAGTTTCCGAGTTTGACCCTCGAGATCTGTGGTGGAAAGGGAAATATTCGAAGAGGAACGTTACTACTTGTTGGAGCAGCTGAAAAGGACCAATCTTTTGAATCTCGTTATCCTCAAAAAATCACGAGGTGCCGTAAGATACATTTCTTTGCTCCACGCCACAAATTCTAAATTCCAGAATTTAAATTCAACTATTCCCGAAGTCTTTATCTACCTGAAGTTTCAAATGTTCAATATTACAGCCTAAACTCTTAGCATTGCAGTTCTCTTGGTTCCCGGCTCGAGCACAACCCCCACTTTTTGCCATCGCTTAAAATTTATGTCTAAGCTTCGAGGATTGCCACGAGAAAAATAATGGCTTTGCATGTATTCTGTAGTGAATACGCACAGCCAAACACGGCAATACTCAGGACTGGTCGAGGGTATTTTCCTTCCCCACGCACTGCGGCGCCAGCGGGCATGGAGTAGAGGTTTACGACTCCTTGGAATCATACTCCCCTATGGCCCTGAAAACGGCAATGCTCAGAGTTTGGACTGTAAAGGAGAAAAAATGAAAATAAATTGTTTATTCCTCGTCACGAGAAAGATTGCGTTAAATACTTTGTTGGTAAGCATAAAGTTTCTTATTTTAACCGAGAAGTCTGGGAAAGTAACAGGAAAATTTTTTCTAAATTATTCGCTTTATTTCATTTTTCATTTAAGTTTAAACGTTTACAACTTTATGCACATAAGTCTTTTTGAAGCTTGATAGAATCATGAATTCTAAAACTGCACTATTAAAGTTTTGTGACATAAAAATAATTTTTTTTCCTCATGATTATTAATTTGAGAATGATTTTACACATTTTTTATCACTATTTCATTGAATTTCAAGAAACTTGACAATTTCTGAATTACATTGTGTAAGTTGCATGACCTGGGAACATTTTGAATTTATAACTACTAATATTTATAATTTTTGTTTTATAATATTTCAAATGGTTTTTTTATGATGATTTTATTTATGAAGCTTATTCATTATAATTACGAAATTCAAACTTTGCAGCTTCTGAAGTTCTTTATATAAAGTTTGATGAACTTGCGCATTTCCTTATTCCATCATTTAAGTTTCATGACCTGAAAATAATCTATTTTCATAATTATATCTTTTCATGGTTCTCATTTACTATTAATTATAATATTCTCTAATATCATTTTACAAAAGTTTATATCATTTCATACTTTTGTTTCACTCCTTATAAATATATTATTGTATAAATGGAACTAGTAGTACATAGTACATAATTTTCTCTTCAATTCCCTAAAATCCACTAACCCTCGTTATGCCTACGAATTCCCCAATTTTCCCCAATAACGTTCGACTCGACAAAAATCTCCGCTCCCGTTTCCGTGATCGCCAAAATCGAAAATCGAGGTCGAGGAATCCCGAGCCTAAGGATGCGATGGCGACCCACGAAATGTTATTGTTTCTTTGTGCCCACCCCCCTTTCACCCGCAACCCGTCAGTTCACTCTCGCTTCCCGTCTTTCTCGCTCCACCTATAAAATCGAATCTCTCTCTCTTTCTCTCTCTCGCCCCCGCCCAACGAACCCAACCAATACACATCAAAAACGCCACTTCCCACGGTCGCGAAAGTAGAAAAAAAACAAATACTCACTGTAATGTTTGCATGGATCTCGTATTTTTTGCCATTTTTACCGACGAATCTGCAGCTGAGTTCGTCCACACTGGCGGACATTATCTGAAATCTCTCATGGTTCTTAGGAAACACGGATTCGAGGGCTTTGATCTCTTGCTTGAGGGTGTTCAAACAAGCCATTGGGGCTCAAGAGCCGGACCTGCACTCGTAAAGAGCGCCGATTTGCCACGGAATTATTATCGAAACGTGTCGATCTGCAGGCTTCACGGGCGTATTTTTTTCTCGCGGATATTTAACAAAACGACCACTACTGATCCAACAATGTGCAGCACTATACTACACACGTCCAATACTGAATACGCTGAATACTGCTGAATACTGAAGATACTGAAGTCTGAAGTATGCAGAAGTGTGCTGAAGTATTGGTATAAATACACTGCTTGATACGCTGATACGCGCGATACTGCTCGAAACCAAGATGGCGGATTCAACACGATCAAACCTTAGACCATACAATACAGGACTGCTAGTAGCAGCTAGTAGTCAGCCATTTGCCGGTTAGACATAGGAGCACTTAGAGCTGGCGAAGTTGCGGACTAATTCGACGGAACCAACCGACCGTGACCGAAGGGGCCCGATCGTAGTCCTTCGGCTGTATCAGAAACGTCCGAAAGTGCCCGATCGGACATCTTCGGATACGGTCGGTTCGTTCCGTCGAATTAACCCGCAACTCCGCCAGCTCCTACGTCTAACCGGGCCGTTTCTATTTAGCTTATGGGCGTACTAGCAGTCCATGTACTAAAGGTCTATGGGTCAAACGCGATTCGCTTCGGCTCGAATCAGTCTGACGTCATCAGAACGTCGGAAAATACGCGGGAAATTTGAAATATAATTATAACGGGTGTACTTATATTGACCCCCATTCATGATATACAGCGTGTCTGAAAGTCACATGAAAAAATACCTCAGATTCTTAGTCAATTTCAAGTCGAAAAATCCTTTACCACTTTTTATAGAACTCAAAATTTAAAATGTTATTGAGGTCTAAAATTTAAACAATAATTGCACTCTCTCGACAAGTAGGGTGAATTTCATGGACTAAACTTTTCCTGAATTTTCTTCATATTTTTCCGAGTCAAAAAGTCCTTCACCACTTTTCACAAAACTCAAAATCAAAAAAAAATATTCGGGTGTCAGATTCTGTGGCTTCCCGCCGTAATCGAGAGATTCACTTGTGCCATAAGGCTCAGTTGACATGATATTCTGATAAAATTTTGAACATTATGGCATATGTGACTTTCTCGCTTATGGCTGGAAGCCACAGAATTTTTACCAATCAGATTTTTCTTAGATTCCAGGCTCGAATATCTTTTTTCATTTTGAGTTTTGTGAAAAGTGGAAAAGGACTTTTCGACTCAGAAAAATAAGAAGAAAATTTTGAGTAGAGTTTGGTTTGAGAATTCGACCCCCACTTGTGCAATTATTGTTTAAATTTTAGTCTTAAATAACTTTTTAAATTTTGAGTTTTATAAAAAGTGGTAAAGGACTTTTCGAGTTGAAATTGAATAAGGAATCAAGGTGTTTTTTTTATATGTGACTTTGGGACACCCTGGTATAAAAAGACCTGATCGGGTCGAGAAGGATAAGGATAAGGATAAGAATTTAAAAAAAGAAGCCTGACAGACGACCGAGTCTATATAATATGTATATGTGAATGTATGCTACGGTGTCACTTTTATTTTGGCATTGTTGGAATTTTTTCATTCCCGGAAATGAAATAATTAAAATGCTAAAAAAAGTTTCTGTAAATTTTGAAGCCAACAGGGCATGATTAACTCGTGTCACAAAGCGACTGAAGTTTTAAATAGAAATTACGTGTAATTTTTCTTACATTTTATTCAAATGTTCATAACTCTTGCAAAACTTATACTTCATGCTTGAAACTTGGCAGAGTTAAGGTACATATATGCTTAAGGTACATAACGTTACATTATAATGTAACATTCAAAATCAAATTTTTCTGCATTTTTCTATCCTTGTTATGTATACACGATGCACGCGCTTGGATGAGGTTCAACACAAAGGCCCCCCCCCCCCCATAAAATTTTTTTTCATTCATCTTTTTAATTGTTATTTAAGACTAATTGGAACAGAAATTTAAAATAATCCCTGGAAGAAATGAGGAGAAAAACTTACTTTTAGTTAATTTTTTGAAGGCTAATTGGTCAAAGTTTCCACAAAACAAACCCACATTAATATTCAATTTTTATCAATCAAGGTAGAGTTTTCTACTTCTTATTTTCACTATACGAGGAAATCTGGTTTTTCAACTTGTATTGAGCGATTTTTTAGAGTGTTGCTTTAAGACGTTCAAAGCTTATTTTAGTGAATACTTAAGTTGATTCGAGTAAAACACGAACTCTGAGGAATTTTTTTCCAATCGCACGCAAAAAGCAGTTTCATTTCGCTTACAAAAAGAGGAAGGGAAATGAGAAACGATTTTTCATAAAAATTGGTCTTTTTTGCAAGCCGAACTCTTGCATCCTAATTAACATTGAAACCATACTTCCAAACATGGAGTGTTTCAGCAAATCTTTTGTACTGAAATGATGACAATGATGAAAAAAAAGTACTGCTTTTCACATTTTTTAACAGTTTTCGCTAATTTTGTGAAGGAGGAATTTCTGAGTCTCAACAAAACAATTTCATGTTTTTTTGGAAATCCACAAAATTTATCACTTTCAAATCAAGTTTTTTTAGCGCAGATTCATGAAGTATATAAAAACAGGAGAATGTTGAATAACAAGAACAATAATTGTTACTTTCACATCGTGCACGTTTATTCAAACTTATGGAAAGTACATTTAAATCTTAATGACTTACTGAATATGATCCATATCTTTTTACCCTCATAACTTCTACGATACAGTCGAATGAATTCTATGAATGTCTAAAACGAAGATCTTACAATTATTCCTCTCTTAGAGGCAAGGACCGATAAAAATAATGATGCGTTGATGGAATTGAATCTTTGTCACACAGGTCCATCAAATCTTTTTTCTTCGCCTTATCAATGGGTAAAATGTCATCGTAAGCCCTTTTTAATTCATAAGAACAAACATTGAAGGGGTGCCTTTTTTTTCCCTGATTCAATCGGAGTTTTCGGTACTCGTCGTCCTTGAATGAACATTTATACAAAATTTCATATTCTTCATTAGAAGACACACTGAATTCCCGGACTTTGGTGATAGCAAACTTTTCCCCTTCTACATCTTTGTCCCACTTGCAATTTTGAGTCAAATCTTTGAAATCAAAAATGTTTTTCTGCTTTACTTCCTTGACAATGTACGGTTTTTTACCCGCTTTTGCAGTTTGGATTATCACAATCCAGTCTTTCGGGCTAAAGATTTTTATATTTTTACTTCTCCTTTCTATTAAAGCGTGCATGGAATCCCCCTCGTTTTGCGTATGACCAACTTCCAAGAATCTGTGTGTTATATGTACATTGAATCGGAAAGCAGCTAACACATACATAGAGAATACAAATCGGTTTCGGTTTTGGCCAGCGCAATTATCGGAATGAAAATAAAACTTGTCTACCCCCGCTGATACTTTTGTCTCAATGAAGTCTAGAACGAAACTGGCAATTTCATTGCTGCCTTTCGAACCGATAGTCTCGTTCCAAATATAACAATACCCTTCATGCGCACAACAATCATAGACAGTGAAGTTATACAAACCAAGTGTCTCTTGTAATAAAAGGCAGAAGATTCCGCACGAGGGCATTGCAAAACTTTTTGCAAATCAAAACATGCTATGCACGATGTTGGATCTCGCTTACATTCTTCTTTATTTTGGTCTTTTATGTCTCGAGCCAAATTTTTCAATTGAATATGAGCATTGTAATCAGGTTCCAACCTCGCTTTTTCTTCTGGTGTTGTAACATTATTATACGTAAAACAAGCATCGCACTGATCTTTCTTCGGTTGAAAAAAAGACAAATTGAACGAAGTGTTGAAAATGTCGCGGTACTGGCGTAAATTAGCTACATTTTCCTTCGAGGGATATTGTTCTTTCATCCAAATTTCGTACAGAGAATGCATCTTAGCCACCGACAAAGTTTCATTCAAGTACTCGCGATTTGATTCTTTCCTGCAATAATGTGATGGCACTTTCGGAAAACAATTAATATGCTCTTTAACACTTTCTACAAACTCTGGATTCAAACACTTTTTTTTGTTTTTGCCGCGCTGATCGTCTCCTACTAAACTACCCGCACCTTGCTTTCGAATTGCAGTTCTAACCCACTGATCATTAATTCCCAGAGTACTCAGAAACATTGGCTTGCATACTTGAACTACTTGGCCATTGATACGAAAAGAATAAGATCTCGTATCAGCGCGTCTGGACTTCCAACATGTCGTAGGTGATTTGACGGCAACATTTCCGACGCGCCTCGCTAAAAATTCTCACTTTTCTTTATGACTCCCTATTTTCCAAAACTGTGTGAACAATTCGCATCTCTCATGTTCCTGTATTTTTTCTCCGCACTTACGCCTACATTTCTTGTCGCAGCCTTCCCCCATTTTACGTGCTTCGATTTGCGATCCCTTCTCATTATTATACTCTTTTCCGGACTGTCTCGCTTTCTTCGCAATGTTTCTTGACCACTTGTAGGTATTTACACTACGCTTACGTGAAGCAATTTTTTCTTTTACATTCGCCAAATTGTCGTCATGGACTGCCTGCCTGTCGCCGTCAAGATCGATATCCTGTCTAATTACAGTTTCAGGTTCTTTGCTTGTTCCAGGATGACTTGGTGTAGTGTTTGTGGCCACGAAAACAGGTGTGAGTTCGGTCAGAGTAACTGCAATAATGTGAATTATCCGTAATGTTAAAAGATAAAAATACAAATTAAGATGTTCGAAGTAAAAACTTGTTAATAAGTAATAACTTGTCCTAAGAATTTATTTTTCTAATTGTACTTGCATTGAAATGGGTCTGTATGTTAAATTAAATTAGAGAAAATAAAATGAAATCTTAAATTCAGTCAGGGTAAACTAATTCGTAAGGTAAATTAGATTAAGAAACATCTTCATAAGTCCACATTTTTAAAAATTTTCTTTTTTCGACATAAAAAATTTTTCCACGAGTTCATATTTAAAAAAATATACCAAATTCGAAATAAAGAATTTTAATGAGTTGAAAATTCAAAAAATATTCTAATTTCAAAATCCATAAATTTTTCGAATTCAAAATTTTTAAAAATTTTCCAAGTCCAAATTTTAAAAAGTTTTTCTATGTTCAAAAATTGTCGAGAATATTTTAAGTCCAAGATCATGAGTTTCACTATATATTAGAACTTTCCATTTCTAATACATTAGCCCAATAATGCATCAATTCGCTTCGGTGGTGCCGGCCGACTAAAGAGCGAAAATCGATTCCATCTCAATATTGAAAGATGCTCGGCGAGATTTACCTAACTTACTTGGATCTTGAATTTCTGCAGTTGTTTACTTATATTCAAATTTTCATCCATATATTAGTTACATTTTTTTAAAAAATTATTCAAATCGATTTGTTTCAAACTTACACATTTGATGATATAATTGACGTAAAAAGTTACGTAAAAAAAAATTACATAAATCATGCTATTTTTTTTTCGAATTTGTGATATTTATTTTAAAAATCCGCTCCTGTGTAAATTTCGAAAATTCAATGTACTATGCAAAAATTATTTTTTGATTTCCGTAGACTGTTATATTTTTCGCAGTGAATTTATTTTGTAAAAGAGAGATGGAGATCATGAAAAAATTTTATTGTGCATTCAAATTCAAATATTGTTTATTCGTACTCACACAATGTTGTAATTTACACAGGTGAATCCACTTTAAAAAATGTTTCGTTAACGATTGACTTATCAATAGTGATTATGGCCTCTATGATACTAACAGTTAAAATAAACATGGATTCAACATTAATTCTGCTGTACACTCCTCGCGGTAAATGTGTAGTCACAGTTACGTTAAATAACCATTTCAAATAAAAATTATTACAATCTGAAGTTATTATTGTCACATATTTACATTTTTGTACAAAAAAAAAAATATGTATATATATATATATATATATATATATATATATATCAATATACGAATGAGGATTTAATTCAAAGAATTGTTTGTTCGCACTTTTATTATCTAATAATAAGCTTGGGTAATTACCACGAGTAAATAAATTAATTTTGCAAATTTGACTTTGAATTCATATTTAGCGGCCTAGAAAACCGGGCTAAGCATATGCATCTCAGTAATACTATTTCCTTCATAACTTGTTCAAACAAATTATTTAAACTAAATTATTTTGCAAAATCGACTCTTAATTCATGGTCAGCGGCCCAAAAACCATGAAAAACATATTGTTATGTATTCAACGTAACAAATGCCTCTATAAAAGAGACTCTCTAAAGGAGAGGGCGTTGTCAATGAAAACTATCGATTTGCACACCATAGAGTTCTTTTATTGATGCTACAGCAAGTTGCCGACGAACAGGGGAACAGGTTTACAAAATTTGTATTTCTGGGCATTCAGATAACAGAGCTGCCTCTGTCCTCGGGGACAACGGGAGGGAAACGGAGTCGCCTCTTGGTGCTATGGGAGTTGGGAAATATCCGATGATTCCTCTACTTCCCAGGGACCTTCACGGTAGGTGACCTTGATGGGGATGTGCCCGTTGTAAGCGGGAGGGGCTGTTTGTTCCTCCTGTGATGCAAGTGGAAGGAATCTGGTCTCGGCCTCCGGGTTCGGGTTTTCTGGCAGATACCCGTGTACAGGCACGTTACACCTTGTACAGGTGCCTCTTAGAACGTGTGTTCCCCGATCAGTAAGACGTCCTTGACCAAGGGGAATGAACGTAATTGCACGGCAGCGCCAACAACAAACTTCCGCCCAAGATGAGTCGTAGGGCCGCAAGAAGCTCCGCAAGGAATCTCTCCTTCTAGGACGGCCCGAAAACCCCTGGGGATTGGGCTCCAGAAATCTTCTCGTTTCCCTTATCCACTTCCGCTGTAGTTCCGCCGCGAGGGGTATGGCTATGCGGAGGGTCTCCGCGAGCTCGTTATGACCGACCAGGTTTTTACTTAGGCAACGGAGCAGGGCCCAGAGTTCTGGATGCCCTCCGTCTTCAAATCGCAGAAACCCCCACCGTAGGTGGTATCCCAAGGCCCGGGCGTAGTCCTTCGCTTCTTCGAGGGACGTGGTCAAGAAAAAACTCGCTTGAGGGAGAGGGGCAGGTCAAATTTTACTAATGCTTGACTGTGTCGGCTAACTATTTAACTTGGATGTTTGGGAAAAAGAGGTTTGACTTTGACAGTCAATTTGATAAGAAACATTCAGGCAATAATCAGAAAATAGGCTTGACTTTGAAAGTCAATTTTAATAAAAAAGATTCAGGCAATAATCAGAAAAGAGGCTTGATTTTGACAGGAAATATTCAGGCAATGCTCAGCAAAGAGGCTTGACTTTGACAGTCAATTTGACAAGAAATATTCAGGCAATAAACATAAAAAGGCATGTCTTTGACGGTCAATTTGATGAAAAATATTCAGAAAATAATCAGAAAAGAGGCTTGACTTTTACAGTCGATTTGATAAGAAATATTCAAGAAATAATCATAAAAGAGGTTTGACTTTGACAATCAATTTGACTAGAAATATTCAGGCAATAAACAGAAAAGAGGCTCTACTTTGACGGTCAATTTGACAAGAAATATTCAGAAAATATTCAGAAAAGAAGCTTAAGTTTCACAGTCAATTATAACAAGAAATATTCAGGCAATAATCACGAAAGAGGCATGACTTTGACAGTCAATTTTAACAAGAAATATTCAGAAAGTATTCAGAAAAGATGCTTGAATTTGACAGTCAATTTTAACAAGAAATATTCAGTTAATAATCAGAAAACAGGCTTGACTTTGACAGTCAATTTGTTAAGAAATATTTAAGAACTAATTAGAATAGAGGCTTGACTTTGACAGTTAATTTGACAAGAAATATTCAAGAAATAATCAGAAAAGAGGCTTGACTTTGACAGTCAATTTTAACAAGAAATATTCAGGAAATATTCAGAAAAGATGCATGACTTTGATCGTTATTTTGACAAGAAATATTCAGGAAATATTTAGAAAAGAAGCTTGACTTTGACAGTCAATATGAAAAGAAACATTTAGGCAATAATCAGAAAAGAGGCTTGACTTTGACAGTCAATTTTAACAAGAAATATTCAGGCAATAATCAGAAAAGAGGCTTTACTTTGACAGTGAATTCGAAAATAAATATTCAGGCAATAATCAGAAAAAAGGATCGACTTTGACAGTCATTTATAACAAGAAATATTCAGGCAATAATCATAAAGAAGCATGACTTTGACAGTCAATTTGATGAAAAATGTTCAGGTAATAATCAAAAGAGGCTTGACTTTGACGGTCAATTTAGACAAGAATAAAACAGGCAATATTCCGAAAAAAAGCTTGAATTTGACAGTCAATTTGACAAGAAATATTCAGGCAATAATAAGAAAAGACGCTTGACTTTGACAGTCAATTCAAGCAAAACATAATCAGGCAATAATCAGAAAAAAATCTTGACGTTGACAGTCAATTTGACAAGAAATATTCAAGAAATAATCAGAAAAGAGGCTTGACTTTGACAGTCAATTTTAACAAGAAATATTCAGGAAATATTCAGAAAAGATGCATGACTTTGATCGTTATTTTGACAAGAAATATTCAGGAAATATTTAGAAAAGAAGCTTGACTTTGACAGTCAATTTGAAAAGAAATATTCAGGCAATAATCAGAAAAGAGGCTTGACTTTGACAGTCAATTTGAACAAGAAATATTCAGGCAATAATCAGGAAAGAGGCATGACTTTGACAGTCAATTTTAACAAGAAATATTCAGAAAGTATTCAGAAAAGATGCTTGACTCTGACAGTCAATTTAAACAAGAAATATTCTGGCAATGATCAGAAAAGAGTCTTGACTTTGACAGTCGATTTGTTAAGAAATATTCACGAAATATTCAGAAAAGAGGCTTGACTTTGACAGTCAATTTCACAAGAAATATTCAGGCAATAATCAGGAAAGAGGTTTGACTTTGACAGTCAATTTGACCAAAAAATATTCAGGCAATAATCAGAAACGAGGCATGACTTTGACAGTCAATTTGACAAAAAATATTCGGAAAATATTCAGAAAAGAGGCTTGACTTTGACAGTCAATAGTAACAAGAAATATTCAGGAAATATTCGGAAAAGAGGCTTGATTTTGACAGTCAATTTAAACAAGAAATATTCAGGAAATATTCCGAAAAGATACTTGACTTTGACAGTCAATTTTACAACGAATATTCAGGCAATGATCAGAAGAGAGGCTTGTATTTGACAGACAATTTGATAAAAAATATTCACGAAATAATCAGAAAAGAGGCTTTACTTTGACAGTCAATTTGACAAGAAATATTCTGGCAATAATCAGGAAAGAGGCATGACTTTGATAGTCAATTTGATAAGAAATATTCAGGCAATAATCAGAAAAGAAGCTTGACTTTAAAAGTCAATTTGATAAGAAATATTCAGGCAATAATCAGAAAAGAGGCTTGACTTTGAAAGTCAATTTAACAAGAAATATTCAGGAAATATTCAGAAAAGATGCTTGAGTTTGACAGTCAATTAAAACAAGAAATATTCAGGCAATAATCAGAAAAGAGGCTTGATTTTGAAAATCAATTTGATAAGAAATATTCAAGAAATAATCAGAAAAGAGTCTTGACTTTGTCAGTCAATTTGACTAGAAATATACAGGCAATAATCAGAAAAAAGGCTTCACCTTGACAGTCAATTTGGCAAGAAATATTCAGAAAATATTCAGAAAAGAAGCTTAAGTTTGACAGTCAATTTTAACAAGAAATATTCAGGCAATAATAAGGAAAGAGGCATGACTTTGACAGTCAGTTTGACAAGAAAAATACAGAAAATATTCAGAAAAGAGGCATGACTATGACAGTCAATTTGACAAGAAATATTCAGGAAATAATCTGAAAAGAGGATTCACTTTTAAAGTCAATTTGATAAAAAAAATTCAGGAAACATTCAGAAAAGAGGCTAGACTTTGACAGTCAATTTTAACAAGAATAAAACATAAATATTCAGAAAAAAAGCTTGAATTTGACAGTCAATTTGACAAGAAATATTCGGGCAATAATAAGAAAAGAAGCTTGACTTTGACAGTCAATTTGACAAAAAAAAATCAGGAAATATTCAGAAAAGATGCTTGACGTTGACAGTCAATTTTGACGAGAAATATTCAGGCAATAATCAGAAAAGAGGGTTGACTTAGATAGTCAATTCGATTAGAAATATTCAAGAACTAATCAGGAAAGAAATTTGACTTTGGCAGTCAATTTGACAAGAAATATTCAGGCAAAAATAACAAAAGAGGCTTTACTTTGACAGTCAATTTGACAAGTAATATTCAGAAAATATTAAGAAAAAAAGCTTAAGTTTCACAGTCAATTTTAACAAGAAATATTCAGGCAATTATCATAAAGAGGCATGACTTTGACAGTCAATTTGATGAAAAATATTAAGGAAATAATCAGAAAAGAGGCTTGACTTTGGCAGTCAATTTGAACAAAAATAAAACAGGAAATTTTCAGAAGAAAAGCTTGAATTTGACAGTCAATTTGACAAGAAATATTCAGGCAATAATAAGAAAAGAGGCTTGACTTTGGCAGTCAATTTGAACAAAAATAAAACAGGAAATTTTCAGAAGAAAAGCTTGAATTTGACAGTCAATTTGACAAGAAATATTCAGGCAATAATAAGAAAAGAGGCTTGACTTTGACAGTCAATTTGACAAGAAATATTCAGGCAATAACCAGAAAAGAAGCTTGGCATTGACAGTCAATTTTAACAAGAAATATTCAGGCAATGATCAGAAAAGAGTCTTGAATTTGACAGTCGATTTGATAAGAAATATTCACGAAATATTCAGAAAAGAGGCTTTACTTTGACAGTCAATATTAACAAGAAATATTCGGGAAATATTCAGAAAAGATGCTTGACTCTGACAGTCAATTTACACAAGAAATATTCAGGCAATGATCAGAAAAGAGTCTTGACTTTGACAGTCGATTTGATAAGAAATATTCACGAAATATTTAGAAAAGAGGCTTGACTTTGACAGTCAATTTGACAAGAAATATTCACGCAATAATCAGAAAAGAGGCTTGACATTGACAGACAATATTAACAATAAATATTCAGGAAATATTCATAAAAGATGCTTGACTTTGACAGTCAATTATAACAAGAAATATTCAGGCACTAATCAAAAAAGAGGCTTGACTTTGAAAGTCAATTTGATAAGAAATATTTAAGAAATAATCAGAAAAGAGGTTTGATTTTGACAGTCAAGTTGACAAGAAGTATTCAGGCAATAATCAGAAAAGAGGCTCTACTTTGACAGTCAATTTGACAAGGAATATTCAGGAAATATTCAGAAAAGAAGCTTGAATTTGACAGTCAATTTGACAAGAACTATTTAGGCAATAATCAGAAAAGAAGCTTGACTTTGACAGTGAATGTGACAAGAAATATTGAGGAAATAATCAGAAAAGAGGCTTGACTTTGACAGTCAATTTGACAAGAAATATTTAGGAACTATTCAGAAAACAGGCTTGACTTTGACAGTCAATATTAACAAGATACATCCAGGAAATATTCAGAAAAGATGCTTGACTCTGACAGTCAATTTTAACAAGAAACATTCAGGCAATAATCAGAAAGAAGGCTTGACTTTGAAAGTAAATTTGATAAGAAATATTCACGAAATAATCAGAAAAGAGGTTTGACTTTGACAGTTAATTTGACAAGAAATATTCAGGCAATAAACAGAAAAGGGGCTTTACTTTGACAGTCAATTTGACAATAAATATTCAGAAAATATTCAGAAAAAAAAGCTTAAGATTCACAGTCAATTTTATCAAGAAATATTCAAGCAATAATCATAAAAAGGCATGACTTTGTCAGTCAATTTGACAAGAAATATTCAGACAATAATCAAAAAAGTAGCTTGACTTGGACAGTCAATTGAAACAAGAACTATTCAGGCAATAATCAGAATAGAGGCTTTACTTTGGCAGTGAATCCGAAAAGAAATATTCAGGCAATAATCAGAAAAATGGATCGACTTTGACAGTCAATTATAAAAAGAAATATTCAGGCAATAATCATAAAGAAGCATGACTTTGACAGTCAAGTTGATGAAAAATGTTCAGGAAATAATCGAAAGAGGCTTGACTTTGACAGTCAATTTAAACAAGAATAAAACAGGAAATATTCCGAAAAAAAGCTTGAATTTGACAGTCAATTTGACAAGAAATATTCAGGCAATAATAAGAAAAGAGGCATGACTTTGACAGTCAATTTGATAAGAAATATTCAGGCAATAATCAGAAAAGAGGCTTGACTTTAAAAGTCAATTTGATAAGAAATATTCAGGCAATAATCAGAAAGGAGGCTTGACTTTGGAAGTCAATATAACAAGAAATATTCAGGAAATATTCAGAAAAGATGCTTGAGTTTGACAGTCAATTAAAACAAGAAATATTCAGGCAATAATCAGAAAAGAGGCTTGATTTTGAAAATCAATTTGGTAAGAAATATTCAAGAAATAATCAGAAAAGAGTCTTAACTTTGTCAGTCAATTTGACTAGAAATATACAGGCAATAATCAGAAAAAAGGCTTCACTTTGACAGTCAATTTGGCAAGAAATATTCAGAAAATATTCAGAAAAGAAGCTTAAGTTTGACAGTCAATTTTAACAAGAAATATTCAGGCAATAATAAGGAAAGAGGCATGACTTTGACAGTCAGTTTGACAAGAAAAATACAGAAAATATTCAGAAAAGAGGCATGACTATGACAGTCAATTTGACAAGAAATATTCAGGAAATAATCTGAAAAGAGGCATGACTTCGACAGTCAATTTGATGAAAAATATTTAGGAAATAATCAGAAAAAAGGCTTGACTTTGGCAGTCAATTTGAATAAAAATAAAACAGGAAATTTTCAGAAGAAAAGCATGAATTTGACAGTCAATTTGACAAGAAATATTCAGGCAATAACAAAAAAAGAGGCTTGACTTTGACAGTCAATTTGACAAGAAATATTCAGGCAATAACCAGAAAAGAGGCTTGACTTTGGCAGTCAATTTAAACAAGAAATATTCAGGCAATGATCAGAAAAGAGTCTTGAATTTGACAGTCGATTTGATAAGAAATATTCACGAAATATTCAGAAAAGAGGCTTGACTTTGACAGTCAATATTGACAAGAAATATTCGGGAAATATTCAGAAAAGATGCTTGACTCTGACAGTCATTTTTCACAAGAAATGATCAGGCAATGATCAGAAAAGCGTCTTGACTTTGACAGTCGATTTGATAAGTAATATTCACGAAATATTCAGAAAAGAGGCTTGACTTTGACAGTCAATTTGACAAGAAATATTCACGCAATAATCAGAAAAGAGGCTTGACTTTGACACACAATATTAACAATATATATTCAGGAAATATTCATAAAAGATGCTTGACTTTGACAGTCAATTATAACAAGAAATATTCAGGCACTAATCAGAAAAGAGGCTTGACTTTGAAAGTCAATTTGATAAGAAATATTCAAGAAATAATCAGAAAAGAGGATTGATTTTGACGGTCAAGTTGACAAGAAATATTCAGGTTATAATCAGAAAAGAGGCTCTACTTTGATAGTCAATTTGACAAGGAATATTCAGGAAATATTCAGAAAAGAAGCTTGAATTTGACAGTCAATTTGACAAGAACTATTTAGGCAATAATCAGAAAAGAGGCTTGACTTTGACAGTGAATGTGACAAGAAATATTCAGGAAATAATCAGAAAAGAGGCTTGACTTTGACAGTCAATTTGACAAGAAATATTAAGGAACTATTCACAAAAGAGGCTTGACTTTGACAGTCAATATTAACAAGATATATTCAGGAAATATTCAGAAAAGATGCTTGACTCTGACAGTCAATTTGAACAAGAAAGTTTCAGGCAATGATCAGAAAAGAGTCTTGACTTTGACAGTCGATTTGATAAGAAATATTCAGGAAATTTTCAGAAAAGAGTTTTGACTTTACCAGTCAATATTAACAAGAAATATTCAGGAAATATTCAGAAAAGATGCTTTACTTTGACAGTCAATTAGAACAAGACATATTCAGGCACTTATCAGAAAAGCGGCTTGACTTTGGAAGTCAATTTGATGAGAAATATTTAAGAAATAATCAGAAAAGAGGTTTGACTTTGACAGTCAATTTCACTATAAATATGCAGGCAATAATCAGAAAAGAGGCTTTACTTTGACAGTCAATTTGACAAGAAATATTCAGAAAATATTCAGAAAAGAATCTTAAGTTTCACAGTCAATGATAACAAGAAATATTCAGGAAATAATGAGAACAGAGGCTTGACTTTGACAGTCAATTTTATCAAGAAATATTCAGGCAATAATCAGAAAAAAGGCTTTAGTCTAACAGTCAATTTTAACAAGAAATAAACAGGAAATATTCAGAGAAGAGGCTTGATTTTGAGAGTCAATATGATAAAAAATATTCATGCAATAATCAGAAAAAAGGCTTGACTTTTCCAGTCATTTTGAACAAAAATTATCAGGCAATAATCAGAAAAGAGGCTTGACTTTGAAAGTCAATTTGACGAGATATATTCAGGAAATATTCAGAAAAGAGGCTTGACTTCGACAGTCAATTTGGCAAGAAATATTCAGGAAATCTTCAGAAAAGAGGCTTGACTTGGACAGACGATTTTGACAAGAAATATTCAGGAAATATTCAGAAACGATGCTCGACTTTGACAGTCAATTATAACCAGAAACATTCAAGCAATAATCAGAAAGGAGGTTTGACTTTGAAAGTAAATTTGATAAGAAATATTCACGAACTAATCAGAAAAGAGGTTTGACTTTGACAGTCAATTTGACAAGAAATATTCAAAAAATATTCAGAACAGAAGCTTAAGTTTCACAGTCAATTTTAACAAGAAATATTCAGTTAATGATCAGAAAACAGGCTTGACTTTGACAGTCGATTTGATAAGAAATATTTAAGAACTAATGAGAATAGAGGCTTGACTTTGACAGTTGATTTGAAAAGAATTATTCAGGCAATAAACATAAAGAGGCATGTCTTTGACAGTCAATTTGATGAAAAATATTCAGAAAATAATCGGAAAAGAGGCTTGACTTTTACAGGCAATTTGATAAGAGATATTCAAGAAATAATCAGAAAAGAGGTTTATCTTTGACAGTCAATTTGACAAGAAATATTTAGGCAATAATCAGAAAAGATGCTTGACTTTGACAGTCAATTATAACAAGAAACATTCAGGCAATATTTAGAAAGAAGGCTTGACTTTGAAAGTAAATTTGATAAGAAATATTCACGAAATAATCAGAAATAGGTTTGACTTTGACAGTCAATTTGACAAGAACTATTCAGGCAATAATCAGAAAAGAGGCTTTACTTTGGCAGTGAATCCGAAAAGAAATATTCAGGCAATAATCAGAAAAGAGGCTTGACTTTGACAGTCAATTTGACAAGAAATATTCAAGAAATAATCAGAAACGAGGCTTGACTTTGACAGTCAACTTTAACAAGAAATATTCAGGAAATATTCAGAAAAGATGCGTGATTCTAATCGTTATTTTGACAAAAAATATTCAGGTAATATTTGAAAAAAGAAGCTTGACTTTGACAGTCAATGTAAAAAGATATATTTAGGCAATAATCAGAAAAGAGGCTTGACTTTGACAGTCAAGTTGATGAAAAATGTTCAGGAAATAATTGAAAGAGGCTTGACTTTGACAGTCAATTTAAACAAGAATAAAACAGGAAATATTCCGAAAAAAAGCTTGAATTTGACAGTCAATTGGACAAGAAATATTCAGGCAATAATAAGAAAAGAGGCATGACTTTGACAGTCAATTTGATAAGAAATATTTAGGCAATAACCAGAAAAGAGGCTTGACTTTAAAAGTCAATTTGATAAGAAATATTCAGGCAATAATCAGAAAGGAGGCTTGACATTGAAAGTCACTTTAACAAGAAATATTCAGGAAATATTCAGAAAAGATGCTTGAGTTTGACAGTCAATTAAAACAAGAAATATTCAGGCAATAATCAGAAAAGAGGCTTGATTTTTAAAATCGATTTGGTAAGAAATACTCAAGAAATAATCAGAAAAGAGTCTTGACTTTGTCAGTCAATTTGACTAGAAATATACAGGCAATAATCAGAAAAAAGGCTTCACTTTGACAGTCAATTTGGCAAGAAATATTCAGAAAATATTCAGAAAAGAAGCTTAAGTTTGACAGTCAATTTTAACAAGAAATATTCAGGCAATAATAAGGAAAGAGACATGACTTTGACAGTCAGTTTGACAAGAAAAATACAGAAAATATTCAGAAAAGAGGCATGACTATGACAGTCAATTTGACAAGAAATATTCAGGAAATAATCTGAAAAGAGGCATGACTTTGACAGTCAATTTGAATAAAAATAAAACAGGAAATTTGCAGAAGAAAAGCATGAATTTGACAGTCAATTTGACAAGAAATATTCAGGCAATAATAAGAAAAGAGGCTTGACTTTGACAGTCAATTTGACAAGAAATATTCAGGCAATAACCAGAAAAGAGTCTTGACTTTGGCAGTCAATTTAAACAAGAAATATTCAGGCAATGATCAGAAAAGAGTCTTGAATTTGACAGTCGATTTGATAAGAAATATTCACGAAATATTCAGAAAAGAGGCTTGACTTTGACAGTCAATATTGACAAGAAATATTCGGGAAATATTCAGAAAAGATGCTTGACTCTGACAGTCATTTTACACAAGAAATGATCAGGCAATGATCAGAAAAGCGTCTTGACTTTGACAGTCGATTTGATAAGAAATATTCACGAAATATTCAGAAAAGAGGCTTGACTTTGACAGTCGATTATAACAAGAAATATTCAGGCACTAATCAGAAAAGAGGCTTGACTTTGAAAGTCAATTTGATAAGAAATATTCAAGAAATAATCAGAAAAGAGGTTTGATTTTGACAGTTAATTTGAACAAAAAATATTCAGGCAGTAAGCAGAAAAGAGGCTTGACTTTGACAGTCAATTTAGCAAGAAATATTCAGGAAATCTTCAGAAAAGAGGCTTGACTTGGACAGACGATTTTGACAAGAAATATTCAGGTAATATTCAGAAACGATGCTCGACTTTGACAGTCAATTATAACAAGAAACATTCAGGCAATAATCAGAAAGGAGGCTTGACTTTGAAAGTAAATTTGATAAGAAATATTCACGAACTAATCAGAAAAGAGGCTTGACTTTGACAGACAATATTAACAATATATATTCAGGAAATATTCATAAAAGATGCTTGACTTTGACAGTCAATTATAACAAGAAATATTCAGGCACTAATCAGAAAAGAGGCTTGACTTTGAAAGTCAATTTGATAAGAAATATTCAAGAAATAATCAGAAAAGAGGTTTGATTTTGACAGTTAATTTGAACAAAAAATATTCAGGCAGTAAGCAGAAAAGAGGCTTGACTTTGACAGTCAATTTGGCAAGAAATATTCAGGAAATCTTCAGAAAAGAGGCTTGACTTGGACAGACGATTTTGACAAGAAATATTAAGGTAATATTCAGAAACGATGCTCGACTTTGACAGTCAATTATAACAAGAAACATTCAGGCAATAATCAGAAAGGAGGCTTGACTTTGAAAGTAAATTTGATAAGAAATATTCACGAACTAATCAGAAAAGAGGTTTGACTTTGACAGTCAATTTGACAAGAAATATTCAAAAAATATTCAGAAAAGAAGCTTAAGTTTCACAGTCAATTTTAACAAGAAATATTCAGACAATAATCAAGAGAGAAGCATGACATTGACAGTCAATTTCAACAAGAAATATTCAGTTAATGATCAGAAAACAGGCTTGACTTTGACAGTCGATTTGATAAGAAATATTTAAGAACTAATGAGAATAGAGGCTTGACTTTGACAGTTGATTTGAAAAGAATTATTCAGGCAATAAACATAAAGAGGCATGTCTTTGACAGTTAATTTGTTGAAAAATATTCAGAAAATAATCAGAAAAGAGGCTTGACTTTTACAGGCAATTTGATAAGAGATATTCAAGAAATAATCAGAAAAGAGGTTTATCTTTGACAGTCAATTTGACAAGAAATATTCAGGCAATAATCAGAAAAGATGCTTGACTTTGACAGTCAATTATAACAAGAAATATTCAGGCAATAATCATAAAGAAGCATGACTTTGACAGTCAAGTTGATGAAAAATGTTCAGGAAATAATCGAAAGAGGCTTGACTTTGACAGTCAAGTTAAACAAGAATAAAACAGGAAATATTCCGAAATAAAGCTTGAATTTGACAGTCAATTTGACAAGAAATATTCAGGCAATAATAAGAAAAGAGGCTTCACTTTGACAGTCAATTCAAACAAAACATATTCAGGCAATAATCAGAAAAGAGGCTTGACTTTGACAGACAATTTGACAAGAAATATTCAAGAAATAATCAGAAACGAGGCTTGACTTTGACAGTCAACTTTAACAAGAAATATTCAGGAAATATTCAGAAAAGATGCATGATTTTAATCGTTATTTTGACAAAAAATATTCAGGTAATATTTGGGAAAAGAAGCTTGACTTTGACAGTCAATGTAAGAAGATATATTTAGGCAATAATCAGAAAAGAGGCTTGACGCTGAGAGTCAATTCAAACAAAACATATTCAGGCAATAATCAGAAAAGAGGCTTGACTTTGACAGTCAATTTGACAAGAAATTTTCAGGAAATATTCAGAAAAGAGTCTTGACTTTGACAGTCAATATTAACAAGAAACATTCAGGAAATATTCAGAAAAGATGCTTGACTCTGACAGTCAATTTTAACAAGAAATATTCAGGCAATGAACAGAAAAGAGTCTATAATTTGACAGTCGATTTGATAAGAAATATTCACGAAATATTCAGAAAAGAGGCATGACTTTGACAGTCAATATTAACATGAAATGTTCGGGAAATATTCAGAAAAGATGCTTGACTCTGACAGTCAATTTAAACAAGAAATATTTTGGCAATGATCAGAAAAGAGTCTTGACATTGACAGTCGATTTGTTAAGAAATATTCACGAAATATTCAGAAAAGAGGCTTGACTTTGACAGTCAATTTCACAAGAAATATTCAGGCAATAATCAGGAAAGAGGTTTGACTTTGACAGTCAATTTGACCAAAAAATATTCAGGCAATAATCAGAAACGAGGCATGACTTTGACAGTCAATTTGACAAGAAATATTCAGGAAATATTCAGAAAAGAGGCTTGACATTGACAGTCAATTTTGACAAGAAATATTCAGGAAATATTCAGAAAAGATGCTTGACTATGACAGTCAAATTTGACAAGTAATATTTAGGAAATATTCAGAAAAGAGGCTTGACTTTGACAGAAAAATTTGACAAGAAATATTCAGGAATAAATCTGAAAAGAGGCTTGACTTTGAAAGTCAATTTGACAAGAAATATTCAGGCAATGAATTGAAAAGGCGCTTGACTTTGACAGTCAATTTACTAAAAAATATTCTATAAATAATCAACAAAGAGGCTTGACTTTGACAGACAATTTGACAAGAAATATTCAGGCAATAATCAGAGAAAAGGCTTGACTTTGATAGTCAATTTGACGAAAAATATTCAGGAAATATTCAGAAAAGAGTCTTGACTTTGACAGTTACTTTTAACAAGAAATATTTAGGAAATATGCAGAAAAGATTCTTGATTCTGACAGTCAATTTTAACAAGAAATATTCAGGCAATTATCAGAAAAGAGGCTTGACTTTGACAGTCATTTTGATAAGAAATATTCGAGTAATAATCAGAATAAATGCTTGACGTTGACAGTCATTTTTAACAAAAAATATTCATGCAATAATTAGAAAAGAGGCTTGAATTTGACAGTCAAATTTAATAAGAAATATTCAAGCATTGATCAGAAAAGAGGCTTGAATTTGACAGTCAATTCGATAAGAAATATTCAAGAAATAATCAGAAACGAGGCTTGACTTTGACAGTCAATTTGATAAGAAATATTCAAGTAATAATCAGCAAAAAAGCTTGACTCTGAAAGTCAATTTGACAAGAAATATTCAGGCAATTATCAGAAAAGAGGCTCGACTTGGGCAGTCAGTAAAATAAGAAATATTCAATAAATTATCAGAAAAGAGGCTTGACTTTGACAGTCAATTTGACAAGAAATATCAAGGCAATAATCTGAAAAGTGGCTCGACTTTGACAGTCAATTCGTAAGAAATATTCAGGCAATAATCAGAAAAGAGGCTTGACATTGACAGTCAATTTTATGAAGAAATAAACAGGAAATATTCAGAAAAGAAGCTTGACTCTGACAGTCAATTCGACAAGAAATATTCAGGCAATGATCAGGAAAGAGGCTTGACTTTGACAGTCAATTTTACAAGAGATATTCAGGAAATATTCAGAAAAGAGGCTTGAGTTTCACAGTTACTTTTAACAAAATATATTCAGGAAATATGCAGAAAAGATTCTTGACTTTGACAGTCAATTTTAACAAGAAATATTCAGGCAATTATCAGAAAAGAGGCTTGACTTTGACAGTCAATTCGATAAGAGATACTCAAGAAATAATCAGAAAAGAGGATCGACTTTGATAGTTAATTTGACAAGAAAAATTCAGGGAATAATTAGGAAAAAGGAGTGACTTTTACAGTCGATTTGACAAGAAATACTCAGGAAATAATCAGGAAAGAGTCATGAGTTTGACAGTCAATTTGACAAGGAATATTCAGGAATAAATCTGGAAAAACGCTTGACTTTGAAAGTCAATCTGACAAGAAATATTCAGGCATTGACCAGAAAAAGGGCTTGACTTTGACAGTCAACTTTCACAAGAAACACTCAGGAAATATTCAGAAAAAAGGCTAGAATTTGACAGTAACTTTTAACAAGTAATATTCAGGAAATATTCAGAAAATATGCTTGAATTCGACAGTCTATTTTAACAAGAAATATTCAGGCAATGATCAGAAAAGAGGCTCGCCTTTGACAGTTAATTTGATATGAAATATTCAAGAAATCATCAGAAAAGAGGTTTGACTTTGACAGTCAATTTGACAAGAAATATTCAGGCAATAATCAGAAAAGAGGCTCGACTTAAACAGTCAATTTTAACAAGAAATATTCAGGAAATATTAAAAAAAGAGGCTTGACTTTGACAGTCAATTTGACAAGAAATACTCAAGAAATATTCAGAAAAGAAGCTTGTTTTTGACAGTTAATTGGACAAGAACTATTCGGGAAATAATCTGAAAAGAGGCTTGACTTTGACAGGCAATTTTAACAAGAAATATTTAGGCTTTAATCAGAAAAGAGCCTTGACTTTGACAGTCAAATTTAACAAGAAATATTTAGGCAATAATCGAAACAAAGGCTTGACTTTTACAGTCAATTTTAATAAGAAATATTCAGGCAATAATCACAGAAGGGAATTGACTTTGACAGTCAATTTGACGAGAAATAATCAGGAAATATTCAGAAAAGAGGCTTGACTTTCACAGTTACTTTTAACAAGAAATATTCAGGAAATATGCCGAAAAGATTCTTGACTTTGACAGTCAATTTTAACAAGAAATATTTAGGCAATTATCAGAAAAGAGTCTTGACTTTGACAGTCATTTTGATAAGAAATATTCTAGTAATAATCAGAAAAGAGGCTTGACGTTGACAGACATTTTAAACAAAAAATATTCAGGCAATAATCAGCAAAGAAGCTTGACTTTGACAGTCAATTTGACAAGAAATATTCAGGCAATTATCAGAAAAGAGGCTTGACTTTGGCAGTCAATTTGAACAAGAAATATTCAAGAAATAATCAGAAAAGAGGCTTAACTTTGACAGTTAATTTGACAAGAAATATTCGGAAATATTCCGATAAGAAGTTTAAGTTTGACAGTCAATTTTAACAAGAAATATTCAGTAAATAATTAGGAAAGAGTCAAGACTTTGACAGTTAAATTGACAAGAAATATTCAGGAATAAATCTGAAAAGAGGCTTGACTTTGAAAGTCAATTTGACAAGAAATAGTCAGGCAATAATCAGAAAAGACGCTTGACTTTGACAGTCAACTTTCACAAGAAATATTCAGGAAATATTCAGAAAAGAGGCTTGTCTTCGACAGTCAATTTGATAAGAAATATTTAAGAAATAATCAGAAATGAGGCTTTACTTTGACAGTCAATTTAACAAGAAATATTTAGGCAATATTCAGAAAAGAGGCTTGACTTTGACAGTAACTTTCAACAAGGAATATTCAGGCAATGATCAGAAAAGGGGCTCGACTTTGTCAGTCGATTTGATAAGAAATATTCAACAAATGATCAGAAAAAAGGCTTGACTTTGACAGTCAATATTAACAAAAAATATTAAGGAAATATTCAGAAAAGAAGCTTAAGTTTGACAAATAATTTTAACAACAAATATACAGGCAATACTCAGGAACGAGGCTTGACTTTGAAAGTCAATTTGACAAGAAATAGTCAGGCAATAATCAGAAAAGATGTTTGACTTTGACAGTCTATTTGACAAGAAATATTCATGCAATCATCAGAAAAGAAGCTTTACTTTGACAGTCAATTTGACAAGAAAAATTCAGAAAATATTCAGAAAAGAAGCTTAAGTTTCACAGTCAATTATAAGAAGTAATATTCAGGCAATAATCAGGAAAGAGGCATGACTTTGACAGTCAATTTTAACAAGAAATATTCAGAAAGTATTCAGAAATATGCTTGACTTTGACAGTCAATTTTAACAAGAAATATTCAGTTAATGATCAGAAAACAGGCTTGACTTTGACAGTCAATTTGTAAAGAAATATTTAAGAACTAATCAGAATAGAGGCTTGACTTCGACAGTTAATTTGACAAGAAATATTCAAAAAATATTCAGAAAAAGAGCTTAAGTTTCACAGTCAATTTTAACAAGAAATATTCAGACAATAATCAAGAAAGAGGCATGACTTTGACAGTCAATTTTAACAAGAAATATTCAGTTAATGATCAGAAAACAGGCTTGACTTTGACAGTCGATTTGATAAGAAATAGTTAAGAACTAATGAGAATAGAGGCTTGACTTTGACAGTTGATTTGAAAAGAATTATTCAGGCAATAAACATAAAGAGGCATGTCTTTGACGGTCAATTTGATGAAAAATATTCAGAAAATAATCAGAAAAGAGGCTTGACTTTTACAGGCAATTTGATAAGAGATTTTCAAGAAATAATCAGAAAAGAGGTTTATCTTTGACAGTCAATTTGACAAGAAATATTCAGGCAATAATCAGAAAAGATGCTTGACTTTGACAGTCAATTATAACAAGAAACATTCAGTTAATGATCAGAAAACAGGCTTGACTTTGAAAGTAAATTTGATAAGAAATATTCACGAAATAATCAGAAAAGAGGTTTGACTTTGACAGTCAATTTGACAAGAACTATTCAGGCAATAATCAGAAAAGAAGCTTTACTTTGACAGTCAATTTGACAAGAAAAATTCAGAAAATATTCAGAAAAGAAGCTTAAGTTTTACAGTCAATTATAAGAAGTAATATTCAGGCAATAATCAGGAAAGAGGCATGACTTTGACAGTCAATTTTAACTAGAAATATTCAGAAAGTATTCAGAAATATGCTTGACTTTGACAGTCAATTTTAACAAGAAATATTCAGTTAATGATCAGAAAACAGGCTTGACTTTGACAGTCAATTTGTAAAGAAATATTTAAGAACTAATCAGAATAGAGGCTTGACTCTGACAGTTAATTTGACAAGAAATATTCAGGCAATAATCTAAAAAGTAGCTTTACGTGGACAGTCAATTTTAACAAGAACTATTCAGGCAATAATCAGAAAAGAGGCTTTACTTTGGCAGTGAATCCGAAAAGAAATATTCAGGCAATAATCAGAAAAATGAATCGACTTTGACAGACAATTATAACAAGAAATATTCAGGCAATAATCATAAAGAAGCATGACTTTGACAGTGAAGTTGACGAAAAATGTTCAGGAAATAATCGAAAGAGGCTCGACTTTACAGTCAATTCAAACAAGACTAAAACAGGAAATATTCCGAAAAAAAGCTTGAATGTGACAGTCAATTCGACAAGAAATATTCATGCAATAATAAGAAAAGAGGCTTGACTCTGAGAGTCAATTCAAACAAAACATATTCAGGTAATAATCAGAAAAGAGGCTTGACTTTGACAGTCAATTTGACAAGAAATATTCAGGAACTATTCAGAAAAGAGGCTTGACTTTGACAGTCAATATTAACAAGAAATATTCAGGAAATATTCAGAAAAGATGCTTGACTCTGACAGTCAATTTTAACAATAAATATTCGGGCAATGATCAGAAAAAAGTCTTTAATTTGACAGTCGATTTGATAAGAAATATTCACGAAATATTCAGAAAAGAGGCATGACTTTGACAGTCAATATTAACATGAAATGTTCGGGAAATATTCAGAAAAGATGCTTGACTCTGACAGTCAATTTAAACAAGAAATATTCAGGCAATGATCAGAAAAGAGTCTTGACTTTGACAGTCGATTTGTTAAGAAATATTCACAAAATATTCAGAAAAGAGGCTTGACTTTGATAGTCAATATCACAAGGAATATTCAGGCAATAATCAGCAAAGAAGTTTGACTTTGACGGTCAATTTGACCAAAAAATATTCAGGCAATAATCAGAAACGAGGCATGACTTTGACAGTCAATTTGACAAAAAATATTCAGGAAATATTCAGAAAAGAGGCTTGACTTTGACAGTTAATTTGAAAAAAAAATATTCAGGCAGTAAGCAGAAAAGAGGCTTGACTTTGACAGTCAATTTGGCAAGAAATATTCAGGAAATCTTCAGAAAAGAGGCTTGACTTGGACAGACGATTTTGACAAGAAATATTAAGGTAATATTCAGAAACGATGCTCGACTTTGACAGTCAATTATAACAAGAAACATTCAGGCAATAATCAGAAAGGAGGCTTGACTTTGAAAGTAAATTTGATAAGAAATATTCACGAACTAATCAGAAAAGAGGTTTGACTTTGACAGTCAATTTGACAAGAAATATTCAAAAAATATTCAGAAAAGAAGCTTAAGTTTCACAGTCAATTTTAACAAGAAATATTCAGACAATAATCAAGAAAGAGGCATGACTTTGACAGTCAATTTTAACAAGAAATATTCAGTTAATGATCAGAAAACAGGCTTGACTTTGACAGTCGATTTGATAAGAAATATTTAAGAACTAATGAGAATAGAGGCTTGACTTTGACAGTTGATTTGAAAAGAATTATTCAGGCAATAAACATAAAGAGGCATGTCTTTGACAGTCAATTTGATGAAAAATATTCAGAAAATAATCAGAAAAGAGGCTTGACTTTTACAGGCAATTTGATAAGAGATTTTCAAGAAATAATCAGAAAAGAGGTTTATCTTTGACAGTCAATTTGACAAGAAATATTTAGGCAATAATCAGAAAAGATGCTTGACTTTGACAGTCAATTATAACAAGAAACATTCAGGCAATATTTAGAAAGAAGGCTTGACTTTGAAAGTAAATTTGATAAGAAATATTCACGAAATTATCAGAAAAGAGGTTTGACTTTGACAGTCAATTTGACAAGAACTATTCAGGCAATAATCAGAAAAGAGGCTTTACTTTGGCAGTGAATCCGAAAAGAAAAATTCAGGCGATAATCAGAAAAATGGATCGACTTTGACAGTCAATTATAACAAGAAATATTCAGGCAATAATCATAAAGAAGCTTGACTTTGACAGTAAATTTGACACGAAATATTCAGGCAAAAACCAGAAAAGAGGCTTGTCTTCGAAGGTCAATTTGATAAGAAATATTCAAGAAATAATCAGAAATGAGGCTTGACTTTGACAGTCAATTTGACAAGAAATATTTAGGCAATAATCGGAAATGAAGCTCGACTTTAACAGTCAATTTTAACAAGAAATATTCGGGAAATATTCAGAAACGGGGCTTGAATTGGACAGTCAATTTGAACAAGAAATATTCAGACAATGATCAGAAAAGAGGCTTGACTTTGACAGTCAAGTTTAACAAGAAATATTCAAGAAATATTGAGAAATGAGGTCTGACTTCGACAGTCAATTTAATAAAAAATATTCTAGCGATTATCACAAAAGATGCTTGACTTTGACAGTCAATTGGACACGCAATATTTAGAAAATATTCAGAAAAGAAGCTTGACTTTGACAGTCGATTTGATAAGAAATAGTTAAGAACTAATGAGAATAGAGGCTCGACTTTGACAGTTGATTTGAAAAGAATTATTCAGGCAATAAACATAAAGAGGCATGTCTTTGACAGTCAATTTGATGAAAAATATTCAGAAAATAATCAGAAAAGATGCTTGACTTTTACAGGCAATTTGATAAGAAATTTTCAAGAAATAATCAGAAAAGAGGTTTATCTTTGACAGTCAATTTGACAAGAAATATTCAGGCAATAATCAGAAAAGATGCTTGACTTTGACAGTCAATTATAACAAGAAACATTCAGTTAATGATCAGAAAACAGGCTTGACTTTGAAAGTAAATTTGATAAGAAATATTCACGAAATAATCAGAAAAGAGGTTTGACTTTGACAGTCAATTTGACAAGAACTATTCAGGCAATAATCAGAAAAGAAGCTTTACTTTGACAGTCAATTTGACAAGAAAAATTCAGAAAATATTCAGAAAAGAAGCTTAAGTTTCACAGTCAATTATAAGAAGTAATATTCAGGCAATAATCAGGAAAGAGGCTTTAATTTGGCAGTGAATCCGAAAAGAAATATTCAGGCAATAATCAGAAAAATGAATCGACTTTGACTGACAATTATAACAAGAAATATTCAGGCAATAATCATAAAGAAGCATGACTTTGACAGTGAAGTTGACGAAAAATGTTCAGGAAATAATCGAAAGAGGCTCGACTTTACAGTCAATTCAAACAAGACTAAAACAGGAAATATTCCGAAAAAAAGCTTGAATGTGACAGTCAATTCGACAAGAAATATTCATGCAATAATAAGAAAAGAGGCTTGACTCTGAGAGTCAATTCAAACAAAACATATTCAGGTAATAATCAGAAAAGAGGCTTGACTTTGACAGTCAATTTGACAAGAAATATTCAGGAACTATTCAGAAAAGAGGCATGACTTTGACAGTCAATATTAACAAGAAATATTCAGGAAATATTCAGAAAAGATGCTTGACTCTGACAGTCAATTTTAACAATAAATATTCGGGCAATGATCAGAAAAGAGTCTTTAATTTGACAGTCGATTTGATAAGAAATATTCACGAAATATTCAGAAAAGAGGCATGACTTTGACAGTCAATATTAACATGAAATGTTCGGGAAATATTCAGAAAAGATGCTTGACTCTGACAGTCAATTTAAACAAGAAATATTCAGGCAATGATCAGAAAAGAGTCTTGACTTTGACAGTCGATTTGTTAAGAAATATTCACAAAATATTCAGAAAAGAGGCTTGACTTTGACAGTCAATTTCACAAGGAATATTCAGGCAATAATCAGGAAAGAAGTTTGACTTTGACAGTCAATTTGACCAAAAAATATTCAGGCAATAATCAGAAACGAGGCATGACTTTGACAGTCAATTTGACAAAAAATATTCGGGAAATATTCAGAAAAGCGGCTTGACTTTGACAGTCAATATTAACAAGAAATATTCAGGAAATATTCAGAAAAGATGCTTGACTTTGAGAGTCAATTATAACAAGAAATATTCAGGAAATATTCAGAAAAGAGGCTTGACTTTGACAGTTAATTTGAAAAAAAAATATTCAGGCAGTAAGCAGAAAAGAGGCTTGACTTTGACAGTCAATTTGGCAAGAAATATTCAGGAAATCTTAGGAAAAGAGGCTTGACTTGGACAGACGATTTTGACAAGAAATATTCAGTAAATATTCAGAAACGATGCTCGACTTTGACAGTCAATTATAACCAGAAACATTCAGGCAATAATCAGAAAGGAGGCTTGACTTTGAAAGTAAATTTGATAAGAAATATTCACGAACTAATCAGAAAAGAGGTTTGACTTTGACAGTCAATTTGACAAGAAATATTCAAAAAATATTCAGAAAAGAAGCTTAAGTTTCACAGTCAATTTTAACAAGAAATATTCAGACAATAATCAAGAAAGAGGCATGACTTTGACAGTCAATTTTAACAAGAAATATTCAGTTAATGATCAGAAAACAGGCTTGACTTTGACAGTCGATTTGATAAGAAATATTTAAGAACTAATGAGAATAGAGGCTTGACTTTGACAGTTCATTTGAAAAGAATTATTCAGGCAATAAACATAAAGAGGCATGTCTTTGACAGTCAATTTGATGAAAAATATTCAGAAAATAATCAGAAAAGAGGCTTGACTTTTACAGGCAATTTGATAAGAGATTTTCAAGAAATAATCAGAAAAGAGGTTTATCTTTGACAGTCAATTTGACAAGAAATATTTAGGCAATAATCAGAAAAGATGCTTGACTTTGACAGTCAATTATAACAAGAAACATTCAGGCAATATTTAGAAAGAAGGCTTGACTTTGAAAGTAAATTTGATAAGAAATATTCACGAAATAATCAGAAACGAGGTTTGACTTTGACAGTCAATTTGACAAGAACTATTCAGGCAATAATCAGAAAAGAGGCTTTACTTTGGCAGTGAATCCGAAAAGAAAAATTCAGGCGATAATCAGAAAAATGGATCGACTTTGACAGTCAATTATAACAAGAAATATTCAGGCAATAATCATAAAGAAGCTTGACTTTGACAGTAAATTTGACACGAAATATTCAGGCAAAAACCAGAAAAGAGGCTTGTCTTCGAAGGTCAATTTGATAAGAAATATTCAAGAAATAATCAGAAATGAGGCTTGACTTTGACAGTCAATTTGACAAGAAATATTGAGGCAATAATCGGAAATGAAGCTCGACTTTAACAGTCAATTTTAACAAGAAATATTCGGGAAATATTCAGAAACGGGGCTTGAATTGGACAGTCAATTTGAACAAGAAATATTCAGACAATGATCAGAAAAGAGGCTTGACTTTGACAGTCAAGTTTAACAAGAAATATTCAAGAAATATTGAGAAATGAGGTCTGACTTCGACAGTCAATTTAATAAAAAATATTCTAGCGATTATCACAAAAGATGCTTGACTTTGACAGTCAATTGGACACGCAATATTTAGAAAATATTCAGAAAAGAAGCTTGACTTTGACAGTCAATTGGACAAGAAATATTCAGGAAATAATCCGAAAAGAGGCTTTACTTCAACAGTCAATTTTAACAAGAAATAAACAGGAAATATTCAGAGAAGAGGCTTGACTTTGAAAGTCAATTTGACGAGATATATTCAGGAAATATTCAAAAAAGAGGCTTGACTTTGACAGTTACTTTTAACAAGAAATATTCAGGCAATTACCAGAAAAGATGCTTGACTTTGACAGTCATGTTGATAAGAAATATTCAAGTAATATTCAGAAAAGAGGCTTGACGTTGACGGTCATTTTTAACAAAAAATATTCAGGCAATAATCAGAAAAGAGGCCTGAATTTGACAGTCAATTTTAACAAGAAATATTCAAGCATTGATCAGAAAAGAGGCTTGAATTCAACAGTCAATTCGATAAGAAATATCCAAGAAATAATCAGAAAAGAGGCTTGACTTTGACAGTTAATTTGACAACAAATATTCAGGAAATATTCAGAAAAGAAGCTTAAGTTTGACTGTCAATTGTAACAAGTAATATTCAGTAAATAATCAGGAAAGAGTCATGACTTTGACAGTCAAATTGACAAGAAATATTCAGGAATAAATCTGAAAAGAGGCTTGACTTTGAAAGTCAATTTGACAAGAAATATTCAGGCAATGAATTGAAAAGGCGCTTGACTTTGACAGTCAATTTACTAAAAAATATTCTATAAATAATCAGAAAAGAGGCTTGACTTTGACAGTCAATTCGATAAGAAATATTCAAGAAATAATCAGAAACGAGGCTTGACTTTGACAGTCAATTTGATAAGAAATATTCAAGTAATAATCAGCAAAGAAGCTTGACTTTGAAAGTCAATTTGACAAGAAATATTCAGGCAATTATCTGAAAAGTGGCTCGACTTTGACAGTCAATTCGTAAGAAATATTCAGGCAATAATCAGAAAAGAGGCTTGACATTGACAGTCAACTTTATGAAGAAATAAACAGGAAATATTCAGAAAAGAAGCTTGACTCTGACAGTCAATTCGACAAGAAATATTCAGGCAATGATCAGGAAAGAGGCTTGACTTTGACAGTCAATTTTACAAGATATATTCAGGAAATATTCAGAAAAGAGGCTTGAGTTTCACAGTTACTTTTAACAAAATATATTCAGGAAATATGCAGAAAAGATTCTTGACTTTGACAGTTAATTTTAACAAGAAATATTCAGGCAATTATCAGAAAAGAGGCTTGACTTTGACAGTCAATTCGATAAGAGATACTCAAGAAATAATCAGAAAAGAGGATTGACTTTGATAGTTAATTTGACAAGAAAAATTCAGGGAATAATTAGGAAAAAGGATTGACTTTTACAGTCGATTGGACAAGAAATACTCAGGAAATAATCAGGAAAGAGTCATGAGTTTGACAGTCAATTTGACAAGGAATATTCAGGAATAAATCTGGAAAAACGCTGGACTTTGAAAGTCAATCTGACAAGAAATATTCAGGCATTGACCAGAAAAAGGGCTTGACTTTGACAGTCAACTTTCACAAGAAACACTCAGGAAATATTCAGAAAAAAGGCTTGAATTTGACAGTAACTTTTAACAAGTAATATTCAGGAAATATTCAGAAAAGATGCTTGAATTCGACAGTCTATTTTAACAAGAAATATTCAGGCAATGATCAGAAAAGAGGCTCGCATTTGACAGTTAATTTGATAAGAAATATTCAAGAAATCATCAGAAAAGAGGTTTAACTTTGACAGTCAATTTGACAAGAAATATTCAGGCAATAATCAGAAAAGAGGCTCGACTTAAACAGTCAATTTTAACAAGAAATATTCAGGAAATATTAAAAAAAGAGGCTTGACATTGACAGTCAATTTGACAAGAAATATTCAAGAAATATTCAGAAAAGAAGCTTGTTTTTGACAGTTAATTGGACAAGAACTATTCGGGAAATAATCTGAAAAGAGGCTTGACTTTGACAGGCAATTTTAACAAGAAATATTTAGGCTTTAATCAGAAAAGAGCCTTGACTTTGACAGTCAAATGTAACAAGAAATATTTAGGCAATAATCGAAACAAAGGCTTGACTTTTACAGTCAATTTTAATAAGAAATATTCAGGCAATAATCAGAGAAGAGAATTGACTTTGACAGTCAATTTGACGAGAAATAATCAGGAAATATTCAGAAAAGAGGCTTGACTTTCACAGTTACTTTTAACAAGAAATATTCAGGAAATATCAAAAAAAGAGGCTTGACTTTGACAGTCAATTTGACAAGAAATATTCAAGAAATATTGAGAAATGAGGTCTGACTTCGACGGTCAATTTGATAAAAAATATTCAGTCGATAATCAGAAAAGATGCTTGACTTTGACAGTCAATTTGAACAAGAGATATTCAGGAAATATTCAAAAAAGAGGCTTGATTTTGACAGTCAATGGGACAAGAAATATTAAGGAAATATTCAGAAAAGAAGCTTGTTTTTGACAGTTAATTGGACAAGAACTAATCAGGAAATAATCTGAAAAGAGGCTTGACTTTGACAGGCAATTTTAACAAGAAATATTTAGGCTTTAATCAGAAAAGAGCCTTGACTTTGACAGTCAAATTTAACAAGAAATATTTAGGCAATAATCGAAACAAAGGCTTGACTTTTACAGTCAATTTTAATAAGAAATATTCAGGCAATAATTAGAAAAGAGGCTTGACTTTGACAGTCGTTTTGATAAGAAATATTCTAGTAATAATTAGAAAGAGGCTTGATTTTAACAGTTAATTTGACAAGGAATATTCGGAAATATTCCGATAAGAAGTTTAAGTTTGACAGTCAATTTCAACAAGAAATATTCAGTAAATAATTAGGAAAGAGTCATGACTTTGACAGTTGAATTGACAAGAAATATTCAGGAATAAATCTGAAAAGAGGCTTGACTCTGAAAGTCAATTTGACAAGAAATATTCAGGCAATAATCAGAAAAGAGGCTTGACTTTAACAGTCAACTTTCACAAGAAATATTCAGGAAATATTGAGAAAAGAGGCTTGCCTTCGACAGTCAATTTGACAAGAATTATTCAGGCAATGATCAGAAAAGGGGCTTGACTTTGACAGTCAATTTGATAAGAAATATTCAATAAATAATCAGGAAAGAGGCTTGACTTTGACAGTCAATTTTAACAAGAAATATTCAGGAAATAATCAGAAACAAGGTTTGCTTTGACAGTTAATTTGATAAGAAATATTCAAGAAATAATCAGAAAAGAGGTTTGACTTTGACAGTGAATTTGACAAGAAATATTAAGGCAATAATCAGAAATGAAGCTCGACTTTAACAGTCAATTTTAACAAGAAATATTCGGGAAACATTCTGAAACGGGGCTTGAATTTGACAGTCAATTTGAACAAGAAATATTCAGACAATCATCAGAAAAGAGGCTTGACTTTGACAGTCAAGTTTAACAAGAAATATTCAAGAAATATTGAGAAATGAGGTCTGACTTCGACAGTCATTTTAATAAAAAATATTCAAGCGATTATCACCTAAGATGCTTGACTTTGACAGTCAATTGGACACGAAATATTTAGAAAATATTCAGAAAAGAAGCTTGACTTTGACAGTCAATTGGACAAGAAATATTCAGGAAATAATCCGAAAAGAGGCTTTACTTTAACAGTCAATTTTAACAAGAAATAAACAGGAAATATTCAGAGAAGAGGCTGGACTTTGAGAGTCAATATGATGAAAAATATTCATGCAATAATCAGAAAAAAGGCTTGACTTTTCTAGTCATTTTGAACGAAAAATATTTAGGCAATAATCAGAAAAGAGGCTTGACGTTGAAAGTCAATTTCACGAGATATATTCAGGAAATATTCAGAAAAGAGGCTTGACTTTGACAGTCAATTTGAAGAGAAATATTCAGGCAATAATCAGAAAAGAGGCCTGAATTTGACAATCAATTTTAAGAAGAAATATTCAAGCATTGATCAGAAAAGAGCTTGAATTCAACAGTCAATTCGATAAGAAATATTCAAGAAATAATCAGAATAGAGGCTTGACTTTGACTGTTAATTTGACAACAAATATTCAGGAAATATTCAGAAAAGAAGCTTAAGTTTGACTGTCAATTGTAACAAGTAATATTTAGTAAATAATCAGGAAAGAGTCATGACTTTAACAGTCAAATTGACAAGAAATATTCGGGAATAAATCTGAAAAGAGGCTTGACTTTGAAAGTCAATTTTACAAGAAATATTCAGGCAATGAATTGAAAAGGCGCTTGACCTTGACAGTCAATTTACTAAAAAATATTCTATAAATAATCAGAAAAGAAGCTCAACTTTGACAGTCAATTTGACAAGAAATATTCAGGCAATAATCAGAGAAAAGGCTTGACTTTGACAGTCATTTTGTCGAGAAATATTCAGGAAATATTCAGAAAAGAGTCTTGACTTTGACAGTTACTTTTAACAAGAAATATTTAGGAAATATGCAGAAAAGATTCTTGACTTTGACAGTCAATTTTAACAAGAAATATTCAGGCAATTATCAGAAAAGAGGCTTGACTTTGACAGTCATTTTGATAAGAAATAGTCAAGTAATAATCAGAAAAAAGGCTTGACGTTGACAGTCATTTTTAACGAAAAATATTCAGGCAATAATTAGAAAAGATTCCTGAATTTGACAGTCAATTTTAACAAGAAATATTCAAGCATTGATCAGAAAAGAGGCTTGAATTTGACAGTCAATTCGATAAGAAATATTCAAGAAATAATCAGAAACGAGGCTTGACTTTGACAGTTAATTTGATAAGAAATATTCAAGAAATAAGCAGCAAAGAAGCTTGACTTTGACAGTCAATTTGACAATAAATATTCAGGCAATTATCAGAAAAGAGGCTCGACTTTGGCAGTCAATTTTAACAAGAAATATTCAAGAAATAATCAGAAAAGAGGCTTGACTTTGACGGTTAATTTGACAAGAAATATTCAGGAGATATTCAGAAAAGAAGTTTAAATTTGAAAGTCAATTTTAACAAGAAATATTCAGTAAATTATCAGGAAAGAGTTATGACTTTGACAGTCAAATTGACAAGAAATATTCAGGAATAAATCTGAAAAAAGGCTCGACTTTGAAAATCAATTTTACAAGAAATATTTAGGCAATGAATTGAAAAGGCGCTTGACTTTGACAGTCAGTTATATAAGAAATATTCAATAAATTATCAGAAAAGAGGCTTGACTTTGACAGTCAATTTGACAAGAAATATTCAGGCAATTATCTGAAAAGTGGCTCGACTTTGATAGTCAATTCGTAAGAAATATTCAGGCAATAATCAGAAAAGAGGCTTGACTTTGACAGTCAATTTTAACAAGAAATAAACAGGAAATATTCAGAAAAGAAGCTTGACTCTGACAGTCAATTCGACAAGAAATATTCAGGCAATAATCAGGAAAGAGGCTTGACTTTGACAGTCAAGTTTAACAAGAAATATTCAAGAAATATTGAGAAATGAGGTCTGACTTCGACAGTCATTTGAATAAAAAATATTCAAGCGATTATCACCTAAGATGCTTGACTTTGACAGTCAATTGGACACGAAATATTTAGAAAATATTCAGAAAAGAAGCTTGTCTTTGACAGTCAATTGGACAAGAAATATTCAGGAAATAATCCGAAAAGAGGCTTTACTTTAACAGTCAATTTTAACAAGAAATAAACAGGAAATATTCAGAGAAGAGGCTGGACTTTGAGAGTCAATATGATGAAAAATATTCATGCAATAATCAGAAAAAAGGCTTGACTTTTCTAGTCATTTTGAACGAAAAATATTTAGGCAATAATCAGAAAAGAGGCTTGACTTTGAAAGTTAATTTCACGAGATATATTCAGGAAATATTCAGAAAAGAGGCTTGACTTTGACAGTCAATTTGAAGAGAAATATTCAGGCAATAATCAGAAAAGAGGCCTGAATTTGACAATCAATTTTAAGAAGAAATATTCAAGCATTGATCAGAAAAGAGGCTTGAATTCAACAGTCAATTCGATAAGAAATATTCAAGAAATAATCAGAATAGAGGCTTGACTTTGACAGTTAATTTGACAACAAATATTCAGGAAATATTCAGAAAAGAAGCTTAAGTTTGACTGTCAATTGTAACAAGTAATATTTAGTAAATAATCAGGAAAGAGTCATGACTTTAACAGTCAAATTGACAAGAAATATTCGGGAATAAATCTGAAAAGAGGATTGACTTTGAAAGTCAATTTTACAAGAAATATTCAGGCAATGAATTGAAAAGGCGCTTGACTTTGACAGTCAATTAACTAAAAAATATTCTATAAATAATCAGAAAAGAGGCTCGACTTTGACAGTCAATTTGACAAGAAATATTCAGGCGATAATCAGAGAAAAGGCTTGACTTTGACAGTCAATTTGTCGAGAAATATTCAGGAAATATTCAGAAAAGAGTCTTGACTTTGACAGTTACTTTTAACAAGAAATATTTAGGAAATATGCAGAAAAGATTCTTGACTTTGACAGTCAATTTTAACAAGAAATATTCAGGCAATTATCAGAGAAGAGGCTTGACTTTGACAGTCATTTTGATAAGAAATAGTCAAGTAATAATCAGAAAAAAGGCTTGACGTTGACAGTCATTTTTAACGAAAAATATTCAGGCAATAATTAGAAAAGAGTCCTAAATTTGACAGTCAATTTTAACAAGAAATATTCAAGCATTGATCAGAAAAGAGGCTTGAATTTGACAGTCAATTCGATAAGAAATATTCAAGAAATAATCAGAAACGAGGCTTGACTTTGACAGTCAATTTGATAAGAAATATTCAAGAAATAAGCAGCAAAGAAGCTTGACTTTGACAGTCAATTTGACAATAAATATTCAGGCAATTATCAGAAAAGAGGCTCGACTTTGGCAGTCAATTTTAACAAGAAATATTCAAGAAATAATCAGAAAAGAGGCTTGACTTTGACGGTTAATTTGACAAGAAATATTCAGGAGATATTCAGAAAAGAAGTTTAAATTTGAAAGTCAATTTTAACAAGAAATATTCAGTAAATTATTAGGAAAGAGTTATGACTTTGACAGTCAAATTGACAAGAAATATTCAGGAATAAATCTGAAAAAAGGCTCGACTTTGAAAATCAATTTTACAAGAAATATTCAGGCAATGAATTTAAAGGCGCTTGACTTTGACAGTCAGTTATATAAGAAATATTCAATAAATTATCAGAAAAGAGGCTTGACTTTGACAGTCAATTTGACAAGAAATATTCAGGCAATTATCTGAAAAGTGGCTCGACTTTGATAGTCAATTCGTAAGAAATATTCAGGCAATAATCAGAAAATACGCTTGACTTTGACAGTCAATTTTAACAAGAAATATTCAAGAAATATTGAGAAATGAGGTCTGACTTCGACAGTCATTTTAATAAAAAATATACAAGCGATTATCACCTAAGATGCTTGACTTTGACAGTCAATTGGACACGAAATATTTAGAAAATATTCAGAAAAGAAGCTTGACTTTGACAGTCAATTGGACAAGAAATATTCAGGAAATAATCCGAAAAGAGGCTTTACTTTAACAGTCAAGTTTAACAAGAAATACACAGGAAATATTCAGAGAAGAGGCTGGACTTTGAGAGTCAATATGATGAAAAATATTCATGCAATAATCAGAAAAAAGGCTTGACTTTTCTAGTCATTTTGAACGAAAAATATTTAGGCAATAATCAGAAAAGAGGCTTGACTTTGAAAGTCAATTTCACGAGATATATCCAGGAAATATTCAGAAAAGAGGCTTGACTTTGACAGTCAATTTGAAGAAAAATATTCAGGCAATAATCAGAAAAGAGGCCTGAATTTGACAATCAATTTTAAGAAGAAATATTCAAGCATTGATCAGAAAAGAGGCTTGAATTCAACAGTCAATTCGATAAGAAATATTCAAGAAATAATCAGAAACGAGGCTTGACTTTGACAGTCAATTTGATAAGAAATATTCAAGAAATAAGCAGCAAAGAAGCTTGACTTTGACAGTCAATTTGACAAGAAATATTCAGGCAATTATCAGAAAAGAGGCTCGACTTTGGCAGTCAATTTTAACAAGAAATATTCAAGAAATAATCAGAAAAGAGGCTTGACTTTGACAGTCAATTTGATAAGAAATATTCAAGAAATAAGCAGCAAAGAAGCTTGACTTTGGCAGTCAATTTGACAAGAAATATTCTGGCAATAATCAGAAAAATGAATCGACTTTGACAGACAATTATAACAAGAAATATTGAGGCAATAATCATAAAGAAGCATGACTTTGACAGTCAAGTTGACGAAAAATGTTCAGGAAATAATCGAAAGAGGCTCGACTTTACAGTCAATTCAAACAAGACTAAAACAGGAAATATTCTGAAAAAAAGCTTGAATGTGACAGTCAATTCGACAAGAAATATTCATGCAATAATAAGAAATGAGGCTTGACTCTGAGAGTCAATTCAAACAAAACATATTCAGGTAATAATCAGAAAAGAGGCTTGACTTTGACAGTCAATTTGACAAGAAATATTCAGGAACTATTCAGAAAAGAGGCTTGACTTTGACAGTCAATTTTAACAATAAATATTCGGGCAATGATCAGAAAAGAGTCTTTAATTTGACAGTCGATTTGATAAGAAATATTCACGAAATATTCACAAAAGAGGCATGACTTTGACAGTCAATATTAACATGAAATGTTCGGGAAATATTCAGAAAAGATGCTTGACTCTGACAGTCAATTTAAACAAGAAATATTCAGGCAATGATCAGAAAAGAGTCTTGACTTTGACAGTCGATTTGTTAAGAAATATTCACAAAGTATTCAGAAAAGAGGCTTGACTTTGACAGTTAATTTCACAAGGAATATTCAGGCAATAATCAGGAAAGAAGTTTGACTTTGACAGTCAATTTGACCAAAAAATATTCAGGCAATAATCAGAAACGAGGCATGACTTTGACAGTCAATTTGGCAAAAATATTCGGGAAATATTCAGAAAAGCGGCTTGACTTTGACAGTCAATATTAACAAGAAATATTCAGGAAATATTCAGAAAAGATGCTTGACTTTGAGAGTCAATTATAACAAGAAATATTCAGGAAATATTCAGAAAAGAGGCTTGACTTTGACAGTTAATTTGAAAAAAAAATATTCAGGCAGGAAGCAGAAAAGAGGCTTGACTTTGACAGTCAATTTGGCAAGAAATATTCAGGAAATCTTCAGAAAAGAGGCTTGACTTGGACAGACGATTTTGACAAGAAATATTCAGAAAATATTCAGAAACGATGCTCGACTTTGACAGTCAATTATAACAAGAAACATTCAGGCAATAATCAGAAAGGAGGCTTGACTTTGAAAGTAAATTTGATAAGAAATATTCACGAACTAATCAGAAAAGAGGTTTGACGTTGACAGTCAATTTGACAAGAAATATTCAAAAAATATTCAGAAAAGAAGCTTAAGTTTCACAGTCAATTTTAACAAGAAATATTCAGACAATAATCAAGAAAGAGGCATGACTTTGACAGTCAATTTTAACAAGAAATATTCAGTTAATGATCAGAAAACAGGCTTGACTTTGACAGTTGATTTGATAAGAAATATTTAAGAACTAATGAGAATAGAGGCTTGACTTTGACAGTTGATTTGAAAAGAATTATTCAGGCAATAAACATAAAGAGGCATGTTTTTGACAGTCAATTTGATGAAAAATATTCAGAAAATAATCAGAAAAGAGGCTTGACTTTTACAGGCAATTTGATAAGAGATTTTCAAGAAATAATCAGAAAAGAGGTTTATCTTTGACAGTCAATTTGACAAGAAATATTTAGGCAATAATCAGAAAAGATGCTTGACTTTGACAGTCAATTATAACAAGAAACATTCAGGCAATATTTAGAAAGAAGGCTTGACTTTGAAAGTAAATTTGATAAGAAATATTCACGAAATAATCAGAAAAGAGGTTTGACTTTGACAGTCAATTTGACAAGAACTATTCAGGCAATAATCAGAAAAGAGGCTTTACTTTGGCAGTGAATCCAAAAAGAAAAATTCAGGCGATAATCAGAAAAATGGATCGACTTTGACAGTCAATTATAACAAGAAATATTCAGGCAATAATCATAAAGAAGCTTGACTTTGACAGTAAATTTGACACGAAATATTCAGGCAAAAACCAGAAAAGAGGCTTGTCTTCGAAGGTCAATTTCATAAGAAATATTCAAGAAATAATCAGAAATGAGGCTTGACATTGACAGTCAATTTGACAAGAAATATTTAGGCAATAATCGGAAATGAAGCTCGACTTTAACAGTCAATTTTAACAAGAAATATTCGGGAAATATTCAGAAATGAGGTCTGACTTCGACAGTCAATTTAATAAAAAATATTCTAGCGATTATCACAAAAGATGCTTGACTTTGACAGTCAATTGGACACGCAATATTTAGAAAATATTCAGAAAAGAAGCTTGACTTTGACAGTCAATTGGACAAGAAATATTCAGGAAATAATCCGAAAAGAGGCTTTACTTCAACAGTCAATTTTAACAAGAAATAAACAGGAAATATTCAGAGAAGAGGCTTGACTTTGAAAGTCAATTTGACGAGATATATTCAGGAAATATTCAAAAAAGAGGCTTGACTTTGACAGTTACTTTTAACAAGAAATATTCAGGCAATTGCCAGAAAAGATGCTTGACTTTGACAGTCATGTTGATAAGAAATATTCAAGTAATATTCAGAAAAGAGGCTTGACGTTGACGGTCATTTTTAACAAAAAATATTCAGGCAATAATCAGAAAAAAGGCCTGAATTTGACAGTCAATTTTAACAAGAAATATTCAAGCATTGATCAGAAAAGAGGCTTGAATTCAACAGTCAATTCGATAAGAAATATCCAAGAAATATCCAGAAAAGAGGCTTGACTTTGACAGTTAATTTGACAACAAATATTCAGGAAATATTCAGAAAAAAAGCTTAAGGATGACTGTCAATTGTTACAAGTAATATTCAGTAAATAATCAGGAAAGAGTCATGACTTTGACAGTCAAATTGACAAGAAATATTCAGGAATAAATATGAAAAGAGGCTTGACTTTGAAAGTCAATTTGACAAGAAATATTCAGGCAATGAATTGAAAAGGCGCTTGACTTTGACAGTCAATTTACTAAAAAATATTCTATAAATAATCAGAAAAGAGGCTTGACTTTGACAGTCAATTCGATAAGAAATATTCAAGAAATAATCAGAAACGAGGCTTGACTTTGACAGTCAATTTGATAAGAAATATTCAAGTAATAATCAGCAAAAAAGCTTGACTTTGAAAGTCAATTTGACAAGAAATATTCAGGCAATTATCAGAAAAGAGGCTCGACTTGGGCAGTCAGTAAAATAAGAAATATTCAATAAATTATCAGAAAAGAGGCTTGACTTTGACAGTCAATTTGACAAGAAATATTCAGGCAATTATCTGAAAAGTGGCTCGACTTTGACAGTCAATTCGTAAGAAATATTCAGGCAATAATCAGAAAAGAGGCTTGACATTGACAGTCAACTTTATGAAGAAATAAACAGGAAATATTCAGAAAAGAAGCTTGAATCTGACAGTCAATTCGACAAGAAATATTCAGGCAATGATCAGGAAAGAGGCTTGACTTTGACAGTCAATTTTACAAGATATATTCAGGAAATATTCAGAAAAGAGGCTTGAGTTTCACAGTTACTTTTAACAAAATATATTCAGGAAATATGCAGAAAAGGTTCTTGACTTTGACAGTAAATTTTAACAAGAAATATTCAGGCAATTATCAGAAAAGAGGCTTGACTTTGACAGTCAATTCGATAAGAGAAACTCAAGAAATAATCAGAAAAGAGGATTGACTTTGATAGTCAATTTGACAAGAAATATTCAGGAACTATTCAGAAAAGAGGCTTGACTTTGACAGTCAATTTTAACAATAAATATTCGGGCAATGATCAGAAAAGAGTCTTTAATTTGACAGTCGATTTAATAAGAAATATTCACGAAATATTCACAAAAGAGGCATGACTTTGACAGTCAATATTAACATGAAATGTTCGGGAAATATTCAGAAAAGATGCTTGACTCTGACAGTCAATTTAAACAAGAAATATTCAGGCAATGATCAGAAAAGAGTCTTGACTTTGACAGTCGATTTGTTAAGAAATATTCACAAAATATTCAGAAAAGAGGCTTGACTTTGACAGTTAATTTCACAAGGAATATTCAGGCAATAATCAGGAAAGAAGTTTGACTTTGACAGTCAATTTGACCAAAAAATATTCAGGCAATAATCAGAAACGAGGCATGACTTTGACAGTCAATTTGGCAAAAATATTCGGGAAATATTCAGAAAAGCGGCTTGACTTTGAAAGTCAATATTAACAAGAAATATTCAGGAAATATTCAGAAAAGATGCTTGACTTTGAGAGTCAATTATAACAAGAAATATTCAGGAAATATTCAGAAAAGAGGCTTGACTTTGACAGTTAATTTGAAAAAAAAATATTCAGGCAGTAAGCAGAAAAGAGGCTTGACTTTGACAGTCAATTTGGCAAGAAATATTCAGGAAATCTTCAGAAAAGAGGCTTGACTTGGACAGACGATTTTGACAAGAAATATTCAGAAAATATTCAGAAACGATGCTCGACTTTGACAGTCAATTATAACAAGAAACATTCAGGCAATAATCAGAAAGGAGGCTTGACTTTGAAAGTAAATTTGATAAGAAATATTCACGAACTAATCAGAAAAGAGGTTTGACGTTGACAGTCAATTTGACAAGAAATATTCAAAAAATATTCAGAAAAGAAGCTTAAGTTTCACAGTCAATTTTAACAAGAAATATTCAGACAATAATCAAGAAAGAGGCATGACTTTGACAGTCAATTTTAACAAGAAATATTCAGTTAATGATCAGAAAACAGGCTTGACTTTGACAGTCGATTTGATAAGAAATATTTAAGAACTAATGAGAATAGAGGCTTGACTTTGACAGTTGATTTGAAAAGAATTATTCAGGCAATAAACATAAAGAGGCATGTCTTTGACAGTCAATTTGATGAAAAATATTCAGAAAATAATCAGAAAAGAGGCTTGACTTTTACAGGCAATTTGATAAGAGATTTTCAAGAAATAATCAGAAAAGAGGTTTATCTTTGACAGTCAATTTGACAAGAAATATTTAGGCAATAATCAGAAAAGATGCTTGACTTTGACAGTCAATTATAACAAGAAACATTCAGGCAATATTTAGAAAGAAGGCTTGACTTTGAAAGTAAATTTGATAAGAAATATTCACGAAATTATCAGAAAAGAGGTTTGACTTTGACAGTCAATTTGACAAGAACTATTCAGGCAATAATCAGAAAAGAGGCTTTACTTTGGCAGTGAATCCAAAAAGAAAAATTCAGGCGATAATCAGAAAAATGGATCAACTTTGACAGTCAATTATAACAAGAAATATTCAGGCAATAATCATAAAGAAGCTTGACTTTGACAGTAAATTTGACACGAAATATTCAGGCAAAAACCAGAAAAGAGGCTTGTCTTCGAAGGTCAATTTCATAAGAAATATTCAAGAAATAATCAGAAATGAGGCTTGACTTTGACAGTCAATTTGACAAGAAATATTTAGGCAATAATCGGAAATGAAGCTCGACTTTAACAGTCAATTTTAACAAGAAATATTCGGGAAATATTCAGAAATGAGGTCTGACTTCGACAGTCAATTTAATAAAAAATATTCTAGCGATTATCACAAAAGATGCTTGACTTTGACAGTCAATTGGACACGCAATATTTAGAAAATATTCAGAAAAGAAGCTTGACTTTGACAGTCAATTGGACAAGAAATATTCAGGAAATAATCCGAAATGAGGCTTTACTTCAACAGTCAATTTTAACAAGAAATAAACAGGAAATATTCAGAGAAGAGGCTTGACTTTGAAAGTCAATTTGACGAGATATATTCAGGAAATATTCAAAAAAGAGGCTTGACTTTGACAGTTACTTTTAACAAGAAATATTCAGGCAATTGCCAGGAAAGATGCTTGACTTTGACAGTCATGTTGATAAGAAATATTCAAGTAATATTCAGAAAAGAGGCTTGACGTTGACGGTCATTTTTAACAAAAAATATTCAGGCAATAATCAGAAAAAAGGCCTGAATTTGACAGTCAATTTTAACAAGAAATATTCAAGCATTGATCAGAAAAGAGGCTTGAATTCAACAGTCAATTCGATAAGAAATATCCAAGAAATATCCAGAAAAGAGGCTTGACTTTGACAGTTAATTTGACAACAAATATTCAGGAAATATTCAGAAAAAAAGCTTAAGGTTGACTGTCAATTGTTACAAGTAATATTCAGTAAATAATCAGGAAAGAGTCATGACTTTGACAGTCAAATTGACAAGAAATATTCAGGAATAAATATGAAAAGAGGCTTGACTTTGAAAGTCAATTTGACAAGAAATATTCAGGCAATGAATTGAAAAGGCGCTTGACTTTGACAGTCAATTTACTAAAAAATATTCTATAAATAATCAGAAAAGAGGCTTGACTTTGACAGTCAATTCGATAAGAAATATTCAAGAAATAATCAGAAACGAGGCTTGACTTTGACAGTCAATTTGATAAGAAATATTCAAGTAATAATCAGCAAAAAAGCTTGACTTTGAAAGTCAATTTGACAAGAAATATTCAGGCAATTATCAGAAAAGAGGCTCGACTTGGGCAGTCAGTATAATAAGAAATATTCAATAAATTATCAGAAAAGAGGCTTGACTTTGACAGTCAATTTGACAAGAAATATTCAGGCAATTATCTGAAAAGTGGCTCGACTTTGACAGTCAATTCGTAAGAAATATTCAGGCAATAATCAGAAAAGAGGCTTGACATTGACAGTCAACTTTATGAAGAAATAAACAGGAAATATTCAGAAAAGAAGCTTGAATCTGACAGTCAATTCGACAAGAAATATTCAGGCAATGATCAGGAAAGAGGCTTGACTTTGACAGTCAATTTTACAAGATATATTCAGGAAATATTCAGAAAAGAGGCTTGAGTTTCACAGTTACTTTTAACAAAATATATTCAGGAAATATGCAGAAAAGGTTCTTGACTTTGACAGTAAATTTTAACAAGAAATATTCAGGCAATTATCAGAAAAGAGGCTTGACTTTGACAGTCAATTCGATAAGAGAAACTCAAGAAATAATCAGAAAAGAGGATTGACTTTGATAGTCAATTTGACAAGAAATATTCAGGAACTATTCAGAAAAGAGGCTTGACTTTGACAGTCAATTTTAACAATAAATATTCGGGCAATGATCAGAAAAGAGTCATGAGTTTGACAATCAATTTGACAAGAAATATTCAAGAATAAATCTGGAAAAACGCTGGACTTTGAAAGTCGATCTGACAAGAAATATTCAGGCAATGATCAGAAAAGAGGCTCGCATATGACAGTTAATTTGATAAGAAATATTCAAGAAATCATCAGAAAAGAGGTTTAACTTTGACAGTCAATTTGACAAGAAATATTCAGGCAATAATCAGAAAAGAGGCTCGACTTAAACAGTCAATTTTAACAAGAAATATTCAGGAAATATTAAAAAAAGAGGCTCGACATTGACAGTCAATTTGACAAGAAATATTCAAGAAATATTCAGAAAAGAAGCTTGTTTTTGACAGTTAATTGGACAAGAACTATTCGGGAAATAATCTGAAAAGAGGCTTGACTTTGACAGGCAATTTTAACAAGAAATATTTGGGCTTTAATCAGAAAAGAGCCTTGACTTTGACAGTCAAATTTAACAAGAAATATTTAGGCGATAATCGAAACAAAGGCTTGACTTTTACAGTCAATTTTAATAAGAAATATTCAGGCAATAATCAGAGAAGAGAATTGACTTTGACTATCAATTTGACGAGAAATAATCAGGAAATATTCAGAAAAGAGGCTTGACTTTCACAGTTACTTTTAACAAGAAATATTCAGGAAATATCAAAAAAAGAGGCTTGACTTTGACAGTCAATTTGACAAGAAATATTCAAGAAATATTGAGAAATGAGGTCTGACTTCGACGGTCAATTTGATAAAAAATATTCAGTCGATAATCAGAAAAGATGCTTGACTTTGACAGTCAATTTGAACAAGAGATATTCAGGAAATATTCAAAAAAGAGGCTTGATTTTGACAGTCAATGGGACAAGAAATATTAAGGAAATCTTCAGAAAAGAAGCTTGTTTTTGACAGTTAATTGGACAAGAACTAATCAGGAAATAATCCGAAAAGAGGCTTGACTTTGACAGGCAATTTTAACAAGAAATATTTAGGCAATAATCGAAACAAAGGCTTGACTTTTACAGTCAATTTTAATAAGAAATATTCAGGCAATAATTAGAAAAGAGGCTTGACTTTGACAGTGGTTTTGATAAGAAATATTCTAGTAATAATTAGAAAAGAGGCTTGATTTTGACAGTTAATTTGACAAGGAATATTCGGAAATATTCCGATAAGAAGTTTAAGTTTGACAGTCAATTTCAACAAGAAATATTCAGTAAATAATTAGGAAAGAGTCATGACTTTGACAGTTAAATTGACAAGAAATATTCAGGAATAAATCTGAAAAGAGGCTTGACTTTGAAAGTCAATTTGACAAGAAATATTCAGGCAATAATCAGAAAAGAGGCTTTACTTTGACAGTCAACTTTCACAAGAAATATTCAGGAAATATTCAGAAAAGAGGCTTGCCTTCGACAGTCAATTTGACAAGAAATATTCAGGCAATGATCAGAAAAGGGGCTTGACTTTGACAGTCAATTTGATAAGAAATATTCAATAAATAATCAGGAAAGAGGCTTGACTTTGACAGTCAATTTTAACAAGAAATATTTAGGAAATAATCAGAAACAAGGTTTGCTTTGACAGTTAATTTGATAAGAAATATTCAAGAAATAATCAGAAAAGAGGTTTGACTTTGACAGTGAATTTGACAAGAAATATTAAGGCAATAATCAGAAATGAAGCTCGACTTTAACAGTCAATTTTAACAAGAAATATTCGGGAAATATTCAGAAACGGGGCTTGTATTTGACAGTCAATTTGAACAAGAAATATTCAGACAATGATCAGAAAAGAGGCTTGACTTTGACAGTCAAGTTTAACAAGAAATATTCAAGAAATATTGAGAAATGAGGTCTGACTTCGACAGTCATTTTAATAAAAAATATTCAAGCGATTATCACCTAAGATGCTTGACTTTGACAGTCAATTGGACACGAAATATTTAGAAAATATTCAGAAAAGAAGCTTGACTTTGACAGTCAATTGGACAAGAAATATTCAGGAAATAATCCGAAAAGAGGCTTTACTTTAACAGTCAATTTTAACAAGAAATAAACAGGAAATATTCAGACAAGAGGCTGGACTTTGAGAGTCAATATGATGAAAAATATTCATGCAATAATCAGAAAAAAGGCTTGACTTTTCTAGTCATTTTGAACGAAAAATATTTAGGCAATAATCAGAAAAGAGGCTTGACTTTGAAAGTCAATTTCACGAGATATATTCAGGAAATATTCAGAAAAGAGGCTTGACTTTGACAGTCAATTTGAAGAGAAATATTCAGGCAATAATCAGAAAAGAGGCCTGAATTTGACAATCAATTTTAAGAAGAAATATTCAAGCATTGATCAGAAAAGAGGCTTGAATTCAACAGTCAATTCGATAAGAAATATTCAAGAAATAATCAGAATGGAGGCTTGACTTTGACAGTTAATTTGACAACAAATATTCAGGAAATATTCAGAAAAGAAGCTTAAGTTTGACTGTCAATTGTAACAAGTAATATTTAGTAAATATTCAGGAAAAAGTCATGACTTTAACAGTCAAATTGACAAGAAATATTCGGGAATAAATCTGAAAAGAGGCTTGACTTTGAAAGTCAATTTTACAAGAAATATTCAGGCAATGAATTGAAAAGGCGCTTGACTTTGACAGTCAATTTACTAAAAAATATTCTATAAATAATCAGAAAAGAGGCTCAACTTTGACAGTCAATTTGACAAGAAATATTCAGGCAATAATCAGAGAAAAGGCTTGACTTTGACAGTCAATTTGTCGAGAAATATTCAGGAAATATTCAGAAAAGAGTCTTGACTTTGACAGTTACTTTTAACAAGAAATATTTAGGAAATATGCAGAAAAGATTCTTGACTTTGACAGTCAATTTTAACAAGAAATATTCAGGCAATTATCAGAAAAGAGGCTTGACTTTGACAGTCATTTTGATATGAAATAGTCAAGTAATAATCAGAAGAAAGGCTTGACGTTGACAGTCATTTTTAACGAAAAATATTCAGGCAATAATTAGAAAAGAGTCCTGAATTTGACAGTCAATTTTAACAAGAAATATTCAAGCATTGATCAGAAAAGAGGCTTGAATTTGACAGTCAATTCGATAAGAAATATTCAAGAAATAATCAGAAACGAGGCTTGACTTTGACAGTCAATTTGATAAGAAATATTCAAGAAATAAGCAGCAAAGAAGCTTGACTTTGACAGTCAATTTGACAATAAATATTCAGGCAATTATCAGAAAAGAGGCTCGACTTTGGCAGTCAATTTGAACAAGAAATATTCAAGAAATAATCAGAAAAGAGGCTTGACTTTGACGGTTAATTTGACAAGAAATATTCAGGAGATATTCAGAAAAGAAGTTTAAATTTGAAAGTCAATTTTAACAAGAAATATTCAGTAAATTATCAGGAAAGAGTTATGACTTTGACAGTCAAATTGACAAGAAATATTCAGGAATAAATCTGAAAAAAGGCTCGACTTTGAAAATCAATTTTACAAGAAATATTCAGGCAATGAATTGAAAAGGCGCTTGACTTTGACAGTCAGTTATATAAGAAATATTCAATAAATTATCAGAAAAGAGGCTTGACTTTGACAGTCAATTTGACAAGAAATATTCAGGCAATTATCTGAAAAGTGGCTCGACTTTGATAGTCAATTCGTAAGAAATATTCAGGCAATAATCAGAAAAGAGGCTTGACTTTGACAGTCAATTTTAACAAGAAAAAAACAGGAAATATTCAGAAAAGAAGCTTGACTCTGACAGTCAATTCGACAAGAAATATTCAGGCAATAATCAGGAAAGAGGCTTGACTTTGACAGTCAAGTTTAACAAGAAATATTCAAGAAATATTGAGAAATGAGGTCTGACTTCGACAGTCATTTTAATAAAAAATATTCAAGCGATTATCACCTAAGATGCTTGACTTTGACAGTCAATTGGACACGAAATATTTAGAAAATATTCAGAAAAGAAGCTTGTCTTTGACAGTCAATTGGACAAGAAATATTCAGGAAATAATCCGAAAAGAGGCTTTACTTTAACAGTCAATTTTAACAAGAAATAAACAGGAAATATTCAGAGAAGAGGCTGGACTTTGAGAGTCAATATGATGAAAAATATTCTTGCAATAATCAGAAAAAAGGCTTGACTTTTCTAGTCATTTTGAACGAAAAATATTTAGGCAATAATCAGAAAAGAGGCTTGACTTTGAAAGTCAATTTCACGAGATATATTCAGGAAATATTCAGAAAAGAGGCTTGACTTTGACAGTCAATTTGAAGAGAAATATTCAGGCAATAATCAGAAAAGAGGCCTGAATTTGACAATCAATTTTAAGAAGAAATATTCAAGCATTGATCAGAAAAGAGGCTTGAATTCAACAGTCAATTCGATAAGAAATATTCAAGAAATAATCAGAATAGAGGCTTGACTTTGACAGTTAATTTGACAACAAATATTCAGGAAATATTCAGAAAAGAAGCTTAAGTTTGACTGTCAATTGTAACAAGTAATATTTAGTGAATAATCAGGAAAGAGTCATGACTTTAACAGTCAAATTGACAAGAAATATTCGGGAATAAATCTGAAAAGAGGCTTGACTTTGAAAGTCAATTTTACAAGAAATATTCAGGCAATGAATTGAAAAGGCGCTTGACTTTGACAGTCAATTTACTAAAAAATATTCTATAAATAATCAGAAAAGGAGCTCGACTTTGACAGTCAATTTGACAAGAAATATTCAGGCAATAATTAGAGAAAAGGCTTGACTTTGACAGTCAATTTGTCGAGAAATATTCAGGAAATATTCAGAAAAGAGTCTTGACTTTGACAGTTACTTTTAACAAGAAATATTTAGGAAATATGCAGAAAAGATTCTTGACTTTGACAGTCAATTTTAACAAGAAATATTCAGGCAATTATCAGAAAAGAGGCTTGACTTTTACAGTCATTTTGATAAGAAATAGTCAAGTAATAATCAGAAAAAAGGCTTGACGTTGACAGTCATTTTTAACGAAAAATATTCAGGCAATAATTAGAAAAGAGTCCTGAATTTGACAGTCAATTTTAACAAGAAATATTCAAGCATTGATCAGAAAAGAGGCTTTAATTTGACAGTCAATTCGATAAGAAATATTCAAGAAATAATCAGAAACGAGGCTTGACTTTGACAGTCAATTTGATAAGAAATATTCAAGAAATAAGCAGCAAAGAAGCTTGACTTTGACAGTCAATTTGACAAGAAATATTCAGGCAATTATCAGAAAAGAGGCTGGACTTTGGCAGTCAATTTTAACAAGAAATATTCAAGAAATAATCAGAAAAGAGGCTTGACTTTGACGGTTAATTTGACAAGAAATATTCAGGAGATATTCAGAAAAGAAGTTTAAATTTGAAAGTCAATTTTAACAAGAAATATTCAGTAAATAATCAGGAAAGAGTCATGACTTTGACAGTCAAATTGACAAGAAATATTCAGGAATAAATCTGAAAAAAGGCTCGACTTTGAAAATCAATTTTACAAGAAATATTCAGGCAATGAATTGAAAAGGCGCTTGACTTTGACAGTCAGTTATATAAGAAATATTCAATAAATTATCAGAAAAGAGGCTTGACTTTGACAGTCAATTTGACAAGAAATATTCAGGCAATTATCTGAAAAGTGGCTCGACTTTGATAGTCAATTCGTAAGAAATATTCAGGCAATAATCAGAAAAGAGGCTTGACTTTGACAGTCAATTTTAACAAGAAATAAACAGGAAATATTCAGAAAAGAAGCTTGACTCTGACAGTCAATTCGACAAGAAATATTCAGGCAATAATCAGGGAAGAGGCTTGACTTTGACAGTCAATTTTACAAGAGATATTCAGGAAATATTCAGAAAAGAGGCTTGAGTTTCACAGTTACTTTTAACAAGAAATATTCAGGAAATATGCAGAAAAGATTCTTGACTTTGACAGTCAATTTTAACAAGAAATATTCAGGCAATTATCAGAAAAGAGGCTTGACTTTGACAGTCAATCCGATAAGAGATACTCAAGAAATAATCAGAAAAGAGGATTGACTTTGATAGTTAATTTGACAAGAAATATTCAGGGAATAATTAGGAAAAAGGATTGACTTTGACAGTCGATTTGACAAGAAATACTCAGGAAATAATCAGGAAAGAGTCATGAGTTTGACAGTCAATTTGACAAGAAATATTCAGGAATAAATCTGGAAAAACGCTTGACTTTCAAAGTCAATCTGACAAGAAATATTCAGGCATTGACCAGAAAAAGGGATTGACTTTGACCGTAAATTTGATAAGAAATATACAATAAATAATCAGAAAAGAAGCATGACATTGACAGTCAATTTGACAAGAAATATTAAGGCCATAATCAGAAACGAAGCTTGACTTTGACAGTCAACTTTCACAAGAAACACTCAGGAAATATTCAGAAAAAAGGCTTGAATTTGACAGTAACGTTTAACAAGTAATATTCAGGAAATAGTCAGAAAAGATGCTTGAATTTGGCAGTCTATTTTAACAAGAAATATTCAGGCAATGATCAGAAAAGAGGCTCGCCTTTGACAGTTAATTTGATAAGAAATATTCAAGAAATAATCAGAAAAGAGGTTTGACTTTGACAGTCAATTTGACAAGAAATATTCAGGCAATAATCAGAAAAGAGGCTCGACTTAAACAGTCAATTTTAACAAGAAATATTCAGGAAATATTAAAAAAGAGGCTTGACTTTGCCAGTCAATTTGACAAGAAATATTTAGGCAATAATCAGAAAAGAGGCTTGACTTTGACAGTCAATTTTAACAAGTGTTAAATTAAGGGTCCAAATAACAAGATATTTCACTGATTTAAAAGAAAACTTCGGATTTATTTTGTAGAGAGGTCTTTACAGATTTCGGTTCCAGAGCAAAGTGAACAAAAAAACTGGTGAGAGTGAACCTAAAATGAAAGAGAGAGAGCTAATGCTAGGGAGTGAGGGAGGAGAACTTTCTCCCGTTGTGGTACACCTGTGTGCTCTCGGTAGGGCACGGGGAGGGTGGTGACAAAATATTCCTAGTTTGGAGAGCGGGAGAATTCAAATACAAAATTTACTTCTTTTACTTCAACACTCCCACCAAAGAATCAAATTTTTATTTCCTTATTGTCTATATTCTTCTTTATTCTCTGTTGTGTCGTACGCTGCAACTCGTGCGTTTTGAGCCCGCCTGGTGTAGGTTGATGCGGTCATCCCGTGTGCCGCAGGGTGCTGGGTTGAGTGTAGACGCCCCTGCATTTTCCTCCGCGTCGACTGTGCTCGAGCCTGCTCGAGTCCCGAAGCGTGTTCGTGTACCTTCGTCGGACGTCGGCTGCAATGTCGCTCGTTGTTTGTTGTTGTTATGCTGAATGCTGGTGTCGTTTTTTCGCTTCTTCAAAGTTCGTGACGTTCAGCATATTTCTCTGCATCTCGAAGTTTACCCGAGGCAGAGGTTTCGTGAGGAGATCTGCCTGCTGTTTCTCCGACGGTACATGTTCTAAAACAAAAACATGGCTCTGATATTTCTCGCGAATGAAGTGGTAGCGCACGTCGATATGTTTTGTACGCTTGTGAAACTCGGGATTTCGAATGAGTTTCACAGCGCTCAAGTTATCGATGTTCAGCGTTGTTTTCTCAACGGGAATCCCAAGCTCCGCGAGTAGGCCCTTGAACCAGACAATCTCCTTGACGGCCGTGCTCGCTGCGACGTACTCGGCTTCAGTGGTGGAGAGTGCCACGGATTTCTGCCTCGCCGAACTCCAGGTAACCGTGGAATCTCCAAACTTAATCACGACCCCGCTTGTCGACCGTCGCGTCTCAGTATCCCCGGCGTAGTCCGCGTCGCTGTAAACCTGTAAACAGTGATTTTTGCGAACCGGGAAATACAAACCAAAACCTGTAGTGCCTTTCAAATATTTCAGTATCCTCTTGACCGCGCTCCAATGGATGCTCTTTGGGTCCTCGAGATGTTGACTGGCAGCATTTACAGAGTACGTGATGTCCGGCCTCGTAGCGATCGACAGGTACATGAGACTCCCCACTACTCGCCGAAATGCCGTCCCGGGTGTGTCTTTGCCGCCGTTTACGTGGGCGTCGGCGCACATCTCGTGGTGTCGGTCAGCGGGGGTGGCAACTGCGTTGGCCTCGTCCATTTTGAAACGCCGTAAAACCGTCATGGCGTAAGCCTCCTGGTGTAGGAAGATGGACCCGTCGTGAAGTCGTCGAATCTGCGCTCCGAGGTATGTTGAGACCTCGCCTGAGGTCACGCTGAATTCCTTCTCCAGGTCCATGAGAATCTGACTTGCCGCTTCTTCTCTTGTCGCTGCGATGAGTCCGTCGTCGACGTGGATGGCCAGGACCAGGAGATTTTCCTTGTTGTTGTTTGTGAACACACATGGATCGGCATCCGTGGGCTGGAGACCTAGGTTGTTCAGAGCCGACGTAAGGCGTTGGTTCCAGCACCTTGATGCCTGCTTGAGCCCGTACAGGCTCTGGTTCAGCTTACAGACTCGTCCTGTGCCATCCTCGTATCCCTCCGGCTGATGCATGAAGATGGCCTCCTCGATTTCCCCGTACAGGAACGCAGTCTTTATGTCAAACTGTTTCAGGTATAAATTCTCCGATGCTGCCATTGCCAGGATTGTTCTAATGGAGTCGAATTTCGTGACCGGGCTGAACGTCTCGTGGTAGTCGACTCCCGCAGTTTGCCTGAAGCCCCTCGCCACTAGCCTGGCCTTGAACCTTTCGATCCTTCCATCGCCCCCTCGCTTCAGTTTATAAGTCCAGCGGCTGTCAATTATCTTCTGATCGTGAGGTGGGTCGACCAAGGTCCAGGTGCTGTTCTCCAGCAGGGATTTCATCTCATCATCCATAGCTGCTTTCCACTGCCCCGAGGTCTGTGATGCCATGGCCTGTTCGAAATCTTCTGGCTCACTGGTGTCCACGGCGGAAAACATGGCCGTCGAGTACCTTGCCGGCATCTGGATGTCCTCGCGATTTCTTAAGTTATATCTGGGCCGATCTCCACCTGGAGCCTGATCCTGTCCGACTGGTGGTGGTGCATTTTCCCGCGCTGTTTCGTATTCTTGAGCCTCGTCCTCGACGGTGTCCTCGATGACGTCCTCAGGTTCCTGGTCGTCGGTGACGTCTGCAGGTAGTATTGAGAGATCTATTGTCTCCTCCTGTGTTTCACTTGGCATTTCGTCCTTGAATAATCTTCCAGTGAAGACGATGTCCCGGTGAATCTTGACTTGGTCTCTTTCTGGGAACCAGACACGAAAACCCTTGGTGTTGCCGTCGTACCCCACGAAGAATCCCTTCTCCGCCTTGACGTCCCATTTCCGGCGCTTCTCCTTTGGAACATGGACGTAGACCAGCTCGCCAAAAATGTGAAGGAGGTCCATGTCAGGTGGTTTTCCCAGCCAGAGCTCGTTCGGCGTGCTCCCTGCACGAGAGCTTGTTCCCGTCTGGTTGAGCGAGTGCACCGAGTAGTTGATGGCCTCGGCCCACATCCTCAGGGGAATTCCACAGGCGTGCAAAGAGGTCCTGGCCAGTTCGACGACAGTTCGGTTTTCGCGCTCTGCCGATCCATTCTGCTCAGGTGTGTATGGAGCAGTCCTTTGGTGCGTGATGCCCAGTCGACGTGTCAGGTCAGCCACTTCCTGGTTGACGTACTCGAGCCCGTTGTCGCTCCTCAGGACCTTTATTCCAGTATCAAGGTGTTTCTCAGCCTTCCTAAGGTAGTGGTCGATCCAGGTGGGGGTCTCGGCCTTGGTCTTCAGAAAATATATTGACCTGTGGTGGCTATAGTCATCCTTAAACATTAAGAAATACCTCGCGCCTCCCAGAGACTTTTCCTGCATGGGCCCACAGAGGTCGGTGTGGATCACCTCACCTATTTTCGCTGACCTCGAGCCCCTTCTTGGAAATGGTAGACGATGCATTTTCCCCAGGATGCAGTCCTCGCAGCTTATGCCCTCGCCAGGACACTTGATCCCCGACCTCTTTAGAACATCCTTGACCTGGGCCATGTTCTGATGCGACATCCTCTGATGCCAGGTGTGGAGGTCGACCTGCGTTGCCATGTTCGCCTCGGGCTGCCCCTGGACCGCTTCGATGACCTGGAACCTCATGCTGAACAGTTTTCCTGTCCTTACTCCCACCGCAACCACGTCCCCGTCCTTCACGAGTCTGCATGAATTTCGGTCGGATTGATGCTCAATGCCATTATCTAGCGCCGCGCCTAGTGAAAAAAGGTTGTAAGTGAGGTCAGGCACGTACAGAACATTCCTCAGGAACTTTCGTTCCCACTTGTGACCGTTAAAAGCCAGAATGTCTATTTCACCCCTCCCCAAGGCCGGAATCAATTTTCCATCCCCGACCTTGATGGACTTCCCCTGGAGGTTGGTGAACGAGCGAAACCAGGATCGCCTATTCGACATGTGGTCTGTCGCCCCGGAGTCCATGAACCAGGCCTCGGCCTCGACCCCGTGGATGATGTCCCTCGATGTCATGGCTTCCCCGATGAGGGCCTCGCCCCTGTCCTCTGCACCTCTCCTGGTGCCAGCCGTTTTCTTCTTCCAACACTCCGCCACCCAGTGCCCTGGTTTGTGACAGTAGTTGCAGTTCCCTGGCCTCCTAGACTTGGGGTTTGATTTGCCGTGAGTGGTCTTACGAACAGTGAATGCCGCGCTTTCCCGATTATGGTTAGGGCTGGTGCGGGATTCCTCGATCGTCAGTCGCGATATCAGGTTCGACAACGTGCGGTCTCCCGAGGGAGCCGAGTCCCACGCGCTGATAAAGTGCTTCATAGTGGGGGGGAGGGTCATAATAACCTTCGTCATGATCATGCTTTCAGGAATTTTCTCACCCAGGTTTTCAAGGCGGTGGGCGAGATCCTCGAGACGAGCGACGTGGGTTGCTATGTCGTCCCTGGGGTCTTTCTCGATGCTGTACCATTTCTGCATTAGTGTGTGGATGCTGACCTCGGATTTCTGCTCGTACACGGATTGAAGTTTGTCCCACATGGACCTGGAGGTATCGCAGTTGATGATATGCAGGAGTGGTCTCTCGTCGATGGACGTCACGATTATCCTCTGGGCCGTGTTGTCCAGCTTCTTCCATGCCTTGATGGGCGCTTCGTCGGCCCCGGCCGCCACTTCCGGTTTCACCTGGGTGCCGTCGACGACGTCCCATGTCCCCGACGCCCTCAGTGCCACGCGGGCCCGGAATTTCCACATCGCCCAGTCCTCGTTTCCAGTCAATTTCGGGAGGCGAACATTTTCAGATTCCATCGCGGATGCACGAAAAAGCTTCTCGGCGTGCACTTGACGGAAATAAATTTCAAACCCGCACTTCGCGCGCAATTAATTTCAGACCCTCAGAAATATCTGTTAATTCGCGAACCTGGGCCCATAACCTGTTAAATTAAGGGTCCAAATAACAAGATATTTCACTGATTTAAAAGAAAACTTCGGATTTATTTTGTAGAGAGGTCTTTACAGATTTCGGTTCCAGAGCAAAGTGAACAAAAAAACTGGTGAGAGTGAACCTAAAATGAAAGAGAGAGAGCTAATGCTAGGGAGTGAGGGAGGAGAACTTTCTCCCGTTGTGGTACACCTGTGTGCTCTCGGTAGGGCACGGGGAGGGTGGTGACAAAATATTCCTAGTTTGGAGAGCGGGAGAATTCAAATACAAAATTTACTTCTTTTACTTCAACAACAAGAAATATTCAGGAAATATTCAGAAAAAGGGCTTGAATTTAACAGTCAATTTTAACAAGAAATATTCAGACAATGATCAGAAAAGAGGCTTGACTTTGACAGTCAAGTTTAACAAGAAATATTTAAGAAATATTGAGAAATGAGGTCTGACTTCGACGGTCAATTTGATAAAAAATATTCAGGCGATAATCAGAAAGGATGCTTGACTTTGACAGTCAATTTGAACAAGAGATATTCAGGAAATATTCAAAAAAGAGGCTTGATTTTGACAGTCAATTGGACAAGAAATATTAAGGAAATATTCAGAAAAGAAGCTTGTTTTTGACAGTTAATTGGACAAGAACTATTCAGGAAATAATCTGAAAAAAGGCTTGAATTTGACAGTAACGTTTAACAAGTAATATTCAGGAAATATTCAGAAAAGATGCTTGAATTTGGCAGTCTATTTTAACAAGAAATATTCAGGCAATAATCAGAAAAGAGGCTCGACTTAAACAGTCAATTTTAACAAGAAATATTCAGGAAATATTAAAAAAGAGGCTTGACTTTGCCAGTCAATTTGACAAGAAATATTTAGGCAATAATCAGAAAAGAGGCTTGACTTTGACAGTCAATTTTAACAAGAAATATTCAGGAAATATTCAGAAAAGGGGCTTAAATTTAACAGTCAATTTTAACAAGAAATATTCAGACAATGATCAGAAAAGAGCCTTGACTTTGACAGTCAAATTTAACAAGAAATATTTAGGCAATAATCGAAACAAAGGCTTTACTTTTACAGTCAATTTTAATAAGAAATATTCAGGCAATAATCAGAAAAGAGAATTGACTTTGACAGCCAATTTGACGATAAATAATCAGGAAATATTCAAAAAAGAGGCTTGACTTTCACAGTTACTTTTATCAAGAAATATGCAGGAAATATGCCGAAAAGATTCTTGACTTTGACAGTCAATTTTAACAAGAAATATATAGGCAATTATCAGAAAAGAGGCTTGACTTTGACAGTCATTTTGATAAGAAATATTCTAGTAATAATCAGAAAAGAGGCTCGACTTTGGCAGTCAATTTGAACAAGAAATGTTCAAGAAATAATCAGAAAAGAGGCTTGACTTTAACGGTTAATTTGACAAGAAATATTCAGGAGATATTCAGAAAAGAAGTTTAAATTTGAAAGTCAATTTTAACAAGAAATATTCAGTAAATAATCAGGAAAGAGTCATGACTTTGACAGTCAATTTGACGAGAAATATTCAGGCAATAATCAGAAAAGAGGCCTGAATTTGACAGTCAATTTTAACAAGAAATATTCAAGCATTGATCAGAAAAGAGGCTTGAATTCAACCGTCAATTCGATAAGAAATATCCAAGAAATAATCAGAAAAGAGGCTTGACTTTGACAGTTAATTTGAAAACAAATATTCAGGAAATATTCAGAAAAGAAGCTGAAGTTTGACTGTCAATTGTAACAAGTAATATTCAGGAAATAATCAGGAAAGAGTCATGACATTGACAGCCAAATTGACAAGAAATATTCGGGAATAAATCTGAAAAGAGGCTTGACTTTGAAAGTCAATTTGACAAGAAATATTCAGGCAATGAATTGAAAAGGCGCTTGACTTTGACAGTCAATTTACTAAAAAATATTCTATAAATAATCAGAAAAGAGGCTTGACTTTGACAGTCAATTTGACAAGAAATATTCAGGCAATAATCAGAGAAGAGGCTTGACTTTGACAGTCAATTTGTCGAGAAATATTCAGGAAATATTCAAAAAAGAGTCTTGACTTTGACAGTTACTTTTAACAAGAAATATTTAGGAAATATGCAGAAAAGATTCTTGACTTTGACAGTCAATTTTAACAAGAAATATTCAGGCAATTATCAGAAAAGAGGCTTGACTTTGACAGTCATTTTGATAAGAAATATTCAAGTAATAATCAGAAAAAAGGCTTGAAGTTGACAGTCATTTTTAACAAAAAATATTCAGGCAATAATTAAAAAAGAGGCCTGAATTTGACAGTCAATTTTAACAAGAAATATTTAAGCATTGATCAGAAAAGAGGCTTGAATTTGACAGTCAATTCGATAAGAAATATTCAAGAAATAATCAGAAACGAGGCTTGACTTTGACAGTCAATTTGATAAGAAATATTCAAGAAATAAGCAGCAAAAAAGCTTGACTTTGACAGTCAATTTGACAAGAAATATTCAGGCAATTATCAGAAAAGAGGCTCAACTTTAGCAGTCAATTTGGACAAGAAATATTCAAGAAATAATCAGAAAAGAGGCTTGACTTTGACGGTTAATTTGACAAGAAATATTCAGTAGATATTCAGAAAAGAAGTTCAAATTTGAAGGTCAATTTTAACACGAAATATTCAGTAAATAATCAGGAAAGAGTCATGACTTTGACAGTCAAATTGACAAGAAATATTCAGGAATAAATCTGAAAAAAGGCTCGACTTTGAAAGTCAATTTGACAAGAAATATTCAGGCAATGAATTGAAAAGGCGCTTGACTTTGACAGTCAATATTAACAAAAAATATTCAGGAAATATTCAGAAAAGAGGCTTGAATTTGACAGTAAATTCGATAAGAAATATTCAAGAAATAATCAGAAACGAGGCTTGACTTTGACAGTCAAATTGATAAGAAATATTCAAGAAATAAGCAGCAAAAAAGCTTGACTTTGACAGTCAATTTGACAAGAAATATTCAGGCAATTATCAGAAAAGAGGCTCGACTTTGGCAGTCAATTTGAACAAGAAATATTCAAGAAATAATCAGAAAAGAGGCTTGACTTTGACGGTTAATTTGACAAGAAATATTCAGGAGATATTCAGAGAACAGGCTTGACTTTGAGAGTCAATATGATGAAAAATATTCATGCAATAATCAGAGAAAAGGCTTGACTTTTCCAGTCATTTTGAACGAAAAATATTCAGGCAATAATCAGAAAAGAGGCTTGACTTTGAAAGTCAATTTGACGAGATATATTCAGGAAATATTCAGAAAAGAGGCTTGACTTTGACAGTCAATTTGACGAGAAATATTCAGGAATAAATCTGAAAAAAGGCTCGACTTTGAAAGTCAATTTGACAAGAAATATTCAGGAATAAATCTGAAAAAAGGCTCGACTTTGAAAGTCAATTTGACAAGAAATATTCAGGCAATGGATTGAAAAGGCGCTTTACTTTAACAGTCAATTTTAACAAGAAATAAACAGGAAATATTCAGAGAACAGGCTTGACTTTGAGAGTCAATATGATGAAAAATATTCATGCAATAATCAGAAAAAAGGCTTGACTTTTCCAGTCATTTTGAACGAAAAATATTCAGGCAATAATCAGAAAAGAGGCTTGACTTTGAAAGTGAATTTGACGAGATATATTCAGGAAATATTCAGAAAAGAGGCTTGACTTTGACAGTCAATTTGACGAGAAATATTCAGGAAATATTCAGAAAAGAGGCTTGACTTTGACAGTTACTTTTAACAAGAAATATTCAGGCACTTATCAGAAAAGATGCTTGACTTTGACAGTCATGTTGATAAGAAATATTCAAGTAATATTCAGAAAAGAGGCTTGACGTTGACGGTCATTTTTAACAAAAAATATTCAGGCAATAATCAGAAAAGAGGCCTGAATTTGACAGTCAATTTTAACAAGAAATATTCAAGCATTGATCAGAAAAGAGGCTTGAATTCAACAGTCAATTCGATGAGAAATATCCAAGACATAATCAGAAAAGAGGCTTGACTTTGACAGTTAATTTGACAACAAATATTCAGGAAATATTCAGAAAAGAAGCTTAAGTTTGACTGTCAATTGTAACAAGTAATATTCAGTAAATAATCAGGAAAGAGTCATGACTTCGACAGTCAAATTGACAAGAAATATTGAGGAATAAATCTGAAAAGAGGCTTGACTTTGAAAGTCAATTCGACAAGAAATATTCCGGCAATGAATTGAAAAGGCGCTTGACTTTGACAGTCAATTTACTGAAAAATATTCTATAAATAATCAGAAAAGAGGCTTGACTTTGACAGTCAATTTGACAAGAAATGTTCAGGCAATAATCAGAGAAGAGGCTTGACTTTGACAGTCAATTTGACGAGAAATATTAAGGAAATATTCAGAAAAGAGTCTTGACTTTGACAGTTACTTTTAACAAGAAATATTGAGAAAAAATGCAGAAAAGATTTTTGACTTTGACAGTCAATTTTAACAAGATATATTCAGGCAATTATCAGAAAAGAGGCTTCACCTTGACAGTCATTTTGATAAGAAATATTCAAGTAATAATCAGAAAAAAGTCTTGACGTTGACACTCATATTTAACAAGAAATATTCAGGCAATAATTAGAAAAGAGGCCTGAATTTGACAGTGAATTTTAACAAGAAATATTCAAGCGTTGATCAGAAAAGAGGCTTGAATTTGACAGTCAATTCGATAAGAAATATTCAAGAAATAATCAGAAACGAGGCTTGACTTTGACAGTCAATTTGATAAGAAATATTCAAGAAATAATCAGCAAAGAAGCTTGACTTTGACAGTCAACTTGACAAGAAATATTCAGACATTTATCAGACAAGAGGCTCGACTTTGGCAGTCAATTTGAACAAGAAATATTCAAGAAATAATCAGAAAAGAGGCTTGACTTTGACAGTTAATTTGACAAGAAATATTCAGAAGATATTCAGAAAAAGAAGTTTTATTTTGAAAGTCAATTTTAACAAGAAATATTCAGTAAATAATCAGGAAAGAGTCATGACTTTGACAGTCAAATTGACAAGAAATATTCAGGAATAAATCTGAAAAAAGGCTCGACTTTAAAAGTCATTTTGACAAGAAATATTCAGGCAATAAATTGAAAAGGCGCTTGACTTTGACAGTCAGTTAAATAAGAAATATTCAATAAATTATCAGAAAATAGGCTTGACTTTGACAGTCAATTTGACAAGAAATATTAAGGCAATTATCTGAAAAGTGGCTCGACTTTGACAGTCAATTCGTAAGAAATATTCAGGCAATAATCAGAAAAGAGGCTTGACTTTGACAGTCAATTTTAACAAGAAATAAACAGGAAATATTCAGAAAAGAAGCTTGACTCTGACAGTCAATTCGACAAGAAATATCCAGGCAATAATCAGGAAAGAGGCTTGACTTTGACAGTCAATTTTACAAGAGATATTTAGAAAATATTCAGAAAAGAGGCTTGAGTTTCACAGTTACTTTTAACAAGAAATATTCAGGAAATATGCAGAAAAGATTCTTGACTTTGACAGTCAATTTTAACAAAAAATTTTCAGGCAATTATCAGAAAAGAGGCTTGACTTTGACAGTCAATTCGATAAGAGATTCTCAAGAAATAATCAGAAAAGAGGATTGACTTTGATAGTTAATTTGACAAGAAATATTCAGGGAATAATTAGGAAAAAGGATTGACTTTGACAGTCGATTTGACAAGAAATACTCAGGAAATAATCAGGAAAGAGTCATGAGTTTGACAGTCAATTTGACAAGAAATATTCAGGAATAAATCTGGAAAAACGCTTGACTTTGAAAGTCAATCTGACAAGAAATATTTAGGCATTGACCAGAAAAAGGGATTGACTTTGACCGTAAATTTAATAAGAAATATACAATAAACAATCAAAAAAGAAGCATGACTTTGACAGTCAATTTGACAAGAAATATTAAGGCAATAATCAGAAACGAAGCTTGACTTTGACAGTCAAGTTTCACAAGAAACACTCAGGAAATATTCAGAAAAAAGGCTTGAATTTGACAGTAACGTTTAACAAGTAATATTCAGGAAATATTCAGAAAAGATGCTTGAATTTGACAGTCTATTTTAACAAGAAATATTCAGGCAATCAGCAGAAAAAAGGCTCGCCGTTGATAGTTAATTTGATAAGAAATATTCAAGAAATAATCAGAAAAGAGGTTTGACTTTGACAGTCAATTTGACAAGAAATATTCAGGCAATAATCAGAAAAGAGGCTCGACTTAAACAGTCAATTTTAACAAGAAATATTCAGGAAATATTAAAAAAAGAGCCTTGACTTTGACAGTCATTTTGATAAGAAATATTCTAGTAATAATCAGACAAGAGGCTTGACGTTGACAGACATTTTAAACAAAAAATATTCAGGCAATAATTAGAAAAGAGGCCTGAATTTGACAGTCAAATTTAATAAGAAATATTCAAGCATTGATCAGAAAAGAGGCTTGAATTTGACAGTCAATTCGATAAGAAATATTCAAGAAATAATCAGAAACGAGGCTTGACTTTGACAGTCAATTTGATAAGAAATATTCAAGAAATAATCAGCAAAGAAGCTTGACTTTGAAAGTCAATTTAACAAGAAATATTCAGGCAATTATCAGAAAAGAGGCTCGACTTGGGCAGTCAGTAAAATAAGAAATATTCAATAAATTATCAGAAAAGAGGCTTGACTTTGACAGTCAATTTGACAAGAAATATCAAGGCAATTATCTGAAAAGTGGCTCGACTTTGACAGTCAATTCGTAAGAAATATTCAGGCAATAATCAGAAAAGAGGCTTGACATTGACAGTCAATTTTGTGAAGAAATAAACAGGAAATATTCAGAAAAGAAGCTTGACTCTGACAGTCAATTCGACAAGAAATATTCAGGCAATGATCAGGAAAGAGGCTTGACTTTGACAGTCAATTTTACAAGATATATTCAGGAAATATTCAGAAAAAAGGCTTGAATTTGACAGTAACTTTTAACTAGTAATATTCAGGAAATATTCAGAAAAGATGCTTGAATTTGACAGTCTATTTTAACAAGAAATATTCAGGCAATGATCAGAAAAGAGGCTCGCCTTTGACAGTTAATTTGATAAGAAATATTCAAGAAATCATCAGAAAAGAGGTTTGACTTTGACGGTCAATTTGACAAGAAATATTCAGGCAATAATCAGAAAAGAGGCTCGACTTAAACAGTCAATTTAAATAAGAAATATTCAGGAAATATTAAAAAAAGAGGCTTGACTTTGACAGTCAATTTGACAAGAAATATTCAAGAAATATTCAGAAAAGAAGCTTGTTTTTGACAGTTAATTGGACAAGAACTATTCGGGAAATAATCTGAAAAGAGGCTTGACTTTGACAGGCAATTTGAACAAGAAATATTTAGGCTTTAATCAGAAAAGAGCCTTGACTTTGACAGTCAAATTTAACAAGAAATATTGAGGCAATAATCGAAACAAAGGCTTGACTTTTACAGTCAATTTTAATAAGAAATATTCAGGCAATAATCAGAGAAGCGAATTGACTTTGACAGTCAATTTGACGAGAAATAATCAGGAAATATTCAGAAAAGAGGCTTGACTTTCACAGTTACTTTTAACAAGAAATATTCAGGAAATATTAAAAAAAGAGGCTTGACTTTGACAGTCAATTTGACAAGGAAAATTCAAGAAATATTGAGAAATGAGGTCTGACTTCGACGGTCAATTTGATAAAAAATATTCAGGCGATAATCAAAAAAGATGCTTGACTTTGACAGTCAATTTGAACAAGAGATATTCAGGAAATATTCAAAAAAGAGGCTTGATTTTGACAGTCAATGGGACAAGAAATATTGAGGAAATATTCAGAAAAGAAGCTTGTTTTTGACAGTTAATTGGACAAGAACTAATCAGGAAATAATCTGAAAAGAGGCTTGACTTTGACAGGCAATTTTAACAAGAAATACTTAGGCTTTAATCAGAAAAGAGCCTTGACTTTGACAGTCAAATTTAACAAGAAATATTTAGGCAATAATCGAAACAAAGGCTTGACTTTTACAGTCAATTTTAATAAGAAATATTCAGGCAATAATCAGAAAAGAGGCTTGACTTTGACAGTCGTTTTGATAAGAAATATTCTAGTAATAATTAGAAAAGAGGCTTGACTTTGACAGTTAATTTGACAAGGAATATTCGGAAATATTCCGATAAGAAGTTTAAGTTTGACAGTCAATTTCAACAAGAAATATTCAGTAAATAATTAGGAAAGAGTCATGACTTTGACAGTTAAATTGACAAGAAATATTCAGGAATAAATCTGAAAAGAGGCTTGACTTTGAAAGTCAATTTGACAAGAAATATTCAGGCAATAATCAGAAAAGAGGCTTGACTTTGACAGTCAACTTTCACAAGAAATATTCAGGAAATATTCAGAAAAGAGGCTTGCCTTCGACAGTCAATTTGACAAGAAATATTCAGGCAATAATGAGAAAAGAGGCTTGACTTTGACAGTCAATTTTAACAAGAAATATTCAGGCAATGATCAGAAAAGAGGCTTGTCTTCGACAGTCAATTTGATAAGAAATATTTAAGAAATAATCAGAAATGGGGCTTGACTTTGACAGTCAATTTAACAAGAAATATTTAGGCAATATTCAGAAAAGAGGCTTGACTTCGACAGTAACTTTTAACAAGGAATATTCAGGCAATGATCAGAAAAGGGGCTCGACTTTGTCAGTCAATTTGATGAGAAATATTTAAGAAATGATCAGAAAAAAGGCTTGACTTTGACAGTCAATATTAACAAAAAATATTTAGGAAATATTCAGAAAAGAAGCTTAAGTTTGACAGATAATTTTAACAAGAAATATTCATGCAATAATCAGGAACGAGGCATGACATTGATAGCCAATTTGACAAGAAATATTTAGGAATAAATCTGAAAAGAGGCTTGAAGTTGAAAGTCAATTTGACTAGAAATATTCAGGCAATGATCAGAAAAGAGGCTTGACTTTGACAGTCAATTTGATAAGAAATATTCAATAAATAATCAGGAAAGAGGCTTGACTTTGACAGTCAATTTTAACAAGAAATATTCAGCAAATAATCAGAAACAAGGTTTGCTTTGACAGTTAATTTGATAAGAAATATTCAAGAAATAATCAGAAATGAGGTTTGACTTTGACAGTGAATTTGACAAGAAATATTAAGGCAATAGTCAGAAATGAAGCTCGACTTTAACAGTCAATTTTAACAAGAAATATTCGGGAAATATTCAGAAACGGGGCTTGAATTTGACAGTCAATTTGAACAAGAAATATTCAGACAATGATCAGAAAAGAGGCTTGACTTTGACAGTCAAGTTTAACAAGAAATATTCAAGAAATATTGAGAAATGAGGTCTGACTTCGACAGTCAGTTTAATAAAAAATATTCAAGCGATTATACCCTAAGATGCTTGACTTTGACAGTCAATTAAACACGAAATATTTAGAAAATATTCAGAAAAGAAGCTTGACTTTGACAGTCAATTGGACAAGAAATATTCAGGAAATAATCCGAAAAGAGGCTTTACTTTAACAGTCAATTTGAACAAGAAATAAACAGGAAATATTCAGAGAAGAGGCTGGACTTTAAGAGTCAATATGATGAAAAATATTCATGCAATAATCAGAAAAAAGGCTTGACTTTTCCAGTCATTTTGAACGAAAAATATTTAGGCAATAATCAGAAAAGAGGCTTGACTTTGAAAGTCAATTCCACGAGATATATTCAGGAAATATTCAGAAAAGAGGCTTGACTTTGACAGTCAATTTGTAGAGAAATATTCAGGCAATAATCAGAAAAGAGGCCTGAATTTGACAATCAATTTTAAGAAGAAATATTCAAGCATTGATCAGAAAAGAGGCTTGAATTCAACAGTCAATTCGATAAGAAATATTCAAGAAATAATCAGAAAAGAGGCTTGACTTTGACAGTTAATTTGACAACAAATATTTAGGAAATATTCAGAAAAGAAGCTTAAAATTGACTGTCAATAGTAACAAGTAATATTTAGTAAATAATCAGGAAAGAGTCATGACTTTAACAGTCAAATTGACAAGAAATATTCGGGAATAAATCTGAAAAGAGGCTTGACTTTGAAAGTCAATTTTACAAGAAATATTCAGGCAATGAATTGAAAAGGCGCTTGACTTTGACAGTCAATTTACTAAAAAATATTCTATAAATAATCAGAAAAGAGGCTCGACTTTGACAGTCAATTTGACAAGAAATATTCAGGCAATAATCAGAGAAAAGGCTTGACTTTGACAGTCAATTTGTCGAGAAATATTCAGGAAATATTCAGAAAAGAGTCTTGACTTTGACAGTTACTTTTAACAAGAAATATTTAGAAAATATGCAGAAAAGATTCTTAACTTTGACAGTCAATTTTAACAAGAAATATTCAGGCAATTATCAGAAAAGAGGCTTGACTTTGACAGTCATTTTGATGAGAAATAGTCAAGTAATAATCAGAAAAAAGGCTTGACGTTGACAGTCATTTTTAAAGAAAAATATTCAGGCAATAATTAGAAAAGAGTCCTGTGTTTGACAGTCAATTTTAACAAGAAATATTCAAGCATTGATCAGAAAAGAGGCTTGAATTTGACAGTCAATTCGATAAGAAATATTCAAGAAATAATCAGAAACGAGGCTTGACTTTGACAGTCAATTTGATAAGAAATATTCAAGAAATAAGCAGCAAAGAAGCTTGACTTTGACAGTCAATTTGACAAGAAATATTCAGGCAATTATCAGAAAAGAGGCTCGACTTTGGCAGTCAATTTTAACAAGAAATATTCAAGAAATAATCAGAAAAGAGGCTTGACTTTGACGGTTAATTTGACAAGAAATATTCAGGAGATATTCAGAAAAGAAGTTTAAATTTGAAAATCAATTTTACAAGAAATATTCAGGCAATGAATTGAAAAGGCGCTTGACTTTGACAGTCAGTTATATAAAAAATATTCAATAAATTATCAGAAAAGAGGCTTGACTTTGACAATTAATTTGACAAGAAATATTCAGGCAATTATCTGAAAAGTGGCTCGACTTTGATAGTCAATTCGTAAGAAATATTCAGGCAATAATCAGAAAAGGGGCTTGACTTTGACAGTCAATTTTAACAAGAAATAAACAGGAAATATTCAGAAAAGAAGCTTGACTCTGACAGTCAATTCGACAAGAAATATTCAGGCAATAATCAGGAAAGAGGCTTGACTTTGACAGTCAATTTTACAAGAGATATTCAGGAAATATTCAGAAAAGAGGCTTGAGTTTCACAGTTACTTTTAACAAGAAATATTCAGGAAATATGCAGAAAAGATTCTTGACTTTGACAGTCAATTTTAACAAGAAATATTCAGGCAATTATCAGAAAAGAGGCTTGACTTTGACAGTCAATTCGATAAGAGATACTCAAGAAATAATCAGAAAAGAGGATTGACTTTGATAGTTAATTTGACAAGAAATATTCAGGGAATAATTAGGAAAAAGGATTGACTTTGACAGTCGATTTGACAAGAAATACTCAGGAAATAATCAGGAAAGAGTCATGAGTTTGACAGTCAATTTGACAAGAAATATTCAGGAATAAATCTGGAAAAACGCTTGACTTTCAAAGTCAATCTGACAAGAAATATTCAGGCATTGACCAGAAAAAGGGATTGACTTTGACCGCAAATTTGATAAGAAATATACAATAAATAATCACAAAAGAAGCATGACTTTGACAGTCAATTTGACAAGAAATATTAAGGCAATAATCAGAAACGAAGCTTGACTTTGACAGTCAACTTTCACAAGAAACACTCAGGAAATATTCAGAAAAAAGGCTTGAATTTGACAGTAACGTTTAACAAGTAATATTCAGGAAATATTCAGAAAAGATGCTTGAATTTGACAGTCTATTTTAACAAGAAATATTCAGGCAATGAGCAGAAAAAAGGCTCGCCGTTGATAGTTAATTTGATAAGAAATATTCAAGAAATAATCAGAAAAGAGGTTTGACTTTGACAGTCAATTTGACAAGAAATATTCAGGCAATAATCAGAAAAGAGGCTCGACATTGACAGTCAATTTTATGAAGAAATAAACAGGAAATATTCAGAAAAGAAGCTTGACTCTGACAGTCAATCCGACAAGAAATATTCAGGCAATGATCAGGAAAGAGGCTTGACTTTGACAGTCAATTTTACAAGATATATTCAGGAAATATTCAGAAAAGAGGCTCGAGTTTCACAGTTACTTTTATCAAAATATGTTCAGGAAATATGCAGAAAAGATTCTTGACTTTGACAGTCAATTTTAACAAGAAATATTCAGGCTATTATCAGAAAAGAGGCTTGACTTTGACAGTCAATTCGATAAGAGATACTCAAGAAATAATCAGAAAAGAGGATTGACTTTGATAGTTAATTTGACAAGAAAAATTCAGGGAATAATTAGGAAAAAGGATTGACTTTTACAGTCGATTTGACAAGAAATACTCAGGAAATAATCAGGAAAGAGTCATGAGTTTGACAGTTAATTTGACAAGAAATATTCAAGAATAAATCTGGAAAAACGCTTGACTTTGAAAGTCAATCTGACAAGAAATATTCAGGCATTGACCAGAAAAAGGGCTTGACTTTGACAGTCAACTTTCACAAGAAACACTCAGGAAATATTCAGAAAAAAGGCTTGAATTTGACAGTAACTTTTAACAAGTAATATTCAGGAAATATTTAGAAAAGATGCTTGAATTTGACAGTCTATTTTAACAAGAAATATTCAGGCAATGATCAGAAAAGAGGCTCGCCTTTGACAGTTAATTTGATAAGAAATTTTCAAGAAATCATCAGAAAAGAGGTTTGACTTTGACAGTCAATTTGACAAGAAATATTCAGGCAATAATCAGAAAAGAGGCTCGACTTAAACAGTCAATTTAAATAAGAAATATTCAGGAAATATTAAAAAAAGAGGCTTGACTTTGACAGTCAATTTGACAAGAAATATTCAAGAAATATTCAGAAAAGAAGCTTGTTTTTGACAGTTAATTGGACAAGAACTATTCGGGAAATAATCTGAAAAGAGGCTTGACTTTGACAGGCAATTTTAACAAGAAATATTTAGGCTTTAATCAGAAAAGAGCCTTGATTTTGACAGTCAAATTTAACAAGAAATATTTAGGCAATAATTGAAACAAAGGCTTGACTTTTACAGTCAATTTTAATAAGAAATATTCAGGCAATAATCAGAGAAGAGAATTGACTTTGACAGTCAATTTGACGAGAAATAATCAGGAAATATTCAGAAAAGAGGCTTGACTTTCACAGTTACTTTTAACAAGAAATATTCAGGAAATATTAAAAAAAGAGGCTTGACTTTGACAGTCAATTTGACAAGGAAAATTCAAGAAATATTGAGAAATGAGGTCTGACTTCGACGGTCAATTTGATAAAAAATATTCAGGCGATAATCAAAAAAGATGCTTGACTTTGACAGTCAATTTGAACAAGAGATATTCAGGAAATATTCAAAAAAGAGGCTTGATTTTGACAGTCAATGGGACAAGAAATATTGAGGAAATATTCAGAAAAGAAGCTTGTTTTTGACAGTTAATTGGACAAGAACTAATCAGGAAATAATCTGAAAAGAGGCTTGACTTTGACAGGCAATTTTAACAAGAAATACTTAGGCTTTAATCAGAAAAGAGCCTTGACTTTGACAGTCAAATTTAACAAGAAATATTTAGGCAATAATCGAAACAAAGGCTTGACTTTTACAGTCAATTTTAATAAGAAATATTCAGGCAATAATCAGAAAAGAGGCTTGACTTTGACAGTCGTTTTGATAAGAAATATTCTAGTAATAATTAGAAAAGAGGCTTGACTTTGACAGTTAATTTGACAAGGAATATTCGGAAATATTCCGATAAGAAGTTTAAGTTTGACAGTCAATTTCAACAAGAAATATTCAGTAAATAATTAGGAAAGAGTCATGACTTTGACAGTTAAATTGACAAGAAATATTCAGGAATAAATCTGAAAAGAGGCTTGACTTTGAAAGTCAATTTGACAAGAAATATTCAGGCAATAATCAGAAAAGAGGCTTGACTTTGACAGTCAACTTTCACAAGAAATATTCAGGAAATATTCAGAAAAGAGGCTTGCCTTCGACAGTCAATTTGACAAGAAATATTCAGGCAATAATGAGAAAAGAGGCTTGACTTTGACAGTCAATTTTAACAAGAAATATTCAGGCAATGATCAGAAAAGAGGCTTGTCTTCGACAGTCAATTTGATAAGAAATATTTAAGAAATAATCAGAAATGGGGCTTGACTTTGACAGTCAATTTAACAAGAAATATTTAGGCAATATTCAGAAAAGAGGCTTGACTTCGACAGTAACTTTTAACAAGGAATATTCAGGCAATGATCAGAAAAGGGGCTCGACTTTGTCAGTCAATTTGATGAGAAATATTTAAGAAATGATCAGAAAAAAGGCTTGACTTTGACAGTCAATATTAACAAAAAATATTTAGGAAATATTCAGAAAAGAAGCTTAAGTTTGACAGATAATTTTAACAAGAAATATTCATGCAATAATCAGGAACGAGGCATGACATTGATAGCCAATTTGACAAGAAATATTTAGGAATAAATCTGAAAAGAGGCTTGAAGTTGAAAGTCAATTTGACTAGAAATATTCAGGCAATGATCAGAAAAGAGGCTTGACTTTGACAGTCAATTTGATAAGAAATATTCAATAAATAATCAGGAAAGAGGCTTGACTTTGACAGTCAATTTTAACAAGAAATATTCAGCAAATAATCAGAAACAAGGTTTGCTTTGACAGTTAATTTGATAAGAAATATTCAAGAAATAATCAGAAATGAGGTTTGACTTTGACAGTGAATTTGACAAGAAATATTAAGGCAATAGTCAGAAATGAAGCTCGACTTTAACAGTCAATTTTAACAAGAAATATTCGGGAAATATTCAGAAACGGGGCTTGAATTTGACAGTCAATTTGAACAAGAAATATTCAGACAATGATCAGAAAAGAGGCTTGACTTTGACAGTCAAGTTTAACAAGAAATATTCAAGAAATATTGAGAAATGAGGTCTGACTTCGACAGTCAGTTTAATAAAAAATATTCAAGCGATTATCACCTAAGATGCTTGACTTTGACAGTCAATTAAACACGAAATATTTAGAAAATATTCAGAAAAGAAGCTTGACTTTGACAGTCAATTGGACAAGAAATATTCAGGAAATAATCCGAAAAGAGGCTTTACTTTAACAGTCAATTTTAACAAGAAATAAACAGGAAATATTCAGAGACGAGGCTGGACTTTGAGAGTCAATATGATGAAAAATATTCATGCAATAATCAGAAAAAAGGCTTGACTTTTCTAGTCATTTTCAACGAAAAATATTTAGGCAATAATCAGAAAAGAGGCTTGAGTTTGAAAGTCAATTCCACGAGATATATTCAGGAAATATTCAGAAAAGAGGCTTGACTTTGACAGTCAATTTGAAGAGAAATATTCAGGCAATAATCAGAAAAGAGGCCTGAATTTGACAATCAATTTTAAGAAGAAATATTCAAGCATTGATCAGAAAAGAGGCTTGAATTCAACAGTCAATTCGATAAGAAATATTCAAGAAATAATCAGAAAAGAGGCTTGACTTTGACAGTTAATTTGACAACAAATATTCAGGAAATATTCAGAAAAGAAGCTTAAAATTGACTGTCAATAGTAACAAGTAATATTTAGTAAATAATCAGGAAAGAGTCATGACTTTAACAGTCAAATTGACAAGAAATATTCGGGAATAAATCTGAAAAGAGGCTTGACTTTGAAAGTCAATTTTACAAGAAATATTCAGGCAATGAATTGAAAAGGCGCTTGACTTTGACAGTCAATTTACTAAAAAAATCTATAAATAATCAGAAAAGAGGCTCGACTTTGACAGTCAATTTGACAAGAAATATTCAGGCAATAATCAGAGAAAAGGCTTGACTTTGACAGTCAATTTGTCGAGAAATATTCAGGAAATATTCAGAAAAGAGTCTTGACTTTGACAGTTACTTTTAACAAGAAATATTTAGAAAATATGCAGAAAAGATTCTTAACTTTGACAGTCATTTTTAACAAGAAATATTCAGGCAATTATCAGAAAAGAGGCTTGACTTTGACAGTCATTTTGATAAGAAATAGTCAAGTAATAATCAGAAAAAAGGCTTGACGTTGACGGTCATTTTAAACGAAAAATATTCAGGCAATAATTAGAAAAGAGTCCTGAATTTGACAGTCAATTTTAACAAGAAATATTCAAGCATTGATCAGAAAAGAGGCTTGAATTTGACAGTCAATTCGATAAGAAATATTCAAGAAATAATCAGAAACGAGGCTTGACTTTGACAGTCAATTTGATAAGAATTATTCAAGAAATAAGCAGCAAAGAAGCTTGACTTTGACAGTCAATTTGACAAGAAATATTCAGGCAATTATCAGAAAAGAGGCTCGACTTTGGCAGTCAATTTTAACAAGAAATATTCAAGAAATAATCAGAAAAGAGGCTTGACTTTTGACGGTTAATTTGACAAGAAATATTCAGGAGATATTCAGAAAAGAAGCTTAAATTTGAAAATCAATTTTACAAGAAATATTCAGGCAATGAATTGAAAAGGCGCTTGACTTTGACAGTCAGTTATATAAGAGATATTCAATAAATTTTAGAAAAGAGGCTTGACTTTGACAATTAATTTGACAAGAAATATTCAGGCAATTATCTGAAAAGTGGCTCGACTTTGATAGTCAATTCGTAAGAAATATTCAGGCAATAATCAGAAAAGAGGCTTGACTTTGACAGTCAATTTTAACAAGAAATAAACAGAAAATATTCAGAAAAGAAGCTTGACTCTGACAGTCAATTCGACAAGAAATATTCAGGCAATAATCAGGAAAAAGGCTTGACTTTGACAGTCAATTTTACAAGAGATATTCAGGAAATATTCAGAAAAGAGGCTTGAGTTTCACAGTTACTTTTAACAAGAAATATTCAGGAAATATGCAGAAAAGATTCTTGACTTTGACAGTCAATTTTAACAAGAAATATTCAGGCAATTATCAGAAAAGAGGCTTGACTTTGACAGTCAATTCGATAAGAGATTCTCAAGAAATAATCAGAAAAGAGGATTGACTTTGATAGTTAATTTGACAAGAAATATTCAGGGAATAATTAGGAAAAAGGATTGACTTTGACAGTCGATTTGACAAGAAATACTCAGGAAATAATCAGGAAAGAGTCATGAGTTTGACAGTCAATTTGACAAGAAATATTCAGGAATAAATCTGGAAAAACGCTTGACTTTCAAAGTCAATCTGACAAGAAATATTCAGGCATTGACCAGAAAAAGGGATTGACTTTGACCGTAAATTTGATAAGAAATATACAATAAATAATCAGAAAAGAAGCATGACTTTGACAGTCAATTTGACAAGAAATATTAAGGCAATAATCAGAAACGAAGCTTGACTTTTACAGTCAACTTTCACAAGAAACACTCAGGAAATATTCAGAAAAAACGCTTGAATTTGACAGTAACGTTTAACAAGTAATATTTAGGAAATATTCAGAAAAGATGCTTGTATTTGGCAGTCTATTTTAACAAGAAATATTCAGGCAATGATCAGAAAAGAGGCTCGCCTTTGACAGTTAATTTGATAAGAAATATTCAAGAAATAATCAGAAAAGAGGTTTGACTTTGACAGTCAATTTGACAAGAAATATTCAGGCAATAATCAGAAAAGAGGCTCGACTTAAACAGTCAATTTTAACAAGAAATATTCAGGAAATATTAAAAAAGAGGCTTGACTTTTCCAGTCAATTTGACAAGAAATATTCAAGAAATAAGCAGCAAAAAAGCTTGACTTTGACAGTCAATTTGACAAGAAATATTCAGGCAATGATCAGAAAACAGGCTCGAATTTGGCAGTCAATTTGAACAAGAAATATTCAGACAATGATCAGAAAAGAGGCTTGACTTTGACAGTCAAGTTTAACAAGAAATATTTAAGAAATATTGAGAAATGAGGTCTGACTTCGACGGTCAATTTGATAAAAAATATTCAGGCGATAATCAGAAAGGATGCTTGACTTTGACAGTCTATTTGAACAAGAGATATTCAGGAAATATTCGAAAAAGAGGCTTGATTTTGACAGTCAATTGGGCAAGAAATATTAAGGAAATATTCAGAAAAGAAGCTTGTTTTTGACAGTTACTTGGACAAGAACTATTCAGGAAATAATCTGAAAAAAGGCTTGAATTTGACAGTAACGTTTAACAAGTAATATTCAGGAAATATTAAAAAAGAGGCTTGATTTTGCCAGTCAATTTGACAAGAAATATTTAGGCAATAATCAGAAAAGAGGCTTGACTTTGACAGTCAATTTTAACAAGAAATATTCAGGAAATATTCAGAAAAGGGGCTTGAATTTAACAGTCAATTTTAACAAGAAATATTCAGACAATGATCAGAAAAGAGCCTTGACTTTGACAGTCAAATTTAACAAGAAATATTTAGGCAATAATCGAAACAAAGGCTTTACTTTTACAGTCAATTTTAATAAGAAATATTCAGGCAATAATCAGAAACGAGAATTGACTTTGACAGTCAATTTGACGATAAATAATCAAGAAATATTCAGAAAAGAGGCTTGACTTTCACAGTTACTTTTATCAAGAAATATAAGGAAATATGCCGAAAAGATTCTTGACTTTGACAGTCAATTTTAACAAGAAATATATAGGCAATTATCAGAAAAGAGGCTTGACTTTGACAGTCATTTTGATAAGAAATATTCTAGTAATAATCAGAAAAGAGGCTCGACTTTGGCAGTCAATTTGAACAAGAAATATTCAAGAAATAATCAGAAAAGAGGCTTGACTTTGACGGTTAATTTGACAAGAAATATTCAGGAGATATTCAGAAAAGAAGTTTAAATTTGAAAGTCAATGTTAACAAGAAATATTCAGTTAATAATCAGGAAAGAGTCATGATTTTGACAGTCAATTTGACGAGAAATATTCAGGCAATAATCAGAAAAGAGGCCTGAATTTGACAGTCAATTTTAACAAGTAATATTCAAGCATTGATCAGAAAAGAGGCTTGAATTCAACCGTCAATTCGATAAGAAATATCCAAGAAATAATCAGAAAAGAGGCTTGACTTTGACAGTTAATTTGAAAACAAATATTCAGGAAATATTCAGAAAAAAAGCTTAAGTTTGACTGTCAATTGTAACAAGTAATATTCAGTAAATAATCAGGAAAGAGTCATGACATTGACAGTCAAATTGACAAGAAATATTCGGGAATAAATCTGAAAAGAGGCTTGACTTTGAAAGTCAATTTGACAAGAAATATTCAGGCAATGAATTGAAAAGGCGCTTGACTTTGACAGTCAATTTACTAAAAAATATTCTATAAATAATCAGAAAAGAGGCTTGACTTTGACAGTCAATTTGACAAGAAATATTCAGGCAATAATCAGAGAAGAGGCTTGACTTTGACAGTCAATTTGTCGAGAAATATTCAGGAAATATTCAAAAAAGAGTCTTGACTTTGACAGTTACTTTTAACAAGAAATATTTAGGAAATATGCAGAAAAGATTCTTGACTTTGACAGTCAATTTTAACAAGAAATATTCAGGCAATTATCAGAAAAAAGGCTTGACGTTGACAGTCATTTTTAACAAAAAATATTCAGGCAATAATTAGTAAAGAGGCCTGAATTTGACAGTCAATTTTAACAAGAAATATTCAAGCATTGATCAGAAAAGAGGCTTGAATTTGACAGTCAATTCGATAAGAAATATTCAAGAAATAATCAGAAACGAGGCTTGACTTTGACAGTCAATTTGATAAGAAATATTCAAGAAATAAGCAGCAAAAAAGCTTGACTTTGACAGTCAATTTGACAAGAAATATTCAGGCAATTATCAGAAAAGAGGCTCGACTTTGGCAGTCAATTTGAACAAGAAATATTCAAGAAATAATCAGAAAAGAGGCTTGACTTTGACGGTTAATTTGACAAGAAATATTCAGGAGATATTCAGAAAAGAAGTTTAAATTTGAAAGTCAATTTTAACAAGAAATATTCAGTAAATAATCAGGAAAGAGTCATGACTTTGACAGTCAAATTGACAAGAAATATTCAGGAATAAATCTGAAAAAAGGCTCGACTTTGAAAGTCAATTTGACAAGAAATATTCAGGCAATGTATTTGAAAAGGCGCTTGACTTTGACAGTCAATATTAACAAAAAATATTCAGGAAATATTCAGAAAAGAGGCTTGAATTTGACAGTCAATTCGATAAGAAATATTCAAGAAATAGTCAGAAACGAGGCTTGACTTTGACAGTCAATTTGATAAGAAATATTCAAGAAATAAGCAGCAAAAAAGCTTGACTTTGACAGTCAATTTGACAAGAAATATTCAGGCAATTATCAGAAAAGAGGCTCGACTTTGGCAGTCAATTTGAACAAGAAATATTCAAGAAATCATCAGAAAAGAGGCTTGACTTTGACAGTTAATTTGACAAGAAATATTCAGGAGATATTCAGAAAAGAAGTTTAAATTTGAAAGTCAATTTTAACAAGAAATATTCAGTAAATAAGCAGGAAAGAGTCATGACTTTGACAGTCAATTTGACGAGAAATATTCAGGCAATAATCAGAAAAGAGGCCTGAATTTGACAGTCAATTTTAACAAGAAATATTCAAGCATTGATCAGAAAAGAGGCTTGAATTCAACCGTCAATTCGATAAGAAATATCCAAGAAATAATCAGTAAAGAGGCTTGACTTTGACAGTTAATTTGAAAACAAATATTCAGAAATATTCAGAAAAGAAGCATAAGTTTGACTGTCAATTGTAACAAGTAATATTCAGTAAATAATCAGGAAAGAGTCATGACATTGACAGTCAAATTGACAAGAAATATTCGGGAATAAATCTGAAAAGAGGCTTGACTTTGAAAGTCAATTTGACAAGAAATATTCAGGCAATGAATTGAAACGGCGCTTGACTTTGACAGTCAATTTACTAAAAAATATTCTATAAATAATCAGAAAAGAGGCTTGACTTTGACAGTCAATTTGACAAGAAATATTCAGGCAATAATCAGAGAAGAGGCTTGACTTTGACAGTCAATTTGATAAGAAATATTCAAGAAATAAGCAGCAAAAAAGCTTGACTTTGACAGTCAATTTGACAAGAAATATTCAGGCAATTATCAGAAAAGAGGCTCGACTTTGGCAGTCAATTTGAACAAGAAATATTCAAGAAATAATCAGAAAAGAGGCTTGACTTTGACGGTTAATTTGACAAGAAATATTCAGGAGATATTCAGAAAAGAAGTTTAAATTTGAAAGTCAATTTTAACAAGAAATATTCAGTAAATAATCAGGAAAGAGTCATGACTTTGACAGTCAATTTGACGAGAAATATTCAGGCAATAATCAGAAAAGAGGCCTGAATTCAACCGTCAATTCGATAAGAAATATCCAAGAAATAATCAGAAAAGAGGCTTGACTTTGACAGTTAATTTGAAAACAAATATTCAGGAAATATTCAGAAAAGAAGCTTAAGTTTGACTGTCAATTGTAACAAGTAATATTCAGTAAATAATCAGGAAAGAGTCATGACATTGACAGTCAAATTGACAAGAAATATTCGGGAATAAATCTGAAAAGAGGCTTGACTTTGAAAGTCAATTTGACAAGAAATATTCAGGCAATGAATTGAAAAGGCGCTTGACTTTGACAGTCAATTTACTAAAAAATATTCTATAAATAATCAGAAACGAGGCTTGACTTTGACAGTCAATTTGACAAGAAATATTCAGGCAATAATCAGAGAAGAGGCTTGACTTTGACAGTCAATTTGTCGAGAAATATTCAGGAAATATTCAAAAAAGAGTCTTGACTTTGACAGTTACTTTTAACAAGAAATATTTAGGAAATATGCAGAAAAGATTCTTGACTTTGACCGTCAATTTTAACAAGAAATATTCAGGCAATTATCAGAAAAGAGGCTTGACTTTGACAGTCATTTTGATAAGAAATATTCAAGTAATAATCAGAAAAAAGGCTTGACGTTGACAGTCATTTTTAACAAAAAATATTCAGGCAATAATTAGAAAAGAGGCCTGAATTTGACAGTCAATTTTAACAAGAAATATTCAAGCATTGATCAGAAAAGAGGCTTGAATTTGACAGTTAATTCGATAAGAAATATTCAAGAAATAATCAGAAACGAGGCTTGACTTTGACAGTCAATTTGATAAGAAATATTCAAGAAATAAGCAGCAAAAAAGCTTGACTTTGACAGTCAATTTGACAAGAAATATTCAGGCAATTATCAGAAAAGAGGCTCGACTTTGGCAGTCAATTTGAACAAGAAATATTCAAGAAATAATCAGAAAAGAGGCTTGACTTTGACGGTTAATTTGACAAGAAATATTCAGGAGATATTCAGAAAAGAAGTTTAAATTTGAAAGTCAATTTTAACAAGAAATATTCAGTAAATAATCAGGAAAGAGTCATGAATTTGACAGTCAAATTGACAATAAATATTCAGGAAATATTCAGAAAAAGGGCTTGAATTTAACAGTCAATTTTAACAAGAAATATTCAGACAATGATCAGAAAAGAGGCTTGACTTTGACAGTCAAGTTTAACAAGGAATATTTAAGAAATATTGAGAAATGAGGTCTGACTTCGACGGTCAATTTGATAAAAAATATTCAGGCGATAATCAGAAAGGATGCTTGACTTTGACAGTCAATTTGAACAAGAGATATTCAGGAAATATTCAAAAAAGAAGCTTGATTTTGACAGTCAATTGGACAAGAAATATTAAGGAAATATTCAGAAAAGAAGCTTGTTTTTGACAGTTACTTGGTCAAGAACTATTCAGGAAATAATCTGAAAAAAGGCTTGAATTTGAGAGTAACGTTTAACAAGTAATATTCAGGAAATATTCAGAAAAGATGCTTGAATTTGGCAGTCTATTTTAACAAGAAATATTCAGGCAATGATCAGAAAATAGGCTCGCCTTTGACAGTTAATTTGATAAGAAATATTCAAGAAATAATCAGAAAAGAGGTTTGACTTTTACAGTCAATTTGACAAGAAATATTCAGGCAATAATCAGAAAAGAGGCTCGACTTAAACAGTCAATTTTAACAAGAAATATTCAGGAAATATTAAAAAAGAGGCTTTACTTTGCCAGTCAATTTGACAAGAAATATTTAGGCAATAATCAGAAAAGAGGCTTGACTTTGACAGTCAATTTTAACAAGAAATATTCAGGAAATATTCAGAAAAGGGGCTTGAATTTAACAGTCAATTTTAACAAGAAATATTCAGACAATGATCAGAAAAGAGCCTTGAATTTGACAGTCAAATTTAACAAGAAATATTTAGGCAATAATCGAAACAAAGGCTTTACTTTTACAGTCAATTTTAATAAGAAATATTCAGGCAATAATCAGAAAAGAGAATTGACTTTGACAGTCAATTTGACGATAAATAATCAAGAAATATTCAGAAAAGAGGCTTGACTTTCACAGTTACTTTTATCAAGAAATATGCAGGAAATATGCCGAAAAGATTCTTGACTTTGACAGTCAATTTTAACAAGAAATATATAGGCAATTACCAGAAAAGAGGCTTGACTTTGACAGTCATTTTGATAAGAAATATTCTAGTAATAATCAGAAAAGAGGCTCGACTTTGGCAGTCAATTTGAACAAGAAATATTCAAGAAATAATCAGAACAGAGGCTTGACTTTGACGGTTAATTTGACAAGAAATATTCAGGAGATATTCATAAAAGAAGTTTAAATTTGAAAGTCAATTTTAACAAGAAATATTCAGTAAATAATCAGGAAAGAGTCATGACTTTGACAGTCAATTTGACGAGAAATATTCAGGCAATAATCAGAAAAGAGGCCTGAATTTGACAGTCAATTTTAACAAGAAATATTCAAGCATTGATCAGAAAAGAGGCTTGAATTCAACCGTCAATTCGATAAGAAATATCCAAGAAATAATCAGAAAAGAGGCTTGACTTTGACAGTTAATTTGAAAACAAAATTTCAGGAAATATTCAGAAAAGAAGCTTAAGTTTGACTGTCAATTGTAACAAGTAATATTCAGTAAATAATCAGGAAAGAGTCATGACATTGACAGTCAAATTGACAAGAAATATTCGGAAATAAATCTGAAAAGAGGCTTGACTTTGAAAGTCAATTTGACAAGAAATATTCAGGCAATGAATTGAAAAGGCGCTTGACTTTGACAGTCAATGTACTAAAAAATATTCTATAAATAATCAGAAAAGAGGCTTGACTTTGACAGTCAATTTGACAAGAAATATTCAGGCAATAATCAGAGAAGAGGCTCGACTTTGACAGTCAATTTGTCGAGAAATATTCAGGAAATATTCAAAAAAGAGTCTTGACTTTGACAGTTACTTTTAACAAAAAATATTTAGGGAATATGCAGAAAAGATTCTTGACTTTGACAGTCAATTTTAACAAGAAATATTAGGGCAATTATCAGAAAAGAGGCTTGACTTTGACAGTCATTTTGATAAGAAATATTCAAGTAATAATCAGAAAAAAGGCTTGACGTTGACAGTCATTTTTAACAAAAAATATTCAGGCAATAATTAGAAAAGAGGCCTGAATTTGACAGTCAATTTTAACAAGAAATATTCAAGCATTGATCAGAAAAGAGGCTTGAATTTGACAGTCAATTCGATAAGAAATATTCAAGAAATAATCAGAAACGAGGCTTGACTTTGACAGTCAATTTGATAAGAAATATTCAAGAAATAAGCAGCAAAAAAGCTTGACTTTGACAGTCAATTTGACAAGAAATATTCAGGCAATTATCAGAAAAGAGGCTCGACTTTGGCAGTCAATTTGAACAAGAAATATTCAAGAAATAATCAGAAAAGAGGCTTGACTTTGACGGTTAATTTGACAAGAAATATTCAGGAGATATTCAGAAAAGAAGTTTAAATTTGAAAGTCAATTTTAACAAGAAATATTCAGTAAATAATCAGGAAAGAGTCATGACTTTGACAGTCAATTTGACGAGAAATATTCAGGCAATAATCAGAAAAGAGGCCTGAATTCAACCGTCAATTCGATAAGAAATATCCAAGAAATAATCAGAAAAGAGGCTTGACTTTGACAGTTAATTTGAAAACAAATATTCAGGAAATATTCAGAAAAGAAGCTTAAGTTTGACTGTCAATTGTAACAAGTCATATTCAGTAAATAATCAGGAAAGAGTCATGACATTGACAGTCAAATTGACAAGAAATATTCGGGAATAAATCTGAAAAGAGGCTTGACTTTGAAAGTCAATTTGACAAGAAATATTCAGGCAATGAATTGAAAAGGCGCTTGACTTTGACAGTCAATTTACTAAAAAATATTCTATAAATAATCAGAAAAGAGGCTTGACTTTGACAGTCAATTTGACAAGAAATATTCAGGCAATAATCAGAGAAGAGGCTTGACTTTGACAGTCAATTTGTCGAGAAATATTCAGGAAATATTCAAAAAAGAGTCTTGACTTTGACAGTTACTTTTAACAAGAAATATTTAGGAAATATGCAGAAAAGATTCTTGACTTTGACAGTCAATTTTAACAAGAAATATTCAGGCAATTATCAGAAAAGAGGCTTGACTTTGACAGTCATTTTGATAAGAAATATTCAAGTAATAATCAGAAAAAAGGCTTGACGTTGACAGTCATTTTTAACAAAAAATATTCAGGCAATAATTAGAAAAGAGGCCTGAATTTGACAGTCAATTTTAACAAGAAATATTCAAGCATTGATCAGAAAAGAGGCTTGAATTTGACAGTTAATTCGATAAGAAATATTCAAGAAATAATCAGAAACGAGGCTTGACTTTGACAGTCAATTTGATAAGAAATATTCAAGAAATAAGCAGCAAAAAAGCTTGACTTTGACAGTCAATTTGACAAGAAATATTCAGGCAATTATCAGAAAAGAGGCTCGACTTTGGCAGTCAATTTGAACAAGAAATATTCAAGAAATAATCAGAAAAGAGGCTTGACTTTGACGGTTAATTTGACAAGAAATATTCAGGAGATATTCAGAAAAGAAGTTTAAATTTGAAAGTCAATTTTAACAAGAAATATTCAGTAAATAATCAGGAAAGAGTCATGAATTTGACAGTCAAATTGACAATAAATATTCAGGAAATATTCAGAAAAAGGGCTTGAATTTAACAGTCAATTTTAACAAGAAATATTCAGACAATGATCAGAAAAGAGGCTTGACTTTGACAGTCAAGTTTAACAAGGAATATTTAAGAAATATTGAGAAATGAGGTCTGACTTCGACGGTCAATTTGATAAAAAATATTCAGGCGATAATCAGAAAGGATGCTTGACTTTGACAGTCAATTTGAACAAGAGATATTCAGGAAATATTCAAAAAAGAAGCTTGATTTTGACAGTCAATTGGACAAGAAATATTAAGGAAATATTCAGAAAAGAAGCTTGTTTTTGACAGTTACTTGGTCAAGAACTATTCAGGAAATAATCTGAAAAAAGGCTTGAATTTGAGAGTAACGTTTAACAAGTAATATTCAGGAAATATTCAGAAAAGATGCTTGAATTTGGCAGTCTATTTTAACAAGAAATATTCAGGCAATGATCAGAAAATAGGCTCGCCTTTGACAGTTAATTTGATAAGAAATATTCAAGAAATAATCAGAAAAGAGGTTTGACTTTTACAGTCAATTTGACAAGAAATATTCAGGCAATAATCAGAAAAGAGGCTCGACTTAAACAGTCAATTTTAACAAGAAATATTCAGGAAATATTAAAAAAGAGGCTTTACTTTGCCAGTCAATTTGACAAGAAATATTTAGGCAATAATCAGAAAAGAGGCTTGACTTTGACAGTCAATTTTAACAAGAAATATTCAGGAAATATTCAGAAAAGGGGCTTGAATTTAACAGTCAATTTTAACAAGAAATATTCAGACAATGATCAGAAAAGAGCCTTGACTTTGACAGTCAAATTTAACAAGAAATATTTAGGCAATAATCGAAACAAAGGCTTTACTTTTACAGTCAATTTTAATAAGAAATATTCAGGCAATAATCAGAAAAGAGAATTGACTTTGACAGTCAATTTGACGATAAATAATCAAGAAATATTCAGAAAAGAGGCTTGACTTTCACAGTTACTTTTATCAAGAAATATGCAGGAAATATGCCGAAAAGATTCTTGACTTTGACAGTCAATTTTAACAAGAAATATATAGGCAATTACCAGAAAAGAGGCTTGACTTTGACAGTCATTTTGATAAGAAATATTCTAGTAATAATCAGAAAAGAGGCTCGACTTTGGCAGTCAATTTGAACAAGAAATATTCAAGAAATAATCAGAACAGAGGCTTGACTTTGACGGTTAATTTGACAAGAAATATTCAGGAGATATTCAGAAAAGAAGTTTAAATTTGAAAGTCAATTTTAACAAGAAATATTCAGTAAATAATCAGGAAAGAGTCATGACTTTGACAGTCAATTCGACGAGAAATATTCAGGCAATAATCAGAAAAGAGGCCTGAATTTGACAGTCAATTTTAACAAGAAATATTCAAGCATTGATCAGAAAAGAGGCTTGAATTCAACCGTCAATTCGATAAGAAATATCCAAGAAATAATCAGAAAAGAGGCTTGACTTTGACAGTTAATTTGAAAACAAATATTCAGGAGATATTCAGAAAAGAAGCTTAAGTTTGACTGTCAATTGTAACAAGTAATATTCAGTAAATAATCAGGAAAGAGTCATGACATTGACAGTCAAATTGACAAGAAATATTCGGAAATAAATCTGAAAAGAGGCTTGACTTTGAAAGTCAATTTGACAAGAAATATTCAGGCAATGAATTGAAAAGGCGCTTGACTTTGACAGTCAATGTACTAAAAAATATTCTATAAATAATCAGAAAAGAGGCTTGACTTTGACAGTCAATTTGACAAGAAATATTCAGGCAATAATCAGAGAAGAGGCTTGACTTTGACAGTCAATTTGTCGAGAAATATTCAGGAAATATTCAAAAAAGAGTCTTGACTTTGACAGTTACTTTTAACAAAAAATATTTAGGGAATATGCAGAAAAGATTCTTGACTTTGACAGTCAATTTTAACAAGAAATATTCAGGCAATTATCAGAAAAGAGGCTTGACTTTGACAGTCATTTTGATAAGAAATATTCAAGTAATAATCAGAAAAAAGGCTTGACGTTGACAGTCATTTTTAACATAAAATATTCAGGCAATAATTAGAAAAGAGGCCTGAATTTGACAGTCAATTTTAACAAGAAATATTCAAGCATTGATCAGAAAAGAGGCTTGAATTTGACAGTCAATTCGATAAGAAATATTCAAGAAATAATCAGAAACGAGGCTTGACTTTGACAGTCAATTTGATAAGAAATATTCAAGAAATAAGCAGCAAAAAAGCTTGACTTTGACAGTCAATTTGACAAGAAATATTCAGGCAATTATCAGAAAAGAGGCTCGACTTTGGCAGTCAATTTGAACAAGAAATATTCAAGAAATAATCAGAAAAGAGGCTTGACTTTGACGGTTAATTTGACAAGAAATATTCAGGAGATATTCAGAAAAGAAGTTTAAATTTGAAAGTCAATTTTAACAAGAAATATTCAGTAAATAATCAGGAAAGAGTCATGACTTTGACAGTCAAATTGACAAGAAATATTCAGGAATAAATCTGAAAAAAGGCTCGACTTTGAAAGTCAATTTGACAAGAAATATTCAGGCAATGAATTGAAAAGGCGCTTGACTTTGACAGTCAATATTAACAAAAACTATTCAGGAAATATTCAGAAAAGAGGCTTGAATGTGACAGTCAATTCGATAAGAAATTTTCAAGAAATAATCAGAAACGAGGCTTGACTTTGACAGTCAATTTGATAAGAAATATTCAAGAAATAAGCAGCAAAAAAGCTTGACTTTGACAGTCAATTTGACAAGAAATATTCAGGCAATTATCAGAAAAGAGGCTCGACTTTGGCAGTCAATTTGAACAAGAAATATTCAAGAAATAATCAGAAAAGAGGCTTGACTTTGACGGTTAATTTGACAAGAAATATTCAGGAGATATTCAGGAAAGAAGTTTAAATTTGAAAGTCAATTTTAACAAGAAATATTCAGTCAATAATCAGGAAAGAGTCATGACTTTGACAGTCAATTTGACGAGAAATATTCAGGCAATAATCAGAAAAGAGACCTGAATTTGACAGTCAATTTTAACAAGAAATATTCAAGCATTGATCAGAAAAGAGGCTTGAATTCAACCGTCAATTCGATAAGAAATATCCAAGAAATAATCAGAAAAGAGGCTTGACTTTGACAGTTAATTTGAAAACAAATATTCAGGAAATATTCAGAAAAGAAGCATAAGTTTGACTGTCAATTGTAACAAGTAATATTCAGTAAATAATCAGGAAAGAGTCATGACATTGACAGTCAAATTGACAAGAAACATTCGGGAATAAATCTGAAAAGAGGCTTGACTTTGAAAGTCAATTTGACAAGAAATATTCGGGCAATGAATTGAAACGGCGCTTGACTTTGACAGTCAATTTACTAAAAAATATTCTATAAATAATCAGAAAAGAGGCTTGACTTTGACAGTCAATTTGATAAGAAATATTCAAGAAATAAGCAGCAAAAAAGCTTGACTTTGACAGTCAATTTGACAAGAAATATTCAGGCAATTATCAGAAAAGAGGCTCGACTTTGGCAGTCAATTTGAACAAGAAATATTCAAGAAATAATCAGAAAAGAGGCTTGACTTTGACGGTTAATTTGACAAGAAATATTCAGGAGATATTCAGAAAAGAAGTTTAAATTTGAAAGTCAATTTTAACAAGAAATATTCAGTAAATAATCAGGAAAGAGTCATGACTTTGACAGTCAATTTGACGAGAAATATTCGGGCAATAATCAGAAAAGAGGCCTGAATTTGGCAGTCAATTTGATAAGAAATATTCAAGAAATAAGCAGCAAAAAAGCTTGACTTTGACAGTCAATTTGACAAGAAATATTCAGGCAATTATCAGAAAAGAGGCTCGACTTTGGCAGTCAATTTGAACAAGAAATATTCAAGAAATAATCAGAAAAGAGGCTTGACTTTGACGGTTAATTTGACAAGAAATATTCAGGAGATATTCAGAAAAGAAGTTTAAATTTGAGAGTCAATTGTAACAAGTAATATTCAGTAAATAATCAGGAAAGAGTCATGACATTGACAGTCAAATTGACAAGAAATATTCGGGAATAAATCTGAAAAGAGGCTTGACTTTGAAAGTCGATTTGACAAGAAATATTCAGGCAATGAATTGAAAAGGCGCTTGACTTTGACAGTCAATTTACTAAAAAATATTCTATAAATAATCAGAAAAGAGGCTTGACTTTGACAGTCAATTTGACAAGAAATATTCAGGCAATAATCAGAGAAGAGGCTTGACTTTGACAGTCAATTTGTCGAGAAATATTCAGGAAATATTCAAAAAAGAGTCTTGACTTTGACAGTTACTTTTAACAAGAAATATTTAGGAAATATGCAGAAAAGATTCTTGACTTTGACAGTCAATTTTAACAAGAAATATTCAGGCAATAATGAGAAAAGAGGCCTGAATTTGACAGTCAATTTTAACAAGAAATATTCAAGCATTAATCAGAAAAGAGGCTTGAATTTGACAGTCAATTCGATAAGAAATATTCAAGAAATAATCAGAAACGAGGCTTGACTTTGACAGTCAATTTGATAAGAAATATTCAAGAAATAAGCAGCAAAAAAGCTTGACTTTGACAGTCAATTTGAGAAGAAATATTCAGGCAATTATCAGAAAAGAGGCTCGACTTTGGCAGTCAATTTGAACAAGAAATATTCAAGAAATAATCAGAAAAGAGGCTTGACTTTGACGGTTAATTTGACAAGAAATATTCAGGAGATATTCAGAAAAGAAGTTTAAATTTGAATGTCAATTTTAACAAGAAATATTCAGTAAATAATCAGGAAAGAGTCATGACTTTGACAGTCAAATTGACAATAAATATTCAGGAAATATTCAGAAAATGGGCTTGAATTTAACAGTCAATTTTAGCAAGAAATATTCAGACAATGATCAGAAAAGAGGCTTGACTTTGACAGTCAAGTTTAACAAGAAATATTTAAGAAATATTGAGAAATGAGGTCTGACTTCGACGGTCAATTTGATAGAAAATATTCAGGCGATAATCATAAGGGATGCTTGACTTTGACAGTCAATTTGAACAAGAGATATTCAGGAAATATTCAAAAAAGAGGCTTGATTTTGACGGTCAATTGGACAAGAAATATTAAGGAAATATTCAGGAAAGAAGCTTGTTTTTGACAGTTACTTGGACAAGAACTATTCAGGAAATAATCTGAAAAAAGGCTTGAATTTGACAGTAACGTTTAACAAGTAATATTCAGGAAATATTCAGAAAAGATGCTTGAATTTGGCAGTCTATTTTAACAAGAAATATTCAGGCAATGATCAGAAAAGAGGCTCGCCTTTGACAGTTAATTTGATAAGAAATATTCAAGAAATAATCAGGAAAGAGGTTTGACTTTGACAGTCAATTTGACAAGAAATATTCAGGCAATAATCAGAAAAGAGGCTCGACTTAAACAGTCAATTTTAACAAGAAATATTCAGGAAATATTAGAAAAGAGGCTTGACTTTGCCAGTCAATTTGACAAGAAATATTTAGGCAATAAGCAGAAAAGAGGCTTGACTTTGACAGTCAATTTTAACAAGAAATATTCAGGAAATATTCAGAAAAGGGGCTTGAATTTAACAGTCAATTTTAACAAGAAATATTCAGACAATGATCAGAAAAGAGCCTTGACTTTGACAGTCAAATTTAACAAGAAATATTTAGGCAATAATCGAAACAAAGGCTTAACTTTTACAGTCAATTTTAATAAGAAATATTCAGGCAATAATCAGAAAAGAGAATTGACTTTGACAGTCAATTTGACGATAAATAATCAAGAAATATTCAGAAAAAAGGCTTGACTTTCACAGTTACTTTTATCAAGAAATATGCAGGAAATATGCCGAAAAGATTCTTGACTTTGACAGTCAATTTTAACAAGAAATATATAGGCAATTATCAGAAAAGAGGCTTGACTTTGACAGTCATTTTGACAAGAAATATTCTAGTAATAATCAGAAAAGAGGCTCGACTTTGGCAGTCAATTTGAACAAGAAATATTCAAGAAATAATCAGAAAAGAGGCTTGACTTTGACGGTTAATTTGACAAGAAATATTCAGGAGATATTCAGATAAGAAGTTTAAATTTGAAAGTCAATTTTAACAAGAAATATTCAGTAAATAATCAGGAAAGAGTCATGACTTTGACAGTCAATTTGACGAGAAATATTCAGGCAATAATCAGAAAAGAGGCCTGAATTTGACAGTTAATTTTAACAAGAAATATTCAAGCATTGATCAGAAAAGAGGCTTGAATTCAACCGTCAATTCGATAAGAAATATCGAAGAAATAATCAGAAAAGAGGCTTGACTTTGACAGTTAATTTGAAAACAAATATTCAGGAAATATTCAGAAAAGAAGCTTAAGTTTGACTGTCAATTGTAACAAGTAATATTCAGTAAATAATCAGGAAAGAGTCATGACATTGACAGTCAAATTGACAAGAAATATTCGGGAATAAATCTGAAAAGAGGCTTGACTTTGAAAGTCAATTTTACAAGAAATATTCAGGCAATGAATTGAAAAGGCGCTTGACTTTGACAGTCAATTTACTAAAAAATATTCTATAAATAATCAGAAAAGAGGCTTGACTTTGACAGTCAATTTGACAAGAAATATTCAGGCAATAATCAGAGAAGAGGCTTTACTTTGACAGTCAATTTGTCGAGAAATATTCAGGAAATATTCAAAAAAGAGTCTTAACTTTGACAGTTACTTTTAACAAGAAATATTTAGGAAATATGCAGAAAAGATTCTTGACTTTGACAGTCAATTTTAACAAGAAATATTCAGGCAATTATCAGAAAAGTGGCTGGACTTTGACAGTCATTTTGATAAGAAATATTCAAGAAATAATCAGAAACGAGGCTTAACTTTGACAGTCAATTTGATAAGAAATATTCAAGAAATAAGCAGCAAAAAAGCTTGACTTTGACAGTCAATTTGACAAGAAATATTCAGGCAATTATCAGAAAAGAGGCTCGACTTTGGCAGTCAATTTGAACAAGAAATATTCGAGAAATAATCAGAAAAGAGGCTTGACTTTGACGGTTAATTTGACAAGAAATATTCAGGAGATATTCAGAAAAGAAGTTTAAATTTGAAAGTCAATTTTAACAAGAAATATTCAGTAAATAATCAGGAAAGAGTCATGACTTGGCAGTCAAATTGACAAGAAATATTCAGGAATAAATCTGAAAAAAGGCTCGACTTTGAAAGTCAATTTGACAAGAAATATTCAGGCAATGAATTGAAAAGGCGCTTGACTTTGACAGTCAATATTAACAAAAACTATTCAGGAAATATTCAGAAAAGAGGCTTGAATGTGACAGTTAATTCGATAAGAAATATTCAAGAAATAATCAGAAACGAGGCTTGACTTTGACAGTCAATTTGATAAGAAATATTCAAGAAATAAGCAGCAAAAAAGCTTGACTTTGACAGTCAATTTGACAAGAAATATTCAGGCAATTATCAGAAAAGAGGCTCGACTTTGGCAGTCAATTTGAACAAGAAATATTCAAGAAATAATCAGAAAAGAGGCTTGACTTTGACGGTTAATTTGACAAGAAATATTCAGGAGATATTCAGAAAAGAAGTTTAAATTTGAAAGTCAATTTTAACAAGAAATATTCAGTAAATAATCAGGAAAGAGTCATGACTTTGACAGTCAATTTGACGAGAAATATTCAGGCAATAATCAGAAAAGAGGCCTGAATTTGACAGTTAATTTTAACAAGAAATATTCAAGCATTGATCAGAAAAGAGGCTTGAATTCAACCGTCAATTCGATAAGAAATATCCAAGAAATAATCAGAAAAGAGGCTTGACTTTGACAGTTAATTTGAAAACAAATATTCAGGAAATATTCAGAAAAGGAGCTTAAGTTTGACTGTCAATTGTAACAAGTAATATTCAGTAAATAATCAGGAAAGAGTCATGACATTGACAGTCAAATTGACAAGAAATATTCGGGAATAAATCTGAAAAGAGGCTTGACTTTGAAAGTCAATTTGACAAGAAATATTCAGGCAATGAATTGAAAAGGCGCTTGACTTTGACAGTCAATGTACTAAAAAATATTCTATAAATAATCAGAAAAGAGGCTTGACTTTGACAGTCAATTTGACAAGAAATATTCAGGCAATAATCAGAGAAGAGGCTTGACTTTGACAGTCAATTTGTCGAGAAATATTCAGGAAATATTCAAAAAAGAGTCTTGACTTTGACAGTTACTTTTAACAAGAAATATTTAGGGAATATGCAGAAAAGATTCTTGACTTTGACAGTCAATTTTAACAAGAAATATTCAGGCAATTATCAGAAAAGAGGCTTGACGTTGACAGTCATTTTGATAAGAAATGTTCAAGAAATAATCAGAAACGAGGCTTGACTTTGACAGTCAATTTGATAAGAAATATTCAAGAAATAAGCAGCAAAAAAGCTTGACTTTGACAGTCAATTTGACAAGAAATATTCAGGCAATTATCAGAAAAGAGGCTCGACTTTGGCAGTCAATTTGAACAAGAAATATTCAAGAAATAATCAGAAAAGAGGCTTGACTTTGACGGTTAATTTGACAAGAAATATTCAGGAGATATTCAGAAAAGAAGTTTAAATTTGAAAGTCAATTTTAACAAGAAATATTCAGTAAATAATCAGGAAAGAGTCATGACTTTGACAGTCAAATTGACAAGAAATATTCAGGAATAAATCTGAAAAAAGGCTCGACTTTGAAAGTCAATTTGACAAGAAATATTCAGGCAATGAATTGAAAAGTCGCTTGACTTTGACAGTCAATTTACTAAAAAATATTCTATAAATAATCAGAAAAGAGGCTTGACTTTGACAGTCAATTTGACAAGAAATATTCAGGCAATAATCAGAGAAGAGGCTTGACTTTGACAGTCAATTTGATAAGAAATATTCAAGAAATAAGCAGCAAAAAAGCTTGACTTTGACAGTCAATTTGACAAGAAATATTCAGGCAATTATCAGAAAAAAGGCTCGACTTTGGCAGTCAATTTGAACAAGAAATATTCAAGAAATAATCAGAAAAGAGGCTTGACTTTGACGGTTAATTTGACAAGAAATATTCAGGAGATATTCAGAAAAGAAGTTTAAATTTGAAAGTCAATTTTAACAAGAAATATTCAGTAAATAATCAGGAAAGAGTCATGACTTTGACAGTCAATTTGACGAGAAATATTCGGGCAATAATCAGAGAAGAGGCCTGAATTTGACAGTCAATTTTAACAAGAAATATTCAAGCATTGATCAGAAAAGAGGCTTGAATTCAACCGTCAATTCGATAAGAAATATCCAAGAAATAATCAGAAAAGAGGCTTGACTTTGACAGTTAATTTGAAAACAAATATTCAGGAAATATTCAGAAAAGAAGCTTAAGTTTGACTGTCAATTGTAACAAGTAATATTCAGTAAATAATCAGGAAAGAGTCATGACATTGACAGTCAAATTGACAAGAAATATTCGGGAATAAATCTGAAAAGAGGCTTGACTTTGAAAGTCAATTTGACAAGAAATATTCAGGCAATGAATTGAAAAGGCGCTTGACTTTGACAGTCAATTTACTAAAAAATATTCTATAAATAATCAGAAAAGAGGCTTGACTTTGACAGTCAATTTGACAAGAAATATTCAGGCAATAATCAGAGAAGAGGCTTGACTTTGACAGTCAATTTGTCGAGAAATATTCAGGAAATATTCAAAAAAGAGTCTTGACTTTGACAGTTACTTTTAACAAGAAATATTTAGGAAATATGCAGAAAAGATTCTTGACTTTGACAGTCAATTTTAACAAGAAATATTCAGGCGATTATCAGAAAAGAGGCTTGACTTTGACAGTCATTTTGATAAGAAATATTCAAGTAATAATCAGAAAAAAGGCTTGACGTTGACAGTCATTTTTAACGAAAATTATTCAGGCAATAATTAGAAAAGAGGCCTGAATTTGACAGTCAATTTAAACAAGAAATATTCAAGCATTGATCAGAAAAGAGGCTTGAATTTGACAGTCAATTCGATAAGAAATATTCAAGAAATAATCAGAAACGAGGCTTGACTTTGACAGTCAATTTGATAAGAAATATTCAAGAAATAAGCAGCAAAAAAGCTTGACTTTGACAGTCAATTTGAGAAGAAATATTCAGGCAATTATCAGAAAAGAGGCTCGACTTTGGCAGTCAATTTGAACAAGAAATATTCAAGAAATAATCAGAAAAGAGGCTTGACTTTGACGGTTAATTTGACAAGAAATATTCAGGAGATATTCAGAAAAGAAGTTTAAATTTGAATGTCAATTTTAACAAGAAATATTCAGTAAATAATCAGGAAAGAGTCATGACTTTGACAGTCAAATTGACAATAAATATTCAGGAAATATTCAGAAAAAGGGCTTGAATTTAACAGTCAATTTTAACAAGAAATATTCAGACAATGATCAGAAAAGAGGCTTGACTTTGACAGTCAAGTTTAACAAGAAATATTTAAGAAATATTGAGAAATGAGGTCTGACTTCGACGGTCAATTTGATAAAAAATATTCAGGCGATAATCAGAAAGGATGCTTGACTTTGACAGTCAATTTGAACAAGAGATATTCAGGAAATATTCAAAAAAGAGGCTTGATTTTGACAGTCAATTGGACAAGAAATATTAAGGAAATATTCAGAAAAGAAGCTTGTTTTTGACAGTTACTTGGACAAGAACTATTCAGGAAATAATCTGAAAAAAGGCTTGAATTTGACAGTAACGTTTAACAAGTAATATTCAGGAAATATTCAGAATAGATGCTTGAATTTGGCAGTCTATTTTAACAAGAAATATTCAGGCAATGATCAGAAAAGAGGCTCGCCTTTGACAGTTAATTTGATAAGAAATATTCAAGAAATAATCAGAAAAGAGGTTTGACTTTGACAGTCAATTTAACAAGAAATATTCAGGCAATAATCAGAAAAGAGGCTCGACTTAAACAGTCAATTTTAACAAGAAATATTCAGGAAATATTAAAAAAGAGGCTTGACTTTGCCAGTCAATTTGACAAGAAATATTTAGGCAATAAGCAGAAAAGAGGCTTGACTTTGACAGTCAATTTTAACAAGAAATATTCAGGAAATATTCAGAAAAGGGGCTTGAATTTAACAGTTAATTTTAACAAGAAATATTCAGACAATGATCAGAAAAGAGCCTTGACTTTGACAGTCAAATTTAACAAGAAATATTTAGGCAATAATCGAAACAAAGGCTTTACTTTTACAGTCAATTTTAATAAGAAATATTCAGGCAATAATCAGAAAAGAGAATTGACTTTGACAGTCAATTTGACGATAAATAATCAAGAAATATTCAGAAAAGAGGCTTGACTTTCACAGTTACTTTTATCAAGAAATATGCAGGAAAAATGCCGAAAAGATTCTTGACTTTGACAGTCAATTTTAACAAGAAATATATAGGCAATTATCAGAAAAGAGGCTTGACTTTGACAGTCATTTTGATAAGAAATATTCTAGTAATAATCAGGAAAGAGGCTCGACTTTGGCAGTCAATTTGAACAAGAAATATTCAAGAAATAATCAGAAAAGAGGCTTGACTTTGACGGTTAATTTGACAAGAAATATTCAGGAGATATTTAGAAAAGAAGTTTAAATTTGAAAGTCAATTTTAACAAGAAATATTCAGTAAATAATCAGGAATGAGTCATGACTTTGACAGTCAATTTGACAAGAAATATTCAGGCAATAATCAGAAAAGAGGCCTGAATTTGACAGTTAATTTTAACAAGAAATATTTAAGCATTGATCAGAAAAGAGGCTTGAATTCAACCGTCAATTCGATAAGAAATATCCAAGAAATAATCAGAAAAGAGGCTTGACTTTGACAGTTAATTTGAAAACAAATATTCAGGAAATATTCAGAAAAGAAGCTTAAGTTTGACTGTCAATTGTAACAAGTAATATTCAGTAAATAATCGGGAAAGAGTCATGACATTGACAGTCAAATTGACAAGAAATATTCGGGAATAAATCTGAAAAGAGGCTTGACTTTGAAAGTCAATTTGATAAGAAATATTCAGGCAATGAATTAAAAAGGCGCTTGACTTTGACAGTCAATGTACTAAAAAATATTCTATAAATAATCAGAAAGGAGGCTTGACTTTACAGTCAATTTGACAAGAAATATTCAGGCAATAATCAGAGAAGAGGCTTGACTTTGACAGTCAATTTGTCGAGAAATATTCAGGAAATATTCAAAAACGAGTCTTGACTTTGACAGTTACTTTTAACAAGAAATATTTAGGGAATATGCAGAAAAGATTCTTGACTTTGACAGTCAATTTTAACAAGAAATATTCAGGCAATTATCAGAAAAGAGGCTTGACTTTGACAGTCATTTTGATAAGAAATATTCAAGTAATAATCAGAAAAAAGGCTTGACGTTGACAGTCATTTTAAACAAAAAATATTCAGGCAATAATTAGAAAAGAGGCCTGAATTTGACAGTCAATTTTAACAAGGAATATTCAAGCATTGATCAGAAAAGAGGCTTGAATTTGACAGTCAATTCGATAAGAAATATTCAAGAAATAATCAGAAACGAGGCTTGACTTTGACAGTCAATTTGATAAGAAATATTCAAGAAATAAGCAGCAAAAAAGCTTGACTTTGACAGTCAACTTGACAAGAAATATTCAGGCAATTATCAGAAAAGAGGCTCGACTTTGGCAGTCAATTTGAACAAGAAATATTCAAGAAATAATCAGAAAAGAGGCTTGACTTTGACGGTTAATTTGACAAGAAATATTCAGAAGATATTCAGAAAAGAAGTTTAAATTTAAAAGTCAATTTTAACAAGAACTATTCAGTAAATAATCAGGAAAGAGTCATGACTTTGACAGTCAAATTGACAAGAAATATTCAGGAATAAATCTGAAAAAAGGCTCGACTTTGGAAGTCAATTTGACAAGAAATATTCAGGCAATGAATTGAAAAGGCCCTTGACATTGACAGTCAATATTAACAAAAACTATTTAGGAAATATTCAGAAAAGAGGCTTGAATGTGACAGTCAATTCGATAAGAAATATTCAAGAAATAATCAGAAACAAGGCTTGACTTTGACAGTCAATTTGATAAGAAATATTCAAGAAATAAGCAGCAAAAAAGCTTGACTTTGACAGTCAATTTGACAAGAAATATTCAGGCAATTATCAGAAAACAGGCTTGACTTTGGCAGTCAATTTGAACAAGAAATATTCAAGAAATAATCAGAAAAGAGGCTTGACTTTAACGGTTAATTTGACAAGAAATATTCAGTAGATATTCAGAAAAGAAGTTTAAATTTGAAAGTCAATTTTAACAAGAAATATTAAGTATATAATCAGGAAAGAGTCATGACTTTGACAGTCAATTTGACGAGAAATATTCAGGCAATAATCAGAAAAGAGGCCTGAATTTGACAGTTAATTTTAACAAGAAAATTTCAAGCATTGATCAGAAAAGAGGCTTGAATTCAACCGTCAATTCGATAAGAAATATCCAAGAAATAATCAGAAAAGAGGCTTGACTTTGACAGTTAATTTGAAAACAAATATTCAGGAAATATTCAGAAAAGAAGCTTAAGTTTGACTGTAAATTGTAACAAGTAATATTCAGTAAATTATCAGGAAAGAGTCATGACATTGACAGTCAAATTGACAAGAAATATTCGGGAATAAATCTGAAAAGAGGCTTGACTTTGAATGTCAATTTGACAAGAAATATTCAGGCAATGAATTGAAAAGGCGCTTGACTTTGACAGTCAATTTACTAAAAAATATTCTATAAATAATCAGAAAAGAGGCTTGACTTTGACAGTCAATTTGACAAGAGATATTCAGGCAATAATCAGAAAAGAGGCCTGAATTTGACAGTCAATTTTAACAAGAAATATTCAAGCATTGATCAGAAAAGAGGCTTGAATTCAACCGTCAATTCGATAAGAAATATCCAAGAAATAATCAGAAAAGGGGCTTGACTTTGACAGTTAATTTGAAAACAAATATTCAGGAAATATTCAGAAAAGAAGCATAAGTTTGACTGTCAATTGTAACAAGTAATATTCAGTAAATAATCAGGAAAGAGTCATGACATTGACAGTCAAATTGACAAGAAATATTCGGGAATAAATCTGAAAAGAGGCTTGACTTTGAAAGTCAATTTGACAAGAAATATTCAGGCAATGAATTGAAACGGCGCTTGACTTTGACAGTCAATTTACTAAAAAATATTCTATAAATAATCAGAAAAGAGGCTTGACTTTGACAGTCAATTTGACAAGAAATATTCAGGCAATAATCAGAGAAGAGGCTTGACTTTGACAGTCAATTTGATAAGAAATATTCAAGAAATAAGCAGCAAAAAAGCTTGACTTTGACAGTCAATTTGACAAGAAATATTCAGGCAATTATCAGAAAAGAGGCTCGACTTTGGCAGTCAATTTGAACAAGAAATATTCAAGAAATAATCAGAAAAGAGGCTTGACTTTGACGGTTAATTTGACAAAAAATATTCAGGAGATATTCAGAAAAGAAGTTTAAATTTGAAAGTCAATTTTAACAAGAAATATTCAGTAAATAATCAGGAAAGAGTCATGAATTTGACAGTCAAATTGACAATAAATATTCAGGAAATATTCAGAAAAAGGGCTTGAATTTAACAGTCAATTTTAACAAGAAATATTCAGACAATGATCAGAAAAGAGGCTTGACTTTGACAGTCAAGTTTAACAAGGAATATTTAAGAAATATTGAGAAATGAGGTCTGACTTCGACGGTCAATTTGATAAAAAATATTCAGGCGATAATCAGAAAGGATGCTTGACTTTGACAGTCAATTTGAACAAGAGATATTCAGGAAATATTCAAAAAAGAGGCTTGATTTTGACAGTCAATTGGACAAGAAATATTAAGGAAATATTCAGAAAAGAAGCTTGTTTTTGACAGTTACTTGGTCAAGAACTATTCAGGAAATAATCTGAAAAAAGGCTTGAATTTGACAGTAACGTTTAACAAGTAATATTCAGGAAATATTCAGAAAAGATGCTTGAATTTGGCAGTCTATTTTAACAAGAAATATTCAGGCAATGATCAGAAAAGAGGCTCGCCTTTGACAGTTAATTTGATAAGAAATATTCAAGAAATAATCAGAAAAGAGGTTTGACTTTTACAGTCAATTTGACAAGAAATATTCAGGCAATAATCAGAAAAGAGGCTCGACTTAAACAGTCAATTTTAACAAGAAATATTCAGGAAATATTAAAAAAGAGGCTTTACTTTGCCAGTCAATTTGACAAGAAATATTTAGGCAATAATCAGAAAAGAGGCTTGACTTTGACAGTCAATTTTAACAAGAAATATTCAGGAAATATTCAGAAAAGGGGCTTGAATTTAACAGTCAATTTTAACAAGAAATATTTAGACAATGATCAGAAAAGAGCCTTGACTTTGACAGTCAAATTTAACAAGAAATATTTAGGCAATAATCGAAACAAAGGCTTTACTTTTACAGTCAATTTTAATAAGAAATATTCAGGCAATAATCAGAAAAGAGAATTGACTTTGACAGTCAATTTGACGATAAATAATCAAGAAATATTCAGAAAAGAGGCTTGACTTTCACAGTTACTTTTATCAAGAAATATGCAGGAAATATGCCGAAAAGATTCTTGACTTTGACAGTCAATTTTAACAAGAAATATATAGGCAATTACCAGAAAAGAGGCTTGACTTTGACAGTCATTTTGATAAGAAATATTCTAGTAATAATCAGAAAAGAGGCTCGACTTTGGCAGTCAAATTGAACAAGAAATATTCAAGAAATAATCAGAAAAGAGGCTTGACTTTGACGGTTAATTTGACAAGAAATATTCAGGAGATATTCAGAAAAGAAGTTTAAATTTGAAAGTCAATTTTAACAAGAAATATTCAGTAAATAATCAGGAAAGAGTCATGACTTTGACAGTCAATTTGACGAGAAATATTCAGGCAATAATCAGAAAAGAGGCCTGAATTTGACAGTCAATTTTAACAAGAAATATTCAAGCATTGATCAGAAAAGAGGCTTGAATTCAACCGTCAATTCGATAAGAAATATCCAAGAAATAATCAGAAAAGAGGCTTGACTTTGACAGTTAATTTGAAAACAAATATTCAGGAAATATTCAGAAAAGAAGCTTAAGTTTGACTGTCAATTGTAACAAATAATATTCAGTAAATAATCAGGAAAGAGTCATGACATTGACAGTCAAATTGACAAGAAATATTCGGAAATAAATCTGAAAAGAGGCTTGACTTTGAAAGTCAATTTGACAAGAAATATTCAGGCAATGAATTGAAAAGGCGCTTGACTTTGACAGTCAATTTACTAAAAAATATTCTATAAATAATCAGAAAAGAGGCTTGACTTTGACAGTCAATTTGACAAGAAATATTCAGGCAATAATCAGAGAAGAGGCTTGACTTTGACAGTCAATTTGTCGAGAAATATTCAGGAAATATTCAAAAACGAGTCTTGACTTTGACAGTTACTTTTAACAAAAAATATTTAGGGAATATGCAGAAAAGATTCTTGACTTTGACAGTCAATTTTAACAAGAAATATTCAGGCAATTATCAGAAAAGAGGCTTGACTTTGACAGTCATTTTGATAAGAAATATTCAAGTAATAATCAGAAAAAAGGCTTGACGTTGACAGTCATTTTTAACAAAAAATATTCAGGCAATAATTAGAAAAGAGGCCTGAATTTGACAGTCAATTTTAACAAGAAATATTCAAGCATTGATCAGAAAAGAGGCTTAAATTCGACAGTCAATTCGATAAGAAATATTCAAGAAATAATCAGAAACGAGGCTTGACTTTGACAGTCAATTTGATAAGAAATATTCAAGAAATAAGCAGCAAAAAAGCTTGACTTTGACAGTCAATTTGACAAGAAATATTCAGGCAATTATCAGAAAAGAGGCTCGACTTTGGCAGTCAATTTGAACAAGAAATATTCAAGAAATAATCAGAAAAGAGGCTTGACTTTGACAGTTAATTTGAAAACAAATATTCAGGAAATATTCAGAAAAGAAGCTTAAGTTTGACTGTCAATTGTAACAAGTAATATTCAGTAAATAATCAGGAAAGAGTCATGACATTGACAGTCAAATTGACAAGAAATATTCGGGAATAAATCTGAAAAGAGGCTTGACTTTGAAAGTCAATTTGACAAGAAATATTCAGGCAATGAATTGAAAAGGCGCTTGACTTTGACAGTCAATTTACTAAAAAATATTCTTTAAATAATCAGAAAAGAGGCTTGACTTTGACAGTCAATTTGACAAGAAATATTCAGGCAATAATCAGAGAAGAGGCTTGACTTTGACAGTCAATTTGTCGAGAAATATTCAGGAAATATTCAAAAAAGAGTCTTAACTTTGACAGTTACTTTGAACAAGAAATATTTAGGAAATATGCAGAAAAGATTCTTGACTTTGACAGTCAATTTTAACAAGAAATATTCAGGCAATTATCAGAAAAGTGGCTTGACTTTGACAGTCATTTTGATAAGAAATATTCAAGAAATAATCAGAAACGAGGCTTGACTTTGACAGTCAATTGGATAAGAAATATTCAAGAAATAAGCAGCAAAAAAGCTTGACTTTGAAAGTCAATTTGACAAGAAATATTCAGGCAATTATCAGAAAAGAGGCTCGACTTTGGCAGTCAATTTGAACAAGAAATATTCGAGAAATAATCAGAAAAGAGGCTTGACTTTGACGGTTAATTTGACAAGAAATATTCAGGAGATATTCAGAAAAGAAGTTTAAATTTGAAAGTCAATTTTAACAAGAAATATTCAGTAAATAATCAGGAAAGAGTCATGACTTTGACAGTCAAATTGACAAGAAATATTCAGGAATAAATCTGAAAAAAGGCTCGACTTTGAAAGTCAATTTGACAAGAAATATTCAGGCAATGAATTGAAAAGGCGCTTGACTTTGACAGTCAATATTAACAAAAACTATTCAGGAAATATTCAGAAAAGAGGCTTGAATGTGACAGTCAATTCGATAAGAAATATTCAAGAAATAATCAGAAACGAGGCTTGACTTTGACAGTCAATTTGATAAGAAATATTCAAGAAATAAGCAGCAAAAAAGCTTGACTTTGACAGTCAATTTGACAAGAAATATTCAGGCAATTATCAGAAAAGAGGCTCGACTTTGGCAGTCAATTTGAACAAGAAATATTCAAGAAATAATCAGAAAAGAGGCTTGACTTTGACGGTTAATTTGACAAGAAATATTCAGGAGATATTCAGAAAAGAAGTTTAAATTTGAAAGTCAATTTTAACAAGAAATATTCCGTAAATAATCAGGAAAGAGTCATGACTTTGACAGTCAAATTGACAAGAAATATTCAGGAATAAATCTGAAAGAAGGCACGACTTTGAAAGTCAATTTGACAAGAAATATTCAGGCAATGAATTGAAAAGGCGCTTGACTTTGACAGTCAATATTAACAAAAACTATTCAGGAAATATTCAGAAAAAAGGCTTGAATGTGACAGTCAATTCGATAAGAAATATTCAAGAAATAATCAGAAACGAGGCTTGACTTTGACAGTCAATTTGATAAGAAATATTCAAGAAATAAGCAGCAAAAAAGCTTGACTTTGACAGTCAATTTGACAAGAAATATTCAGGCAATTATCAGAAAAGAGGCTCGACTTTGGCAGTCAATTTGAACAAGAAATATTCAAGAAATAATCAGAAAAGAGGCTTGACTTTGACGGTTAATTTGACAAGAAATATTCAGGAGATATTCAGAAAAGAAGTTTAAATTTGAAAGTCAATTTTAACAAGAAATATTCAGTAAATAATCAGGAAAGGGTCATGACTTTGACAGTCAATTTGACGAGAAATATTCAGGCAATAATCAGAAAAGAGGCCTGAATTTGACAGTTAATTTTAACAAGAAATATTCAAGCATTGATCAGACAAGAGGCTTGAATTCAACCGTCAATTCGATAAGAAATATCCAAGAAATAATCAGAAAAGAGGCTTGACTTTGACAGTTAATTTGAAAACAAATATTCAGGAAATATTCAGAAAAGAAGCTTAAGTTTGACTGTCAATTGTAACAAGTAATATTCAGTGAATAATCAGGAAAGAGTCATGACATTGACAGTCAAATTGCCAAGAAATATTCGGGAATAAATCTGAAAAGAGGCTTGACTTTGAAAGTCAATTTGACAAGAAATATTCAGGCAATGAATTGAAAAGGCGCTTGACTTTGACAGTCAATGTACTAAAGAATATTCTATAAATAATCAGAAAAGAGGCTTGACTTTGACAGTCAATTTGACAAGAAATATTCAGGCAATTATCAGAAAAGAGGCTCGACTTTGGCAGTCAATTTGAACAAGAAATATTCAAGAAATAATCAGAAAAGAGGCTTGACTTTGACGGTTAATTTGACAAGAAATATTCAGGAGATATTCAGAAAAGAAGTTTAAATTTGAATGTCAATTTTAACAAGAAATATTCAGTAAATAATCAGGAAAGAGTCATGACTTTGACAGTCAAATTGACAATAAATATTCAGGAAATATTCAGAAAAAGGGCTTGAATTTAGAAGTCAATTTTAACAAGAAATATTCAGACAATGATCAGAAAAGAGGCTTGACTTTGACAGTCAAGTTTAACAAGAAATATTCAAGAAATATTGAGAAATGAGGTCTGACTTCGACGGTCAATTTGATAAAAAATATTCAGGCGATAATCAGAAAGGATGCTTGACTTTGACAGTCAATTTGAACAAGAGATATTCAGGAAATATTCAAAAAAGAGGCTTGATTTTGACAGTCAATTGGACAAGAAATATTAAGGAAATATTCAGAAAAGAAGCTTGTTTTTGACAGTTACTTGGACAAGAACTATTCAGGAAATAATCTGAAAAAAGGCTTGAATTTGACAGTAACGTTTAACAAGTAATATTCAGGAAATATTCAGAATAGATGCTTGAATTTGGCAGTCTATTTTAACAAGGAATATTCAGGCAATGATCAGAAAAGAGGCTCGCCTTTGACAGTTAATTTGATAAGAAATATTCAAGAAATAATCAGAAAAGAGGTTTGACTTTGACAGTTAATTTGAAAACAAATATTCAGGAAATATTCAGAAAAGAAGCTTAAGTTTGACTGTCAATTGTAACTAGTAATATTCAGTAAATAATCAGAAAAGAGTCATGACATTGACAGTCAAATTGACAAGAAATATTCGGGAATAAATCTGAAAAGAGGCTTGACTTTGAAAGTCAATTTGACGAGAAATATTCAGGCAATGAATTGAAAAGGCGCTTGACTTTGACAGTCAATGTACTAAAAAATATTCTATAAATAATCAGAAAAGAGGCTTGACTTTGACAGTCAATTTGACAAGAAATATTCAGGCAATAATCAGAGAAGAGGCTTGACTTTGACAGTCAATTTGTCGAGAAATATTCAGGAAATATTCAAAAAAGAGTCTTGACTTTGACAGTTACTTTTAACAAGAAATATTTAGGGAATATGCAGAAAAGATTCTTGACTTTGACAGTCAATTTTAACAAGAAATATTCAGGCAATTATCAGAAAAGAGGCTTGACTTTGACAGTCATTTTGATAAGAAATATTCAAGAAATAATCAGAAACGAGGCTTGACTTTGACAGTCAATTTGATAAGAAATATTCAAGAAATAAGCAGCAAAAAAGCTTGACTTTGACAGTCAATTTGACAAGAAATATTCAGGCAATTATCAGAAAAGAGGCTCGACTTTGGCAGTCAATTTGAACAAGAAATATTCAAGAAATAATCAGAAAAGAGGCTTGACTTTGACGGTTAATTTGACAAGAAATATTCAGGAGATATTCAGAAAAGAAGTTTAAATTTGAAAGTCAATTTTAACAAGAAATATTCAGTAAATAATCAGGAAAGAGTCATGACTTTGACAGTCAAATTGACAAGAAATATTCAGGAATAAATCTGAAAAAAGGCTCGACTTTGAAAGTCAATTTGACAAGAAATATTCAGGCAATGAATTGAAAAGGCGCTTGACTTTGACAGTCAATATTAACAAAAACTATTCAGGAAATATTCAGAAAAGAGGCTTGAATTTGACAGTCAATTCGATAAGAAATATTCAAGAAATAATCAGAAACGAGGCTTGACTTTGACAGTCAATTTGATAAGAAATATTCAAGAAATAAGCAGCAAAAAAGCTTGACTTTGACAGTCAATTTGACAAGAAATATTCAGGCATTTATCAGAAAAGAGGCTCGACTTTGGCAGTCAATTTGAACAAGAAATATTCAAGAAATAATCAGAAAAGAGGCTTGACTTTGACGGTTAATTTGACAAGAAATATTCAGAAGATATTCAGAAAAGAAGTTTAAATTTGAAAGTCAATTTTAACAAGAAATATTCAGTAAATAATCAGAAAAGAGTCATGACTTTGACAGTCAAATTGACAAGAAATATTCAGGAATAAATCTGAAAAAAGGCTCGACTTTGAAAGTCAATTTGACAAGAAATATTCAGGCAATGAATTGAAAAGGCGCTTGACATTGACAGTCAATATTAACAAAAACTATTCAGGAAATATTCAGAAAAGAGGCTTGAATGTGACAGTCAATTCGATAAGAAATATTCAAGAAATAATCAGAAACAAGGCTTGACTTTGACAGTCAATTTGATAAGAAATATTCAAGAAATAAGCAGCAAAAAAGGTTGACTTTGACAGTCAATTTGACAAGAAATATTCAGGCAATTATCATAAAAGAGGCTCGACTTTGGCAGTCAATTTGAACAAGAAATATTCAAGAAATAATCAGAAAAGAGGCTTGACTTTGACGGTTAATTGGACAAGAAATATTCAGAAGATATTCAGAAAAGAAGTTTAAATTTGAAAGTCAATTTTAACAAGAAATATTCAGTAAATAATCAGAAAAGAGTCATGACTTTGACAGTCAAATTGACAAGAAATATTCAGGAATAAATCTGAAAAGAGGCTTGACTTTGAAAGTCAATTTGACAAGAAATATTCAGGCAATGAATTGAAAAGGCGCTTGACTTTGACAGTCAATTTATTAAAAAATATTCTATAAATAATCAGAAAAGAGGCTTGACTTTGACAGTCAATTTGACAAGAAATATTCAGGCAATAATCAGAGAAGAGGCTTGACTTTGACAGTCAATTTGTCGAGAAATATTCAGGAAATATTCAAAAAAGAGTCTTAACTTTGACAGTTACTTTTAACAAGAAATATTTAGGAAATATGCAGAAAAGATTCTTGACTTTGACAGTCAATTTTAACAAGAAATATTCAGGCAATTATCAGAAAAGTGGCTTGACTTTGACAGTCATTTTGATAAGAAATATTCAAGAAATAATCAGAAACGAGGCTTGACTTTGACAGTCAATTGGATAAGAAATATTCAAGAAATAAGCAGCAAAAAAGCTTGACTTTGACAGTCAATTTGACAAGAAATATTCAGGCAATTATCAGAAAAGAGGCTCGACTTTGGCAGTCAATTTGAACAAGAAATATTCGAGAAATAATCAGAAAAGAGGCTTGACTTTGACGGTTAATTTGACAAGAAATATTCAGGAGATATTCAGAAAAGAAGTTTAAATTTGAAAGTCAATTTTAACAAGAAATATTCAGTAAATAATCAGGAAAGAGTCATGACTTTGACAGTCAAATTGACAAGAAATATTCAGGAATAAATCTGAAAAAAGGCTCGACTTTGAAAGTCAATTTGACAAGAAATATTCAGGCAATGAATTGAAAAGGCGCTTGACTTTGACAGTCAATATTAACAAAAACTATTCAGGAAATATTCAGAAAAGAGGCTTGAATGTGACAGTCAATTCGATAAGAAATATTCAAGAAATAATCAGAAACGAGGCTTGACTTTGACAGTCAATTTGATAAGAAATATTCAAGAAATAAGCAGCAAAAAAGCTTGACTTTGACAGTCAATTTGACAAGAAATATTCAGGCAATTATCAGAAAAGAGGCTCGACTTTGGCAGTCAATTTGAACAAGAAATATTCAAGAAATAATCAGAAAAGAGGCTTGACTTTGACGGTTAATTTGACAAGAAATATTCAGGAGATATTCAGAAAAGAAGTTTAAATTTGAAAGTCAATTTTAACAAGAAATATTCAGTAAATAATCAGGAAAGAGTCATGACTTTGACAGTCAATTTGACGAGAAATATTCAGGCAATAATCAGAAAAGAGGCCTGAATTTGACAGTTAATTTTAACAAGAAATATTCAAGCATTGATCAGAAAAGAGGCTTGAATTCAACCGTCAATTCGATAAGAAATATCCAAGAAATAATCAGAAAAGAGGCTTGACTTTGACAGTTAATTTGAAAACAAATATTCAGGAAATATTCAGAAAGGAAGCTTAAGTTTGACTGTCAATTGTAACAAGTAATATTCAGTGAATAATCATGAAAGAGTCATGACATTGACAGTCAAATTGACAAGAAATATTCGGGAATAAATCTGAAAAGAGGCTTGACTTTGAAAGTCAATTTGACAAGAAATATTCAGGCAATGAATTGAAAAGGCGCTTGACTTTGACAGTCAATGTACTAAAAAATATTCTATAAATAATCAGAAAAGAGGCTTGACTTTGACAGTCAATTTGACAAGAAATATTCAGGCAATAATCAGAGAAGAGGCTTGACTTTGACAGTCAATTTGTCGAGAAATATTCAGGAAATATTCAAAAAAGAGTCTTGACTTTGACAGTTACTTTTAACAAGAAATATTTAGTGAATATGCAGAAAAGATTCTTGACTTTGACAGTCAATTTTAACAAGAAATATTCAGGCAATTATCAGAAAAGAGGCTTGACTTTGACAGTCATTTTGATAAGAAATATTCAAGAAATAATCAGAAACGAGGCTTGACTTTGACAGTCAGATTGATAAGAAATATTCAAGAAATAAGCAGCAAAAAAGCTTGACTTTGACAGTCAATTTGACAAGAAATATTCAGGCAATTATCAGAAAAGAGGCTCGACTTTGGCAGTCAATTTGAACAAGAAATATTCAAGAAATAATCAGAAAAGAGGCTTGACTTTGACGGTTAATTTGACAAGAAATATTCAGGAGATATTCAGAAAAGAAGTTTAAATTTGAATGTCAATTTTAACAAGAAATATTCAGTAAATAATCAGGAAAGAGTCATGACTTTGACAGTCAAATTGACAATAAATATTCAGGAAATATTCAGAAAAAGGGCTTGAATTTAGAAGTCAATTTTAACAAGAAATATTCAGACAATGATCAGAAAAGAGGCTTGACTTTGACAGTCAAGTTTAACAAGAAATATTCAAGAAATATTGAGAAATGAGGTCTGACTTCGACGGTCAATTTGATAAAAAATATTCAGGCGATAATCAGAAAGGATGCTTGACTTTGACAGTCAATTTGAACAAGAGATATTCAGGAAATATTCAAAAAAGAGGCTTGATTTTGACAGTCAATTGGACAAGAAATATTAAGGAAATATTCAGAAAAGAAGCTTGTTTTTGACAGTTACTTGGACAAGAACTATTCAGGAAATAATCTGAAAAAAGGCTTGAATTTGACAGTAACGTTTAACAAGTAATATTCAGGAAATATTCAGAATAGATGCTTGAATTTGGCAGTCTATTTTAACAAGGAATATTCAGGCAATGATCAGAAAAGAGGCTCGCCTTTGACAGTTAATTTGATAAGAAATATTCAAGAAATAATCAGAAAAGAGGTTTGACTTTGACAGTTAATTTGAAAACAAATATTCAGGAAATATTCAGAAAAGAAGCTTAAGTTTGACTGTCAATTGTAACTAGTAATATTCAGTAAATAATCAGAAAAGAGTCATGACATTGACAGTCAAATTGACAAGAAATATTCGGGAATAAATCTGAAAAGAGGCTTGACTTTGAAAGTCAATTTGACGAGAAATATTCAGGCAATGAATTGAAAAGGCGCTTGACTTTGACAGTCAATGTACTAAAAAATATTCTATAAATAATCAGAAAAGAGGCTTGACTTTGACAGTCAATTTGACAAGAAATATTCAGGCAATAATCAGAGAAGAGGCTTGACTTTGACAGTCAATTTGTCGAGAAATATTCAGGAAATATTCAAAAAAGAGTCTTGACTTTAACAGTTACTTTTAACAAGAAATATTTAGGGAATATGCAGAAAAGATTCTTGACTTTGACAGTCAATTTTAACAAGAAATATTCAGGCAATTATCAGAAAAGAGGCTTGACTTTGACAGTCATTTTGATAAGAAATATTCAAGAAATAATCAGAAACGAGGCTTGACTTTGACAGTCAATTTGATAAGAAATATTCAAGAAATAAGCAGCAAAAAAGCTTGACTTTGACAGTCAATTTGACAAGAAATATTCAGGCAATTATCAGAAAAGAGGCTCGACTTTGGCAGTCAATTTGAACAAGAAATATTCAAGAAATAATCAGAAAAGAGGCTTGACTTTGACGGTTAATTTGACAAGAAATATTCAGGAGATATTCAGAAAAGAAGTTTAAATTTGAAAGTCAATTTTAACAAGAAATATTCAGTAAATAATCAGGAAAGAGTCATGACTTTGACAGTCAAATTGACAAGAAATATTCAGGAATAAATCTGAAAAAAGGCTCGACTTTGAAAGTCAATTTGACAAGAAATATTCAGGCAATGAATTGAAAAGGCGCTTGACTTTGACAGTCAATATTAACAAAAACTATTCAGGAAATATTCAGAAAAGAGGCTTGAATTTGACAGTCAATTCGATAAGAAATATTCAAGAAATAATCAGAAACGAGGCTTGACTTTGACAGTCAATTTGATAAGAAATATTCAAGAAATAAGCAGCAAAAAAGCTTGACTTTGACAGTCAATTTGACAAGAAATATTCAGGCATTTATCAGAAAAGAGGCTCGACTTTGGCAGTCAATTTGAACAAGAAATATTCAAGAAATAATCAGAAAAGAGGCTTGACTTTGACGGTTAATTTGACAAGAAATATTCAGAAGATATTCAGAAAAGAAGTTTAAATTTGAAAGTCAATTTTAACAAGAAATATTCAGTAAATAATCAGAAAAGAGTCATGACTTTGACAGTCAAATTGACAAGAAATATTCAGGAATAAATCTGAAAAAAGGCTCGACTTTGAAAGTCAATTTGACAAGAAATATTCAGGCAATGAATTGAAAAGGCGCTTGACATTGACAGTCAATATTAACAAAAACTATTCAGGAAATATTCAGAAAAGAGGCTTGAATGTGACAGTCAATTCGATAAGAAATATTCAAGAAATAATCAGAAACAAGGCTTGACTTTGACAGTCAATTTGATAAGAAATATTCAAGAAATAAGCAGCAAAAAAGGTTGACTTTGACAGTCAATTTGACAAGAAATATTCAGGCAATTATCATAAAAGAGGCTCGACTTTGGCAGTCAATTTGAACAAGAAATATTCAAGAAATAATCAGAAAAGAGGCTTGACTTTGACGGTTAATTTGACAAGAAATATTCAGGAGATATTCAGATAAGAAGTTTAAATTTGAAAGTCAATTTTAACAAGAAATATTCAGTAAATAATCAGGAAAGAGTCATGACTTTGACAGTCAATTTGACGAGAAATATTCAGGCAATAATCAGAAAAGAGGCTTGAATTTGACAGTTAATTTTAACAAGAAATATTCAAGCATTGATCAGAAAAGAGGCTTGAATTCAACCGTCAATTCGATAAGAAATATCGAAGAAATAATCAGAAAAGAGGCTTGACTTTGACAGTTAATTTGAAAACAAATATTCAGGAAATATTCAGAAAAGAAGCTTAAGTTTGACTGTCAATTGTAACAAGTAATATTCAGTAAATAATCAGGAAAGAGTCATGACTTTGACAGTCAAATTGACAAGAAATATTCAAGAATAAATCTGAAAAAAGGCTCGACTTTGAAAGTCAATTTGACAAGAAATATTCAGGCAATGAATTGAAAAGGCGCTTGACTTTGACAGTCAATTTACTAAAAAATATTCTATAAATAATCAGAAAAGAGGCTTGACTTTGACAGTCAATTTGACAAGAAATATTCAGGCAATAATCAGAGAAGAGGCTTGACTTTGACAGTCAATTTGATAAGAAATATTCAAGAAATAAGCAGCAAAAAAGCTTGACTTTGACAGTCAATTTGACAAGAAATATTCAGGCAATTATCAGAAAAAAGGCTCGACTTTGGCAGTCAATTTGAACAAGAAATATTCAAGAAATAATCAGAAAAGAGGCTTGACTTTGACGGTTAATTTGACAAGAAATATTCAGGAGATATTCAGATAAGAAGTTTAAATTTGAAAGTCAATTTTAACAAGAAATATTCAGTAAATAATCAGGAAAGAGTCATGACTTTGACAGTCAATTTGACGAGAAATATTCAGGCAATAATCAGAAAAGAGGCCTGAATTTGACAGTTAATTTTAACAAGAAATATTCAAGCATTGATCAGAAAAGAGGCTTGAATTCAACCGTCAATTCGATAAGAAATATCGAAGAAATAATCAGAAAAGAGGCTTGACTTTGACAGTTAATTTGAAAACAAATATTCAGGAAATATTCAGAAAAGAAGCTTAAGTTTGACTGTCAATTGTAACAAGTAATATTCAGTAAATAATCAGGAAAGAGTCATGACATTGACAGTCAAATTGACAAGAAATATTCGGGAATAAATCTGAAAAGAGGCTTGACTTTGAAAGTCAATTTGACAAGAAATATTCAGGCAATGAATTGAAAAGGCGCTTGACTTTGACAGTCAATTTACTAAAAAATATTCTATAAATAATCAGAAAAGAGGCTTGACTTTGACAGTCAATTTGACAAGAAATATTCAGGCAATAATCAGAGAAGAGGCTTGACTTTGACAGTCAATTTGATAAGAAATATTCAAGAAATAAGCAGCAAAAAAGCTTGACTTTGACAGTCAATTTGACAAGAAATATTCAGGCAATTATCAGAAAAAAGGCTCGACTTTGGCAGTCAATTTGAACAAGAAATATTCAAGAAATAATCAGAAAAGAGGCTTGACTTTGACGGTTAATTTGACAAGAAATATTCAGGAGATATTCAGATAAGAAGTTTAAATTTGAAAGTCAATTTTAACAAGAAATATTCAGTAAATAATCAGGAAAGAGTCATGACTTTGACAGTCAATTTGACGAGAAATATTCAGGCAATAATCAGAAAAGAGGCCTGAATTTGACAGTTAATTTTAACAAGAAATATTCAAGCATTGATCAGAAAAGAGGCTTGAATTCAACCGTCAATTCGATAAGAAATATCGAAGAAATAATCAGAAAAGAGGCTTGACTTTGACAGTTAATTTGAAAACAAATATTCAGGAAATATTCAGAAAAGAAGCTTAAGTTTGACTGTCAATTGTAACAAGTAATATTCAGTAAATAATCAGGAAAGAGTCATGACATTGACAGTCAAATTGACAAGAAATATTCGGGAATAAATCTGAAAAGAGGCTTGACTTTGAAAGTCAATTTGACAAGAAATATTCAGGCAATGAATTGAAAAGGCGCTTGACTTTGACAGTCAATTTACTAAAAAATATTCTATAAATAATCAGAAAAGAGGCTTGACTTTGACAGTCAATTTGACAAGAAATATTCAGGCAATAATCAGAGAAGAGGCTTGACTTTGACAGTCAATTTGTCGAGAAATATTCAGGAAATATTCAAAAAAGAGTCTTAACATTGACAGTTACTTTTAACAAGAAATATTTAGGAAATATGCAGAAAAGATTCTTGACTTTGACAGTCAATTTTAACAAGAAATATTCAGGCAATTATCAGAAACGAGGCTTGACTTTGACAGTCAATTGGATAAGAAATATTCAAGAAATAAGCAGCAAAAAAGCTTGACTTTGACAGTCAATTTGACAAGAAATATTCAGGCAATTATCAGAAAAGAGGCTCGACTTTGGCAGTCAATTTGAACAAGAAATATTCGAGAAATAATCAGAAAAGAGGCTTGACTTTGACGGTTAATTTGACAAGAAATATTCAGGAGATATTCAGAAAAGAAGTTTAAATTTGAAAGTCAATTTTAACAAGAAATATTCAGTAAATAATCAGGAAAGAGTCATGACTTTGACAGTCAAATTGACAAGAAATATTCAGGAATAAATCTGAAAAAAGGCTCGACTTTGAAAGTCAATTTGACAAGAAATATTCAGGCAATGAATTGAAAAGGCGCTTGACTTTGACAGTCAATATTAACAAAAACTATTCAGGAAATATTCAGAAAAGAGGCTTGAACGTGACAGTCAATTCGATAAGAAATATTCAAGAAATAATCAGAAACGAGGCTTGACTTTGACAGTCAATTTGATAAGAAATATTCAAGAAATAAGCAGCAAAAAAGCTTGACTTTGACAGTCAATTTGACAAGAAATATTCAGGCAATTATGAGAAAAGAGGCTCGACTTTGGCAGTCAATTTGAACAAGAAATATTCAAGAAATAATCAGAAAAGAGGCTTGACTTTGACGGTTAATTTGACAAGAAATATTCAGGAGATATTCAGAAAAGACGTTTAAATTTGAAAGTCAATTTTAACAAGAAATATTCAGTAAATAATCAGGAAAGAGTCATGACTTTGACAGTCAAATTGACAAGAAATATTCAGGAATAAATCTGAAAGAAGGCACGACTTTGAAAGTCAATTTGACAAGAAATATTCAGGCAATGAATTGAAAAGGCGCTTGACTTTGACAGTCAATATTAACAAAAACTATTCAGGAAATATTCAGAAAAAAGGCTTGAATGTGACAGTCAATTCGATAAGAAATATTCAAGAAATAATCAGAAACGAGGCTTGACTTTGACAGTCAATTTGATAAGAAATATTCAAGAAATAAGTAGCAAAAAAGCTTGACTTTGACAGTCAATTTGACAAGAAATATTCAGGCAATTATCAGAAAAGAGGCTTGACTTTGGCAGTCAATTTGAACAAGAAATATTCAAGAAATAATCAGAAAAGAGGCTTGACTTTGACGGTTAATTTGACAAGAAATATTCAGGAGATATTCAGAAAAGAAGTTTAAATTTGAAAGTCAATTTTAACAAGAAATATTCAGTAAATAATCAGGAAAGAGTCATGACTTTGACAGTCAATTTGACGAGAAATATTCAGGCAATAATCAGAAAAGAGGCCTGAATTTGACAGTTAATTTTAACAAGAAATATTCAAGCATTGATCAGAAAAGAGGCTTGAATTCAACCGTCAATTCGATAAGAAATATCCAAGAAATAATCAGAAAAGAGGCTTGACTTTGACAGTTAATTTGAAAACAAATATTCAGGAAATATTCAGAAAGGAAGCTTAAGTTTGACTGTCAATTGTAACAAGTAATATTCAGTGAATAATCATGAAAGAGTCATGACATTGACAGTCAAATTGACAAGAAATATTCGGGAATAAATCTGAAAAGAGGCTTGACTTTGAAAGTCAATTTGACAAGAAATATTCAGGCAATGAATTGAAAAGGCGCTTGACTTTGACAGTCAATGTACTAAAAAATATTCTATAAATAATCAGAAAAGAGGCTTGACTTTGACAGTCAATTTGACAAGAAATATTCAGGCAATAATCAGAGAAGAGGCTTGACTTTGACAGTCAATTTGTCGAGAAATATTCAGGAAATATTCAAAAAAGAGTCTTGACTTTGACAGTTACTTTTAACAAGAAATATTTAGGGAATATGCAGAAAAGATTCTTGACTTTGACAGTCAATTTTAACAAGAAATATTCAGGCAATTATCAGAAAAGAGGCTTGACTTTGACAGTCATTTTGATAAGAAATATTCAAGAAATAATCAGAAACGAGGCTTGACTTTGACAGTCAGATTGATAAGAAATATTCAAGAAATAAGCAGCAAAAAAGCTTGACTTTGACAGTCAATTTGACAAGAAATATTCAGGCAATTATCAGAAAAGAGGCTCGACTTTGGCAGTCAATTTGAACAAGAAATATTCAAGAAATAATCAGAAAAGAGGCTTGACTTTGACGGTTAATTTGACAAGAAATATTCAGGAGATATTCAGAAAAGAAGTTTAAATTTGAAAGTCAATTTTAACAAGAAATATTCAGTAAATAATCAGGAAAGAGTCATGACTTTGACAGTCAAATTGACAAGAAATATTCAAGAATAAATCTGAAAAAAGGCTCGACTTTGAAAGTCAATTTGACAAGAAATATTCAGGCAATGAATTGAAAAGGCGCTTGACTTTGACAGTCAATTTACTAAAAAATATTCTATAAATAATCAGAAAAGAGGCTTGACTTTGACAGTCAATTTGACAAGAAATATTCAGGCAATAATCAGAGAAGAGGCTTGACTTTGACAGTCAATTTGATAAGAAATATTCAAGAAATAAGCAGCAAAAAAGCTTGACTTTGACAGTCAATTTGACAAGAAATATTCAGGCAATTATCAGAAAAAAGGCTCGACTTTGGCAGTCAATTTGAACAAGAAATATTCAAGAAATAATCAGAAAAGAGGCTTGACTTTGACGGTTAATTTGACAAGAAATATTCAGGAGATATTCAGATAAGAAGTTTAAATTTGAAAGTCAATTTTAACAAGAAATATTCAGTAAATAATCAGGAAAGAGTCATGACTTTGACAGTCAATTTGACGAGAAATATTCAGGCAATAATCAGAAAAGAGGCCTGAATTTGACAGTTAATTTTAACAAGAAATATTCAAGCATTGATCAGAAAAGAGGCTTGAATTCAACCGTCAATTCGATAAGAAATATCGAGGAAATAATCAGAAAAGAGGCTTGACTTTGACAGTTAATTTGAAAACAAATATTCAGGAAATATTCAGAAAAGAAGCTTAAGTTTGACTGTCAATTGTAACAAGTAATATTCAGTAAATAATCAGGAAAGAGTCATGACATTGACAGTCAAATTGACAAGAAATATTCGGGAATAAATCTGAAAAGAGGCTTGACTTTGAAAGTCAATTTGACAAGAAATATTCAGCCAATGAATTGAAAAGGCGCTTGACTTTGACAGTCAATTTACTAAAAAATATTCTATAAATAATCAGAAAAGAGGCTTGACTTTGACAGTCAATTTGACAAGAAATATTCAGGCAATAATCAGAGAAGAGGCTTGACTTTGACAGTCAATTTGTCGAGAAATATTCAGGAAATATTCAAAAAAGAGTCTTAACTTTGACAGTTACTTTTAACAAGAAATATTTAGGAAATATGCAGAAAAGATTCTTGACTTTGACAGTCAATTTTAACAAGAAATATTCAGGCAATTATCAGAAAAGTGGCTTGACTTTGACAGTCATTTTGATAAGAAATATTCAAGAAATAATCAGAAACGAGGCTTGACTTTGACAGTCAATTGGATAAGAAATATTCAAGAAATAAGCAGCAAAAAAGCTTGACTTTGACAGTCAATTTGACAAGAAATATTCAGGCAATTATCAGAAAAGAGGCTCGACTTTGGCAGTCAATTTGAACAAGAAATATTCGAGAAATAATCAGAAAAGAGGCTTGACTTTGACGGTTAATTTGACAAGAAATATTCAGGAGATATTCAGAAAAGAAGTTTAAATTTGAAAGTCAATTTTAACAAGAAATATTCAGTAAATAATCAGGAAAGAGTCATGACTTTGACGGTCAAATTGACAAGAAATATTCAGGAATAAATCTGAAAAAAGGCTCGACTTTGAAAGTCAATTTGACAAGAAATATTCAGGCAATGAATTGAAAAGGCGCTTGACTTTGACAGTCAATATTAACAAAAACTATTCAGGAAATATTCAGAAAAGAGGCTTGAATGTGACAGTCAATTCGATAAGAAATATTCAAGAAATAATCAGAAACGAGGCTTGACTTTGACAGTCAATTTGATAAGAAATATTCAAGAAATAAGCAGCAAAAAAGCTTGACTTTGACAGTCAATTTGACAAGAAATATTCAGGCAATTATCAGAAAAGAGGCTCGACTTTGGCAGTCAATTTGAACAAGAAATATTCAAGAAATAATCAGAAAAGAGGCTTGACTTTGACGGTTAATTTGACAAGAAATATTCAGGAGATATTCAGAAAAGACGTTTAAATTTGAAAGTCAATTTTAACAAGAAATATTCAGTAAATAATCAGGAAAGAGTCATGACTTTGACAGTCAAATTGACAAGAAATATTCAGGAATAAATCTGAAAGAAGGCACGACTTTGAAAGTCAATTTGACAAGAAATATTCAGGCAATGAATTGAAAAGGCGCTTGACTTTGACAGTCAATATTAACAAAAACTATTCAGGAAATATTCAGAAAAAAGGCTTGAATGTGACAGTCAATTCGATAAGAAATATTCAAGAAATAATCAGAAACGAGGCTTGACTTTGACAGTCAATTTGATAAGAAATATTCAAGAAATAAGCAGCAAAAAAGCTTGACTTTGACAGTCAATTTGACAAGAAATATTCAGGCAATTATCAGAAAAGAGGCTTGACTTTGGCAGTCAATTTGAACAAGAAATATTCAAGAAATAATCAGAAAAGAGGCTTGACTTTGACGGTTAATTTGACAAGAAATATTCAGGAGATATTCAGAAAAGAAGTTTAAATTTGAAAGTCAATTTTAACAAGAAATATTCAGTAAATAATCAGGAAAGAGTCATGACTTTGACAGTCAATTTGACGAGAAATATTCAGGCAATAATCAGAAAAGAGGCCTGAATTTGACAGTTAATTTTAACAAGAAATATTCAAGCATTGATCAGAAAAGAGGCTTGAATTCAACCGTCAATTCGATAAGAAATATCCAAGAAATAATCAGAAAAGAGGCTTGACTTTGACAGTTAATTTGAAAACAAATATTCAGGAAATATTCAGAAAAGAAGCTTAAGTTTGACTGTCAATTGTAACTAGTAATATTTAGTAAATAATCAGGAAAGAGTCATGACATTGACAGTCAAATTGACAAGAAATATTCGGGAATAAATCTGAAAAGAGGCTTGACTTTGAAAGTCAATTTGCCAAGAAATATTCAGGCAATGAATTGAAAAGGCGCTTGACTTTGACAGTCAATTTACTAAAAAATATTCTATAAATAATCAGAAAAAAGGCTTGACTTTGACAGTCAATTTGACAAGAAATATTCAGGCAATTATCAGAAAAGAGGCTTGACTTTGACAGTCAATTTGTCGAGAAATATTCAGGAAATATTCAAAAAAGAGTCTTAACTTTGACAGTTACTTTTAACAAGAAATATTTAGGAAATATGCAGAAAAGATTCTTGACTTTGACAGTCAATTTTAACAAGAAATATTCAGGCAATTATCAGAAAAGTGGCTTGACTTTGACAGTCATTTTGATAAGAAATATTCAAGAAATAATCAGAAACGAGGCTTGACTTTGACAGTCAATTGGATAAGAAATATTCAAGAAATAAGCAGCAAAAAAGCTTGACTTTGACAGTCAATTTGACAAGAAATATTCAGGCAATTATCAGAAAAGAGGCTCGACTTTGGCAGTCAATTTGAACAAGAAATATTCGAGAAATAATCAGAAAAGAGGCTTGACTTTGACGGTTAATTTGACAAGAAATATTCAGGAGATATTCAGAAAAGAAGTTTAAATTTGAAAGTCAATTTTAACAAGAAATATTCAGTAAATAATCAGGAAAGAGTCATGACTTTGACAGTCAAATTGACAAGAAATATTCAGGCAATGAATTGAAAAGGCGCTTGACTTTGACAGTCAATATTAACAAAAACTATTCAGGAAATATTCAGAAAAGAGGCTTGAATGTGACAGTCAATTCGATAAGAAATATTCAAGAAATAATCAGAAACGAGGCTTGACTTTGACAGTCAATTTGATAAGAAATATTCAAGAAATAAGCAGCAAAAAAGCTTGACTTTGACAGTCAATTTGACAAGAAATATTCAGGCAATTATCAGAAAAGAGGCTTGACTTTGGCAGTCAATTTGAACAAGAAATATTCAAGAAATAATCAGAAAAGAGGCTTGACTTTGACGGTTAATTTGACAAGAAATATTCAGGAGATATTCAGAAAAGAAGTTTAAATTTGAAAGTCAATTTTAACAAGAAATATTCAGTAAATAATCAGGAAAGAGTCATGACTTTGACAGTCAATTTGACGAGAAATATTCAGGCAATAATCAGAAAAGAGGCCTGATTCTGACAGTTAATTTTAACAAGAAATATTCAAGCATTGATCAGAAAAGAGGCTTGAATTCAACCGTCAATTCGATAAGAAATATCCAAGAAATAATCAGAAAAGAGGCTTGACTTTGACAGTTAATTTGAAAACAAATATTCAGGAAATATTCAGAAAGGAAGCTTAAGTTTGACTGTCAATTGTAACAAGTAATATTCAGTGAATAATCATGAAAGAGTCATGACATTGACAGTCAAATTGACAAGAAATATTCGGGAATAAATCTGAAAAGAGGCTTGACTTTGAAAGTCTATTTGACAAGAAATATTCAGGCAATGAATTGAAAAGGCGCTTGACTTTGACAGTCAATGTACTAAAAAATATTCTATAAATAATCAGAAAAGAGGCTTGACTTTGACAGTCAATTTGACAAGAAATATTCAGGCAATAATCAGAGAAGAGGCTTGACTTTGACAGTCAATTTGTCGAGAAATATTCAGGAAATATTCAAAAAAGAGTCTTGACTTTGACAGTTACTTTTAACAAGAAATATTTAGGGAATATGCAGAAAAGATTCTTGACTTTGACAGTCAATTTTAACAAGAAATATTCAGGCAATTATCAGAAAAGAGGCTTGACTTTGACAGTCATTTTGATAAGAAATATTCAAGAAATAATCAGAAACGAGGCTTGACTTTGACAGTCAGATTGATAAGAAATATTCAAGAAATAAGCAGCAAAAAAGCTTGACTTTGACAGTCAATTTGACAAGAAATATTCAGGCAATTATCAGAAAAGAGGCTCGACTTTGGCAGTCAATTTGAACAAGAAATATTCAAGAAATAATCAGAAAAGAGGCTTGACTTTGACGGTTAATTTGACAAGAAATATTCAGGAGATATTCAGAAAAGAAGTTTAAATTTGAAAGTCAATTTTAACAAGAAATATTCAGTAAATAATCAGGAAAGAGTCATGACTTTGACAGTCAAATTGACAAGAAATATTCAAGAATAAATCTGAAAAAAGGCTCGACTTTGAAAGTCAATTTGACAAGAAATATTCAGGCAATGAATTGAAAAGGCGCTTGACTTTGACAGTCAATTTACTAAAAAATATTCTATAAATAATCAGAAAAGAGGCTTGACTTTGACAGTCAATTTGACAAGAAATATTCAGGCAATAATCAGAGAAGAGGCTTGACTTTGACAGTCAATTTGATAAGAAATATTCAAGAAATAAGCAGCAAAAAAGCTTGACTTTGACAGTCAATTTGACAAGAAATATTCAGGCAATTATCAGAAAAGAGGCTTGACTTTGGCAGTCAATTTGAACAAGAAATATTCAAGAAATAATCAGAAAAGAGGCTTGACTTTGACGGTTAATTTGACAAGAAATATTCAGGAGATATTCAGAAAAGAAGTTTAAATTTGAAAGTCAATTTTAACAAGAAATATTCAGTAAATAATCAGGAAAGAGTCATGACTTTGACAGTCAATTTGACGAGAAATATTCAGGCAATAATCAGAAAAGAGGCCTGAATTTGACAGTTAATTTTAACAAGAAATATTCAAGCATTGATCAGAAAAGAGGCTTGAATTCAACCGTCAATTCGATAAGAAATATCGAGGAAATAATCAGAAAAGAGGCTTGACTTTGACAGTTAATTTGAAAACAAATATTCAGGAAATATTCAGAAAAGAAGCTTAAGTTTGACTGTCAATTGTAACAAGTAATATTCAGTAAATAATCAGGAAAGAGTCATGACATTGACAGTCAAATTGACAAGAAATATTCGGGAATAAATCTGAAAAGAGGCTTGACTTTGAAAGTCAATTTGACAAGAAATATTCAGGCAATGAATTGAAAAGGCGCTTGACTTTGACAGTCAATTTACTAAAAAATATTCTATAAATAATCAGAAAAGAGGCTTGACTTTGACAGTCAATTTGACAAGAAATATTCAGGCAATAATCAGAGAAGAGGCTTGACTTTGACAGTCAATTTGTCGAGAAATATTCAGGAAATATTCAAAAAAGAGTCTTAACTTTGACAGTTACTTTTAACAAGAAATATTTAGGAAATATGCAGAAAAGATTCTTGACTTTGACAGTCAATTTTAACAAGAAATATTCAGGCAATTATCAGAAAAGTGGCTTGACTTTGACAGTCATTTTGATAAGAAATATTCAAGAAATAATCAGAAACGAGGCTTGACTTTGACAGTCAATTGGATAAGAAATATTCAAGAAATAAGCAGCAAAAAAGCTTGACTTTGACAGTCAATTTGACAAGAAATATTCAGGCAATTATCAGAAAAGAGGCTCGACTTTGGCAGTCAATTTGAACAAGAAATATTCGAGAAATAATCAGAAAAGAGGCTTGACTTTGACGGTTAATTTGACAAGAAATATTCAGGAGATATTCAGAAAAGAAGTTTAAATTTGAAAGTCAATTTTAACAAGAAATATTCAGTAAATAATCAGGAAAGAGTCATGACTTTGACAGTCAAATTGACAAGAAATATTCAGGAATAAATCTGAAAAAAGGCTCGACATTGAAAGTCAATTTGACAAGAAATATTCAGGCAATGAATTGAAAAGGCGCTTGACTTTGACAGTCAATATTAACAAAAACTATTCAGGAAATATTCAGAAAAGAGGCTTGAATGTGACAGTCAATTCGATGAGAAATATTCAAGAAATAATCAGAAACGAGGCTTGACTTTGACAGTCAATTTGATAAGAAATATTCAAGAAATAAGCAGCAAAAAAGCTTGACTTTGACAGTCAATTTGACAAGAAATATTCAGGCAATTATCAGAAAAGAGGCTCGACTTTGGCAGTCAATTTGAACAAGAAATATTCAAGAAATAATCAGAAAAGAGGCTTGACTTTGACGGTTAATTTGACAAGAAATATTCAGGAGATATTCAGAAAAGACGTTTAAATTTGAAAGTCAATTTTAACAAGAAATATTCAGTAAATAATCAGGAAAGAGTCATGACTTTGACAGTCAAATTGACAAGAAATATTCAGGAATAAATCTGAAAGAAGGCACGACTTTGAAAGTCAATTTGACAAGAAATATTTAGGCAATGAATTGAAAAGGCGCTTGACTTTGACAGTCAATATTAACAAAAACTATTCAGGAAATATTCAGAAAAAAGGCTTGAATGTGACAGTCAATTCGATAAGAAATATTCAAGAAATAATCAGAAACGAGGCTTGACTTTGACAGTCAATTTGATAAGAAATATTCAAGAAATAAGCAGCAAAAAAGCTTGACTTTGACAGTCAATTTGACAAGAAATATTCAGGCAATTATCAGAAAAGAGGCTTGACTTTGGCAGTCAATTTGAACAAGAAATATTCAAGAAATAATCAGAAAAGAGGCTTGACTTTGACGGTTAATTTGACAAGAAATATTCAGGAGATATTCAGAAAAGAAGTTTAAATTTGAAAGTCAATTTTAACAAGAAATATTCAGTAAATAATCAGGAAAGAGTCATGACTTTGACAGTCAATTTGACGAGAAATATTCAGGCAATAATCAGAAAAGAGGCCTGAATTTGACAGTTAATTTTAACAAGAAATATTCAAGCATTGATCAGAAAAGAGGCTTGAATTCAACCGTCAATTCGATAAGAAATATCCAAGAAATAATCAGAAAAGAGGCTTGACTTTGACAGTTAATTTGAAAACAAATATTCAGGAAATATTCAGAAAAGAAGCTTAAGTTTGACTGTCAATTGTAACAAGTAATATTCAGTGAATAATCATGAAAGAGTCATGACATTGACAGTCAAATTGACAAGAAATATTCGGGAATAAATCTGAAAAGAGGCTTGACTTTGAAAGTCAATTTGACAAGAAATATTCAGGCAATGAATTGAAAAGGCGCTTGACTTTGACAGTCAATGTACTAAAAAATATTCTATAAATAATCAGAAAAGAGGCTTGACTTTGACAGTCAATTTGACAAGAAATATTCAGGCAATAATCAGAGAAGAGGCTTGACTTTGACAGTCAATTTGTCGAGAAATATTCAGGAAATATTCAAAAAAGAGTCTTGACTTTGACAGTTACTTTTAACAAGAAATATTTAGGGAATATGCAGAAAAGATTCTTGACTTTGACAGTCAATTTTAACAAGAAATATTCAGGCAATTATCAGAAAAGAGGCTTGACTTTGACAGTCATTTTGATAAGAAATATTCAAGAAATAATCAGAAACGAGGCTTGACTTTGACAGTCAGATTGATAAGAAATATTCAAGAAATAAGCAGCAAAAAAGCTTGACTTTGACAGTCAATTTGACAAGAAATATTCAGGCAATTATCAGAAAAGAGGCTCGACTTTGGCAGTCAATTTGAACAAGAAATATTCAAGAAATAATCAGAAAAGAGGCTTGACTTTGACGGTTAATTTGACAAGAAATATTCAGGAGATATTCAGAAAAGAAGTTTAAATTTGAAAGTCAATTTTAACAAGAAATATTCAGTAAATAATCAGGAAAGAGTCATGACTTTGACAGTCAAATTGACAAGAAATATTCAAGAATAAATCTGAAAAAAGGCTCGACTTTGAAAGTCAATTTGACAAGAAATATTCAGGCAATGAATTGAAAAGGCGCTTGACTTTGACAGTCAATTTACTAAAAAATATTTTATAAATAATCAGAAAAGAGGCTTGACTTTGACAGTCAATTTGACAAGAAATATTCAGGCAATAATCAGAGAAGAGGCTTGACTTTGACAGTCAATTTGATAAGAAATATTCAAGAAATAAGCAGCAAAAAAGCTTGACTTTGACAGTCAATTTGACAAGAAATATTCAGGCAATTATCAGAAAAAAGGCTCGACTTTGGCAGTCAATTTGAACAAGAAATATTCAAGAAATAATCAGAAAAGAGGCTTGACTTTGACGGTTAATTTGACAAGAAATATTCAGGAGATATTCAGAAAAGAAGTTTAAATTTGAAAGTCAATTTTAACAAGAAATATTCAGTAAATAATCAGGAAAGAGTCATGACTTTGACAGTCAATTTGACGAGAAATATTCGGGCAATAATCAGAAAAGAGGCCTGAATTTGACAGTCAATTTTAACAAGAAATATTCAAGCATTGATCAGAAAAGAGGCTTGAATTTGACAGTCAATTCGATAAGAAATATTCAAGAAATAATCAGAAACGAGGCTTGACTTTGACAGTCAATTTGATAAGAAATATTCAAGAAATAAGCAGCAAAAAAGCTTGACTTTGACAGTCAATTTGAGAAGAAATATTCAGGCAATTATCAGAAAAGAGGCTCGACTTTGGCAGTCAATTTGAACAAGAAATATTCAAGAAATAATCAGAAAAGAGGCTTGACTTTGACGGTTAATTTGACAAGAAATATTCAGGAGATATTCAGAAAAGAAGTTTAAATTTGAATGTCAATTTTAACAAGAAATATTCAGTAAATAATCAGGAAAGAGTCATGACTTTGACAGTCAAATTGACAATAAATATTCAGGAAATATTCAGAAAAAGGGCTTGAATTTAGAAGTCAATTTTAACAAGAAATATTCAGACAATGATCAGAAAAGAGGCTTGACTTTGACAGTCAAGTTTAACAAGAAATATTCAAGAAATATTGAGAAATGAGGTCTGACTTCGACGGTCAATTTGATAAAAAATATTCAGGCGATAATCAGAAAGGATGCTTGACTTTGACAGTCAATTTGAACAAGAGATATTCAGGAAATATTCAAAAAAGAGGCTTGATTTTGACAGTCAATTGGACAAGAAATATTAAGGAAATATTCAGAAAAGAAGCTTGTTTTTGACAGTTACTTGGACAAGAACTATTCAGGAAATAATCTGAAAAAAGGCTTGAATTTGACAGTAACGTTTAACAAGTAATATTCAGGAAATATTCAGAATAGATGCTTGAATTTGGCAGTCTATTTTAACAAGGAATATTCAGGCAATGATCAGAAAAGAGGCTCGCCTTTGACAGTTAATTTGATAAGAAATATTCAAGAAATAATCAGAAAAGAGGTTTGACTTTGACAGTCAATTTAACAACAAATATTCAGGCAATAATCAGAAAAGAGGCTCGACTTAAACAGTCAATTTTAACAAGAAATATTCAGGAAATATTAAAAAAGAGGCTTGACTTTGCCAGTCAATTTGACAAGAAATATTTAGGCAATAAGCAGAAAAGAGGCTTGACTTTGACAGTCAATTTTAACAAGAAATATTCAGGAAATATTCAGAAAAGGGGCTTGAATTTAACAGTTAATTTTAACAAGAAATATTCAGACAATGATCAGAAAAGAGCCTTGATTTTGACAGTCAAATTTAACAAGAAATATTTAGGCAATAATCGAAACAAAGGCTTTACTTTTACAGTCAATTTTAATAAGAAATATTCAGGCAATAATCAGAAAAGAGAATTGACTTTGACAGTCAATTTGACGATAAATAATCAAGAAATATTCAGAAAAGAGGCTTGACTTTCACAGTTACTTTTATCAAGAAATATGCAGGAAAAATGCCGAAAAGATTCTTGACTTTGACAGTCAATTTTAACAAGAAATATATAGGCAATTATCAGAAAAGAGGCTTGACTTTGACAGTCATTTTGATAAGAAATATTCTAGTAATAATCAGGAAAGAGGCTCGACTTTGGCAGTCAATTTGAACAAGAAATATTCAAGAAATAATCAGAAAAGAGGCTTGACTTTGACAGTTAATTTGAAAACAAATATTCAGGAAATATTCAGAAAAGAAGCTTAAGTTTGACTGTCAATTGTAACTAGTAATATTCAGTAAATAATCAGGAAAGAGTCATGACATTGACAGTCAAATTGACAAGAAATATTCGGGAATAAATCTGAAAAGAGGCTTGACTTTGAAAGTCAATTTGACAAGAAATATTCAGGCAATGAATTAAAAAGGCGCTTGACTTTGACAGTCAATGTACTAAAAAATATTCTATAAATAATCAGAAAGGAGGCTTGACTTTGACAGTCAATTTGACAAGTAATATTCAGGCAATAATCAGAGAAGAGGCTTGACTTTGACAGTCAATTTGTCGAGAAATATTCAGGAAATATTCAAAAAAGAGTCTTGACTTTGACAGTTACTTTTAACAAGAAATATTTAAGGAATATGCAGAAAAGATTCTTGACTTTAACAGTCAATTTTAACAAGAAATATTCAGGCAATTATCAGAAAAGAGGCTTGACTTTGACAGTCAAATTGACAAGAAATATTCAGGAATAAATCTGAAAAAAGGCTCGACTTTAGAAGTCAATTTGACAAGAAATATTCAGGCAATGAATTGAAAAGGCCCTTGACTTTGACAGTCAATATTAACAAAAACTATTTAGGAAATATTCAGAAAAGAGGCTTGAATGTGACAGTCAATTCGATAAGAAATATTCAAGAAATAATCAGAAACAAGGCTTGACTTTGACAGTCAATTTGATAAGAAATATTCAAGAAATAAGCAGCAAAAAAGCTTGACTTTGACAGTCAATTTGACAAGAAATATTCAGGCAATTATCAGAAAACAGGCTCGACTTTGGCAGTCAATTTGAACAAGAAATATTCAAGAAATAATCAGAAAAGAGGCTTGACTTTAACGGTTAATTTGACAAGAAATATTCAGTAGATATTCAGAAAAGAAGTTTGAATTTGAAAGTCAATTTTAACAAGAAATATTAAGTAAATAATCAGGAAAGAGTCATGACTTTGACAGTCAATTTGACGAGAAATATTCAGGCAATAATCAGAAAAGAGGCCTGAATTTGACAGTTAATTTTAACAAGAAATATTCAAGCATTGATCAGAAAAGAGGCTTGAATTCAACCGTCAATTCGATAAGAAATATCCAAGAAATAATCAGAAAAGAGGCTTGACTTTGACAGTTAATTTGAAAACAAATATTCAGGAAATATTCAGAAAAGAAGCTTAAGTTTGACTGTAAATTGTAACAAGTAATATTCAGTAAATTATCAGGAAAGATTCATGACATTGACAGTCAAATTGACAAGAAATATTCGGGAATAAATCTGAAAAGAGGCTTGACTTTGAATGTCAATTTGACGAGAAATATTCAGGCAATGAATTGAAAAGGCGCTTGACTTTGACAGTCAATTTACTAAAAAATATTCTATAAATAATCAGAAAAGAGGCTTGACTTTGACAGTCAATTTGACAAGAAATATTCAGGCAATCATCAGAAAAGAGGCCTGAATTTGACAGTCAATTTTAACAAGAAATATTCAAGCATTGATCAGAAAAGAGGCTTGAATTCAACCGTCAATTCGATAAGAAATATCCAAGAAATAATCAGAAAAGAGGCTTGACTTTGACAGTTAATTTGGAAACAAATATTCAGGAAATATTCAGAAAAGAAGCATAAGTTTGACTGTCAATTGTAACAAGTAATATTCAGTAAATAATCAGGAAAGAGTCATGACATTGACAGTCAAATTGACAAGAAATATTCGGGAATAAATCTGAAAAGAGGCTTGACTTTGAAAGTCAATTTGACAAGAAATATTCAGGCAATGAATTGAAACGGCGCTTGACTTTGACAGTCAATTTACTAAAAAATATTCTATAAATAATCAGAAAAGAGGCTTGACTTTGACAGTCAATTTGACAAGAAATATTCAGGCAATAATCAGAGAAGAGGCTTGACTTTGACAGTCAATTTGATAAGAAATATTCAAGAAATAAGCAGCAAAAAAGCTTGACTTTGACAGTCAATTTGACAAGAAATATTCAGGCAATTATCAGAAAAGAGGCTCGACTTTGGCAGTCAATTTGAACAAGAAATATTCAAGAAATAATCAGAAAAGAGGCTTGACTTTGACGGTTAATTTGACAAGAAATATTCAGGAGATATTCAGAAAAGAAGTTTAAATTTGAAAGTCAATTTTAACAAGAAATATTCAGTAAAAAATCAGGAAAGAGTCATGACTTTGACAGTCAATTTGACGAGAAATATTCAGGCAATAATCAGAAAAGAGGCCTGAATTTGACAGTTAATTTTAACAAGAAATATTCAAGCATTGATCAGAAAAGAGGCTTGAATTCAACCGTCAATTCGATAAGAAATATCCAAGAAATAATCAGAAAAGAGGCTTGACTTTGACAGTTAATTTGAAAACAAATATTCAGGAAATATTCAGAAAAGAAGCTTAAGTTTGACTGTCAATTGTAACTAGTAATATTTAGTAAATAATCAGGAAAGAGTCATGACATTGACAGTCAAATTGACAAGAAATATTCGGGAATAAATCTGAAAAGAGGCTTGACTTTGAAAGTCAATTTGACAAGAAATATTCAGGCAATGAATTAAAAAGGCGCTTGACTTTGACAGTCAATGTACTAAAAAATATTCTATAAATAATCAGAAAAGAGGCTTGACTTTGACAGTCAATTTGACAAGAAATATTCAGGCAATAATCAGAGAAGAGGCTTGACTTTGACAGTCAATTTGTCGAGAAATATTCAGGAAATATTCAAAAAAGAGTCTTGACTTTGACAGTTACTTTTAACAAGAAATATTTAGGGAATATGCAGAAAAGATTATTGACTTTGACAGTCAATTTTAACAAGAAATATTCAGGCAATTATCAGAAAAGAGGCTTGACTTTGTCAGTCATTTTGATAAGAAATATTCAAGTAATAATCAGAACAAAGGCTTGACGTTGACAGTCATTTTTAACAAAAAATATTCAGGCAATAATTAGAAAAGAGGCCTGAATTTGACAGTCAATTTTAACAAGAAATATTCAAGCATTGATCAGAAAAGAGGCTTGAATTTGACAGTCAATTCGATAAGAAATATTCAAGAAATAATCAGAAACGAGGCTTGACTTTGACAGTCAATTTGATAAGAAATATTCAAGAAATAAGCAGCAAAAAAGCTTGACTTTGACAGTCAACTTGACAAGAAATATTCAGGCAATTATCAGAAAAGAGGCTCGACTTTGGCAGTCAATTTGAATAAGAAATATTCAAGAAATAATCAGAAAAGAGGCTTGACTTTGACGGTTAATTTGACAAGAAATATTCAGAAGATATTCAGAAAAGAAGTTTAAATTTGAAAGTCAATTTTAACAAGAACTCTTCAGTAAATAATCAGGAAAGAGTCATGACTTTGACAGTCAAATTGACAAGAAATATTCAGGAATAAATCTGAAAAAAGGCTCGACTTTGGAAGTCAATTTGACAAGAAATATTCAGGCAATGAATTGAAAAGGCCCTTGACTGTGACAGTCAATATTAACAAAAACTATTTAGGAAATATTCAGAAAAGAGGCTTGAATGTGACAGTCAATTCGATAAGAAATATTCAAGAAATAATCAGAAACAAGGCTTGACTTTGACAGTCAATTTGATAAGAAATATTCAAGAAATAAGCAGCAAAAAAGCTTGACTTTGACAGTCAATTTGACAAGAAATATTCAGGCAATTATCAGAAAACAGGCTCGACTTTGGCAGTCAATTTGAACAAGAAATATTCAAGAAATAATCAGAAAAGAGGCTTGACTTTAACGGTTAATTTGACAAGAAATATTCAGTAGATATTCAGAAAAGAAGTTTAAATTTGAAAGTCAATTTTAACAAGAAATATTAAGTAAATAATCAGGAAAGAGTCATGACTTTGACAGTCAAATTGACAAGAAATATTCGGGAATAAATCTGAAAAGAGGCTTGACTTTGGATGTCAATTTGACAAGAAATATTCAGGCAATGAATTGAAAAGGCGCTTGACTTTGACAGTCAATTTACTAAAAAATATTCTATAAATAATCAGAAAAGAGGCTTGACTTTGACAGTCAATTTGACAAGAAATATTCAGGCAATAATCAGAAAAGAGGCCTGAATTTGACAGTCAATTTTAACAAGAAATATTCAAGCATTGATCAGAAAAGAGGCTTGAATTCAACCGTCAATTCGATAAGAAATATCCAAGAAATAATCAGAAAAGAGGCTTGACTTTGACAGTTAATTTGAAAACAAATATTCAGGAAATATTCAGAAAAGAAGCATAAGTTTGACTGTCAATTGTAACTAGTAATATTTAGTAAATAATCAGGAAAGAGTCATGACATTGACAGTCAAATTGACAAGAAATATTCGGGAATAAATCTGAAAAGAGGCTTGACTTTGAAAGTCAATTTGACAAGAAATATTCAGGCAATGAATTAAAAAGGCGCTTGACTTTGACAGTCAATGTACTAAAAAATATTCTATAAATAATCAGAAAAGAGGCTTGACTTTGACAGTCAATTTGACAAGAAATATTCAGGCAATAATCAGAGAAGAGGCTTGACTTTGACAGTCAATTTGTCGAGAAATATTCAGGAAATATTCAAAAAAGAGTCTTGACTTTGACAGTTACTTTTAACAAGAAATATTTAGGGAATATGCAGAAAAGATTATTGACTTTGACAGTCAATTTTAACAAGAAATATTCAGGCAATTATCAGAAAAGAGGCTTGACTTTGTCAGTCATTTTGATAAGAAATATTCAAGTAATAATCAGAACAAAGGCTTGACGTTGACAGTCATTTTTAACAAAAAATATTCAGGCAATAATTAGAAAAGAGGCCTGAATTTGACAGTCAATTTTAACAAGAAATATTCAAGCATTGATCAGAAAAGAGGCTTGAATTTGACAGTCAATTCGATAAGAAATATTCAAGAAATAATCAGAAACGAGGCTTGACTTTGACATTCAATTTGATAAGAAATATTCAAGAAATAAGCAGCAAAAAAGCTTGACTTTGACAGTCAATTTGACAAGAAATATTCAGGCAATTATCAGAAAAGAGGCTCGACTTTGGCAGTCAATTTGAACAAGAAATATTCGAGAAATAATCAGAAAAGAGGCTTGACTTTGACGGTTAATTTGACAAGAAATATTCAGGAGATATTCAGAAAAGAAGTTTAAATTTGAAAGTCAATTTTAACAAGAAATATTCAGTAAATAATCAGGAAAGAGTCATGACTTTGACAGTCAAATTGACAAGAAATATTCAGGAATAAATCTGAAAAAAGGCTCGACTTTGAAAGTCAATTTGACAAGAAATATTCAGGCAATGAATTGAAAAGGCGCTTGACTTTGACAGTCAATATTAACAAAAACTATTCAGGAAATATTCAGAAAAGAGGCTTGAATGTGACAGTCAATTCGATAAGAAATATTCAAGAAATAATCAGAAACGAGGCTTGACTTTGACAGTCAATTTGATAAGAAATATTCAAGAAATAAGCAGCAAAAAAGCTTGACTTTGACAGTCAATTTGACAAGAAATATTCAGGCAATTATCAGAAAAGAGGCTCGACTTTGGCAGTCAATTTGAACAAGAAATATTCAAGAAATAATCAGAAAAGAGGCTTGACTTTGACGGTTAATTTGACAAGAAATATTCAGGAGATATTCAGAAAAGACGTTTAAATTTGAAAGTCAATTTTAACAAGAAATATTCAGTAAATAATCAGGAAAGAGTCATGACTTTGACAGTCAAATTGACAAGAAATATTCAGGAATAAATCTGAAAGAAGGCACGACTTTGAAAGTCAATTTGACAAGAAATATTCAGGCAATGAATTGAAAAGGCGCTTGACTTTGACAGTCAATATTAACAAAAACTATTCAGGAAATATTCAGAAAAAAGGCTTGAATGTGACAGTCAATTCGATAAGAAATATTCAAGAAATAATCAGAAACGAGGCTTGACTTTGACAGTCAATTTGATAAGAAATATTCAAGAAATAAGTAGCAAAAAAGCTTGACTTTGACAGTCAATTTGACAAGAAATATTCAGGCAATTATCAGAAAAGAGGCTTGACTTTGGCAGTCAATTTGAACAAGAAATATTCAAGAAATAATCAGAAAAGAGGCTTGACTTTGACGGTTAATTTGACAAGAAATATTCAGGAGATATTCAGAAAAGAAGTTTAAATTTGAAAGTCAATTTTAACAAGAAATATTCAGTAAAAAATCAGGAAAGAGTCATGACTTTGACAGTCAATTTGACGAGAAATATTCAGGCAATAATCAGAAAAGAGGCCTGAATTTGACAGTTAATTTTAACAAGAAATATTCAAGCATTGATCAGAAAAGAGGCTTGAATTCAACCGTCAATTCGATAAGAAATATCCAAGAAATAATCAGAAAAGAGGCTTGACTTTGACAGTTAATTTGAAAACAAATATTCAGGAAATATTCAGAAAGGAAGCTTAAGTTTGACTGTCAATTGTAACAAGTAATATTCAGTGAATAATCATGAAAGAGTCATGACATTGACAGTCAAATTGACAAGAAATATTCGGGAATAAATCTGAAAAGAGGCTTGACTTTGAAAGTCAATTTGACAAGAAATATTCAGGCAATGAATTGAAAAGGCGCTTGACTTTGACAGTCAATGTACTAAAAAATATTCTATAAATAATCAGAAAAGAGGCTTGACTTTGACAGTCAATTTGACAAGAAATATTCAGGCAATAATCAGAGAAGAGGCTTGACTTTGACAGTCAATTTGTCGAGAAATATTCAGGAAATATTCAAAAAAGAGTCTTGACTTTGACAGTTACTTTTAACAAGAAATATTTAGGGAATATGCAGAAAAGATTCTTGACTTTGACAGTCAATTTTAACAAGAAATATTCAGGCAATTATCAGAAAAGAGGCTTGACTTTGACAGTCATTTTGATAAGAAATATTCAAGAAATAATCAGAAACGAGGCTTGACTTTGACAGTCAGATTGATAAGAAATATTCAAGAAATAAGCAGCAAAAAAGCTTGACTTTGACAGTCAATTTGACAAGAAATATTCAGGCAATTATCAGAAAAGAGGCTCGACTTTGGCAGTCAATTTGAACAAGAAATATTCAAGAAATAATCAGAAAAGAGGCTTGACTTTGACGGTTAATTTGACAAGAAATATTCAGGAGATATTCAGAAAAGAAGTTTAAATTTGAAAGTCAATTTTAACAAGAAATATTCAGTAAATAATCAGGAAAGAGTCATGACTTTGACAGTCAAATTGACAAGAAATATTCAAGAATAAATCTGAAAAAAGGCTCGACTTTGAAAGTCAATTTGACAAGAAATATTCAGGCAATGAATTGAAAAGGCGCTTGACTTTGACAGTCAATTTACTAAAAAATATTCTATAAATAATCAGAAAAGAGGCTTGACTTTGACAGTCAATTTGACAAGAAATATTCAGGCAATAATCAGAGAAGAGGCTTGACTTTGACAGTCAATTTGATAAGAAATATTCAAGAAATAAGCAGCAAAAAAGCTTGACTTTGACAGTCAATTTGACAAGAAATATTCAGGCAATTATCAGAAAAAAGGCTCGACTTTGGCAGTCAATTTGAACAAGAAATATTCAAGAAATAATCAGAAAAGAGGCTTGACTTTGACGGTTAATTTGACAAGAAATATTCAGGAGATATTCAGATAAGAAGTTTAAATTTGAAAGTCAATTTTAACAAGAAATATTCAGTAAATAATCAGGAAAGAGTCATGACTTTGACAGTCAATTTGACGAGAAATATTCAGGCAATAATCAGAAAAGAGGCCTGAATTTGACAGTTAATTTTAACAAGAAATATTCAAGCATTGATCAGAAAAGAGGCTTGAATTCAACCGTCAATTCGATAAGAAATATCGAGGAAATAATTAGAAAAGAGGCTTGACTTTGACAGTTAATTTGAAAACAAATATTCAGGAAATATTCAGAAAAGAAGCTTAAGTTTGACTGTCAATTGTAACAAGTAATATTCAGTAAATAATCAGGAAAGAGTCATGACATTGACAGTCAAATTGACAAGAAATATTCGGGAATAAATCTGAAAAGAGGCTTGACTTTGAAAGTCAATTTGACAAGAAATATTCAGGCAATGAATTGAAAAGGCGCTTGACTTTGACAGTCAATTTACTAAAAAATATTCTATAAATAATCAGAAAAGAGGCTTGACTTTGACAGTCAATTTGACAAGAAATATTCAGGCAATAATCAGAGAAGAGGCTTGACTTTGACAGTCAATTTGTCGAGAAATATTCAGGAAATATTCAAAAAAGAGTCTTAACTTTGACAGTTACTTTTAACAAGAAATATTTAGGAAATATGCAGAAAAGATTCTTGACTTTGACAGTCAATTTTAACAAGAAATATTCAGGCAATTATCAGAAAAGTGGCTTGACTTTGACAGTCATTTTGATAAGAAATATTCAAGAAATAATCAGAAACGAGGCTTGACTTTGACAGTCAATTGGATAAGAAATATTCAAGAAATAAGCAGCAAAAAAGCTTGACTTTGACAGTCAATTTGACAAGAAATATTCAGGCAATTATCAGAAAAGAGGCTCGACTTTGGCAGTCAATTTGAACAAGAAATATTCGAGAAATAATCAGAAAAGAGGCTTGACTTTGACGGTTAATTTGACAAGAAATATTCAGGAGATATTCAGAAAAGAAGTTTAAATTTGAAAGTCAATTTTAACAAGAAATATTCAGTAAATAATCAGGAAAGAGTCATGACTTTGACGGTCAAATTGACAAGAAATATTCAGGAATAAATCTGAAAAAAGGCTCGACTTTGAAAGTCAATTTGACAAGAAATATTCAGGCAATGAATTGAAAAGGCGCTTGACTTTGACAGTCAATATTAACGAAAACTATTCAGGAAATATTCAGAAAAGAGGCTTGAATGTGACAGTCAATTCGATAAGAAATATTCAAGAAATAATCAGAAACGAGGCTTGACTTTGACAGTCAATTTGATAAGAAATATTCAAGAAATAAGCAGCAAAAAAGCTTGACTTTGACAGTCAATTTGACAAGAAATATTCAGGCAATTATCAGAAAAGAGGCTCGACTTTGGCAGTCAATTTGAACAAGAAATATTCAAGAAATAATCAGAAAAGAGGCTTGACTTTGACGGTTAATTTGACAAGAAATATTCAGGAGATATTCAGAAAAGACGTTTAAATTTAAAAGTCAATTTTAACAAGAAATATTCAGTAAATAATCAGGAAAGAGTCATGACTTTGACAGTCAAATTGACAAGAAATATTCAGGAATAAATCTGAAAGAAGGCACGACATTGAAAGTCAATTTGACAAGAAATATTCAGGCAATGAATTGAAAAGGCGCTTGACTTTGACAGTCAATATTAACAAAAACTATTCAGGAAATATTCAGAAAAAAGGCTTGAATGTGACAGTCAATTCGATAAGAAATATTCAAGAAATAATCAGAAACGAGGCTTGACTTTGACAGTCAATTTGATAAGAAATATTCAAGAAATAAGCAGCAAAAAAGCTTGACTTTGACAGTCAATTTGACAAGAAATATTCAGGCAATTATCAGAAAAGAGGCTTGACTTTGGCAGTCAATTTGAACAAGAAATATTCAAGAAATAATCAGAAAAGAGGCTTGACTTTGACGGTTAATTTGACAAGAAATATTCAGGAGATATTCAGAAAAGAAGTTTAAATTTGAAAGTCAATTTTAACAAGAAATATTCAGTAAATAATCAGGAAAGAGTCATGACTTTGACAGTCAATTTGACGAGAAATATTCAGGCAATAATCAGAAAAGAGGCCTGAATTTGACAGTTAATTTTAACAAGAAATATTCAAGCATTGATCAGAAAAGAGGCTTGAATTCAACCGTCAATTCGATAAGAAATATCGAAGAAATAATCAGAAAAGAGGCTTGACTTTGACAGTTAATTTGAAAACAAATATTCAGGAAATATTCAGAAAAGAAGCTTAAGTTTGACTGTCAATTGTAACAAGTAATATTCAGTAAATAATCAGGAAAGAGTCATGACATTGACAGTCAAATTGACAAGAAATATTCGGGAATAAATCTGAAAAGAGGCTTGACTTTGAAAGTCAATTTGACAAGAAATATTCAGGCAATGAATTGAAAAGGCGCTTGACTTTGACAGTCAATTTACTAAAAAATATTCTATAAATAATCAGAAAAGAGGCTTGACTTTGACAGTCAATTTGACAAGAAATATTCAGGCAATAATCAGAGAAGAGGCTTGACTTTGACAGTCAATTTGTCGAGAAATATTCAGGAAATATTCAAAAAAGAGTCTTAACTTTGACAGTTACTTTTAACAAGAAATATTTAGGAAATATGCAGAAAAGATTCTTGACTTTGACAGTCAATTTTAACAAGAAATATTCAGGCAATTATCAGAAAAGTGGCTTGACTTTGACAGTCATTTTGATAAGAAATATTCAAGAAATAATCAGAAACGAGGCTTGACTTTGACAGTCAATTGGATAAGAAATATTCAAGAAATAAGCAGCAAAAAAGCTTGACTTTGACAGTCAATTTGACAAGAAATATTCAGGCAATTATCAGAAAAGAGGCTCGACTTTGGCAGTCAATTTGAACAAGAAATATTCGAGAAATAATCAGAAAAGAGGCTTGACTTTGACGGTTAATTTGACAAGAAATATTCAGGAGATATTCAGAAAAGAAGTTTAAATTTGAAAGTCAATTTTAACAAGAAATATTCAGTAAATAATCAGGAAAGAGTCATGACTTTGACAGTCTAATTGACAAGAAATATTCAGGAATAAATCTGAAAAAAGGCTCGACTTTGAAAGTCAATTTGACAAGAAATATTCAGGCAATGAATTGAAAAGGCGCTTGACTTTGACAGTCAATATTAACAAAAACTATTCAGGAAATATTCAGAAAAGAGGCTTGAATGTGACAGTCAATTCGATAAGAAATATTCAAGAAATAATCAGAAACGAGGCTTGACTTTGACAGTCAATTTGATAAGAAATATTCAAGAAATAAGCAGCAAAAAAGCTTGACTTTGACAGTCAATTTGACAAGAAATATTCAGGCAATTATCAGAAAAGAGGCTCGACTTTGGCAGTCAATTTGAACAAGAAATATTCAAGAAATAATCAGAAAAGAGGCTTGACTTTGACGGTTAATTTGACAAGAAATATTCAGGAGATATTCAGAAAAGACGTTTAAATTTGAAAGTCAATTTTAACAAGAAATATTCAGTAAATAATCAGGAAAGAGTCATGACTTTGACAGTCAAATTGACAAGAAATATTCAGGAATAAATCTGAAAGAAGGCACGACTTTGAAAGTCAATTTGACAAGAAATATTCAGGCAATGAATTGAAAAGGCGCTTGACTTTGACAGTCAATATTAACAAAAACTATTCAGGAAATATTCAGAAAAAAGGCTTGAATGTGACAGTCAATTCGATAAGAAATATTCAAGAAATAATCAGAAACGAGGCTTGACTTTGACAGTCAATTTGATAAGAAATATTCAAGAAATAAGCAGCAAAAAAGCTTGACTTTGACAGTCAATTTGACAAGAAATATTCAGGCAATTATCAGAAAAGAGGCTTGACTTTGGCAGTCAATTTGAACAAGAAATATTCAAGAAATAATCAGAAAAGAGGCTTGACTTTGACGGTTAATTTGACAAGAAATATTCAGGAGATATTCAGAAAAGAAGTTTAAATTTGAAAGTCAATTTTAACAAGAAATATTCAGTAAATAATCAGGAAAGAGTCATGACTTTGACAGTCAATTTGACGAGAAATATTCAGGCAATAATCAGAAAAGAGGCCTGAATTTGACAGTTAATTTTAACAAGAAATATTCAAGCATTGATCAGAAAAGAGGCTTGAATTCAACCGTCAATTCGATAAGAAATATCCAAGAAATAATCAGAAAAGAGGCTTGACTTTGACAGTTAATTTGAAAACAAATATTCAGGAAATATTCAGAAAGGAAGCTTAAGTTTGACTGTCAATTGTAACAAGTAATATTCAGTGAATAATCATGAAAGAGTCATGACATTGACAGTCAAATTGACAAGAAATATTCGGGAATAAATCTGAAAAGAGGCTTGACTTTGAAAGTCAATTTGACAAGAAATATTCAGGCAATGAATTGAAAAGGCGCTTGACTTTGACAGTCAATGTACTAAAAAATATTCTATAAATAATCAGAAAAGAGGCTTGACTTTGACAGTCAATTTGACAAGAAATATTCAGGCAATAATCAGAGAAGAGGCTTGACTTTGACAGTCAATTTGTCGAGAAATATTCAGGAAATATTCAAAAAAGAGTCTTGACTTTGACAGTTACTTTTAACAAGAAATATTTAGGGAATATGCAGAAAAGATTCTTGACTTTGACAGTCAATTTTAACAAGAAATATTCAGGCAATTATCAGAAAAGAGGCTTGACTTTGACAGTCATTTTGATAAGAAATATTCAAGAAATAATCAGAAACGAGGCTTGACTTTGACAGTCAGATTGATAAGAAATATTCAAGAAATAAGCAGCAAAAAAGCTTGACTTTGACAGTCAATTTGACAAGAAATATTCAGGCAATTATCAGAAAAGAGGCTCGACTTTGGCAGTCAATTTGAACAAGAAATATTCAAGAAATAATCAGAAAAGAGGCTTGACTTTGACGGTTAATTTGACAAGAAATATTCAGGAGATATTCAGAAAAGAAGTTTAAATTTGAAAGTCAATTTTAACAAGAAATATTCAGTAAATAATCAGGAAAGAGTCATGACTTTGACAGTCAAATTGACAAGAAATATTCAAGAATAAATCTGAAAAAAGGCTCGACTTTGAAAGTCAATTTGACAAGAAATATTCAGGCAATGAATTGAAAAGGCGCTTGACTTTGACAGTCAATTTACTAAAAAATATTCTATAAATAATCAGAAAAGAGGCTTGACTTTGACAGTCAATTTGACAAGAAATATTCAGGCAATAATCAGAGAAGAGGCTTGACTTTGACAGTCAATTTGATAAGAAATATTCAAGAAATAAGCAGCAAAAAAGCTTGACTTTGACAGTCAATTTGACAAGAAATATTCAGGCAATTATCAGAAAAAAGGCTCGACTTTGGCAGTCAATTTGAACAAGAAATATTCAAGAAATAATCAGAAAAGAGGCTTGACTTTGACGGTTAATTTGACAAGAAATATTCAGGAGATATTCAGATAAGAAGTTTAAATTTGAAAGTCAATTTTAACAAGAAATATTCAGTAAATAATCAGGAAAGAGTCATGACTTTGACAGTCAATTTGACGAGAAATATTCAGGCAATAATCAGAAAAGAGGCCTGAATTTGACATTTAATTTTAACAAGAAATATTCAAGCATTGATCAGAAAAGAGGCTTGAATTCAACCGTCAATTCGATAAGAAATATCGAGGAAATAATCAGAAAAGAGGCTTGACTTTGACAGTTAATTTGAAAACAAATATTCAGGAAATATTCAGAAAAGAAGCTTAAGTTTGACTGTCAATTGTAACAAGTAATATTCAGTAAATAATCAGGAAAGAGTCATGACATTGACAGTCAAATTGACAAGAAATATTCGGGAATAAATCTGAAAAGAGGCTTGACTTTGAAAGTCAATTTGACAAGAAATATTCAGGCAATGAATTGAAAAGGCGCTTGACTTTGACAGTCAATTTACTAAAAAATATTCTATAAATAATCAGAAAAGAGGCTTGACTTTGACAGTCAATTTGACAAGAAATATTCAGGCAATAATCAGAGAAGAGGCTTGACTTTGACAGTCAATTTGTCGAGAAATATTCAGGAAATATTCAAAAAAGAGTCTTAACTTTGACAGTTACTTTTAACAAGAAATATTTAGGAAATATGCAGAAAAGATTCTTGACTTTGACAGTCAATTTTAACAAGAAATATTCAGGCAATTATCAGAAAAGTGGCTTGACTTTGACAGTCATTTTGATAAGAAATATTCAAGAAATAATCAGAAACGAGGCTTGACTTTGACAGTCAATTGGATAAGAAATATTCAAGAAATAAGCAGCAAAAAAGCTTGACTTTGACAGTCAATTTGACAAGAAATATTCAGGCAATTATCAGAAAAGAGGCTCGACTTTGGCAGTCAATTTGAACAAGAAATATTCGAGAAATAATCAGAAAAGAGGCTTGACTTTGACGGTTAATTTGACAAGAAATATTCAGGAGATATTCAGAAAAGAAGTTTAAATTTGAAAGTCAATTTTAACAAGAAATATTCAGTAAATAATCAGGAAAGAGTCATGACTTTGACAGTCAAATTGACAAGAAATATTCAGGAATAAATCTGAAAAAAGGCTCGACTTTGAAAGTCAATTTGACAAGAAATATTCAGGCAATGAATTGAAAAGGCGCTTGACTTTGACAGTCAATATTAACAAAAACTATTCAGGAAATATTCAGAAAAGAGGCTTGAATGTGACAGTCAATTCGATGAGAAATATTCAAGAAATAATCAGAAACGAGGCTTGACTTTGACAGTCAATTTGATAAGAAATATTCAAGAAATAAGCAGCAAAAAAGCTTGACTTTGACAGTCAATTTGACAAGAAATATTCAGGCAATTATCAGAAAAGAGGCTCGACTTTGGCAGTCAATTTGAACAAGAAATATTCAAGAAATAATCAGAAAAGAGGCTTGACTTTGACGGTTAATTTGACAAGAAATATTCAGGAGATATTCAGAAAAGACGTTTAAATTTGAAAGTCAATTTTAACAAGAAATATTCAGTAAATAATCAGGAAAGAGTCATGACTTTGACAGTCAAATTGACAAGAAATATTCAGGAATAAATCTGAAAGAAGGCACGACTTTGAAAGTCAATTTGACAAGAAATATTCAGGCAATGAATTGAAAAGGCGCTTGACTTTGACAGTCAATATTAACAAAAACTATTCAGGAAATATTCAGAAAAAAGGCTTGAATGTGACAGTCAATTCGATAAGAAATATTCAAGAAATAATCAGAAACGAGGCTTGACTTTGACAGTCAATTTGATAAGAAATATTCAAGAAATAAGCAGCAAAAAAGCTTGACTTTGACAGTCAATTTGACAAGAAATATTCAGGCAATTATCGGAAAAGAGGCTTGACTTTGGCAGTCAATTTGAACAAGAAATATTCAAGAAATAATCAGAAAAGAGGCTTGACTTTGACGGTTAATTTGACAAGAAATATTCAGGAGATATTCAGAAAAGAAGTTTAAATTTGAAAGTCAATTTTAACAAGAAATATTCAGTAAATAATCAGGAAAGAGTCATGACTTTGACAGTCAATTTGACGAGAAATATTCAGGCAATAATCAGAAAAGAGGCCTGAATTTGACAGTTAATTTTAACAAGAAATATTCAAGCATTGATCAGAAAAGAGGCTTGAATTCAACCGTCAATTCGATAAGAAATATCCAAGAAATAATCAGAAAAGAGGCTTGACTTTGACAGTTAATTTGAAAACAAATATTCAGGAAATATTCAGAAAAGAAGCTTAAGATTGACTGTCAATTGTAACAAGTAATATTCAGTGAATAATCATGAAAGAGTCATGACATTGACAGTCAAATTGACAAGAAATATTCGGGAATAAATCTGAAAAGAGGCTTGACTTTGAAAGTCAATTTGACAAGAAATATTCAGGCAATGAATTGAAAAGGCGCTTGACTTTGACAGTCAATGTACTAAAAAATATTCTATAAATAATCAGAAAAGAGGCTTGACTTTGACAGTCAATTTGACAAGAAATATTCAGGCAATAATCAGAGAAGAGGCTTGACTTTGACAGTCAATTTGTCGAGAAATATTCAGGAAATATTCAAAAAAGAGTCTTGACTTTGACAGTTACTTTTAACAAGAAATATTTAGGGAATATGCAGAAAAGATTCTTGACTTTGACAGTCAATTTTAACAAGAAATATTCAGGCAATTATCAGAAAAGAGGCTTGACTTTGACAGTCATTTTGATAAGAAATATTCAAGAAATAATCAGAAACGAGGCTTGACTTTGACAGTCAGATTGATAAGAAATATTCAAGAAATAAGCAGCAAAAAAGCTTGACTTTGACAGTCAATTTGACAAGAAATATTCAGGCAATTATCAGAAAAGAGGCTCGACTTTGGCAGTCAATTTGAACAAGAAATATTCAAGAAATAATCAGAAAAGAGGCTTGACTTTGACGGTTAATTTGACAAGAAATATTCAGGAGATATTCAGAAAAGAAGTTTAAATTTGAAAGTCAATTTTAACAAGAAATATTCAGTAAATAATCAGGAAAGAGTCATGACTTTGACAGTCAAATTGACAAGAAATATTCAAGAATAAATCTGAAAAAAGGCTCGACTTTGAAAGTCAATTTGACAAGAAATATTCAGGCAATGAATTGAAAAGGCGCTTGACTTTGACAGTCAATTTACTAAAAAATATTTTATAAATAATCAGAAAAGAGGCTTGACTTTGACAGTCAATTTGACAAGAAATATTCAGGCAATAATCAGAGAAGAGGCTTGACTTTGACAGTCAATTTGATAAGAAATATTCAAGAAATAAGCAGCAAAAAAGCTTGACTTTGACAGTCAATTTGACAAGAAATATTCAGGCAATTATCAGAAAAAAGGCTCGACTTTGGCAGTCAATTTGAACAAGAAATATTCAAGAAATAATCAGAAAAGAGGCTTGACTTTGACGGTTAATTTGACAAGAAATATTCAGGAGATATTCAGAAAAGAAGTTTAAATTTGAAAGTCAATTTTAACAAGAAATATTCAGTAAATAATCAGGAAAGAGTCATGACTTTGACAGTCAATTTGACGAGAAATATTCGGGCAATAATCAGAAAAGAGGCCTGAATTTGACAGTCAATTTTAACAAGAAATATTCAAGCATTGATCAGAAAAGAGGCTTGAATTTGACAGTCAATTCGATAAGAAATATTCAAGAAATAATCAGAAACGAGGCTTGACTTTGACAGTCAATTTGATAAGAAATATTCAAGAAATAAGCAGCAAAAAAGCTTGACTTTGACAGTCAATTTGAGAAGAAATATTCAGGCAATTATCAGAAAAGAGGCTCGACTTTGGCAGTCAATTTGAACAAGAAATATTCAAGAAATAATCAGAAAAGAGGCTTGACTTTGACGGTTAATTTGACAAGAAATATTCAGGAGATATTCAGAAAAGAAGTTTAAATTTGAATGTCAATTTTAACAAGAAATATTCAGTAAATAATCAGGAAAGAGTCATGACTTTGACAGTCAAATTGACAATAAATATTCAGGAAATATTCAGAAAAAGGGCTTGAATTTAGAAGTCAATTTTAACAAGAAATATTCAGACAATGATCAGAAAAGAGGCTTGACTTTGACAGTCAAGTTTAACAAGAAATATTCAAGAAATATTGAGAAATGAGGTCTGACTTCGACGGTCAATTTGATAAAAAATATTCAGGCGATAATCAGAAAGGATGCTTGACTTTGACAGTCAATTTGAACAAGAGATATTCAGGAAATATTCAAAAAAGAGGCTTGATTTTGACAGTCAATTGGACAAGAAATATTAAGGAAATATTCAGAAAAGAAGCTTGTTTTTGACAGTTACTTGGACAAGAACTATTCAGGAAATAATCTGAAAAAAGGCTTGAATTTGACAGTAACGTTTAACAAGTAATATTCAGGAAATATTCAGAATAGATGCTTGAATTTGGCAGTCTATTTTAACAAGGAATATTCAGGCAATGATCAGAAAAGAGGCTCGCCTTTGACAGTTAATTTGATAAGAAATATTCAAGAAATAATCAGAAAAGAGGTTTGACTTTGACAGTCAATTTAACACCAAATATTCAGGCAATAATCAGAAAAGAGGCTCGACTTAAACAGTCAATTTTAACAAGAAATATTCAGGAAATATTAAAAAAGAGGCTTGACTTTGCCAGTCAATTTGACAAGAAATATTTAGGCAATAAGCAGAAAAGAGGCTTGACTTTGACAGTCAATTTTAACAAGAAATATTCAGGAAATATTCAGAAAAGGGGCTTGAATTTAACAGTTAATTTTAACAAGAAATATTCAGACAATGATCAGAAAAGAGCCTTGATTTTGACAGTCAAATTTAACAAGAAATATTTAGGCAATAATCGAAACAAAGGCTTTACTTTTACAGTCAATTTTAATAAGAAATATTCAGGCAATAATCAGAAAAGAGAATTGACTTTGACAGTCAATTTGACGATAAATAATCAAGAAATATTCAGAAAAGAGGCTTGACTTTCACAGTTACTTTTATCAAGAAATATGCAGGAAAAATGCCGAAAAGATTCTTGACTTTGACAGTCAATTTTAACAAGAAATATATAGGCAATTATCAGAAAAGAGGCTTGACTTTGACAGTCATTTTGATAAGAAATATTCTAGTAATAATCAGGAAAGAGGCTCGACTTTGGCAGTCAATTTGAACAAGAAATATTCAAGAAATAATCAGAAAAGAGGCTTGACTTTGACAGTTAATTTGAAAACAAATATTCAGGAAATATTCAGAAAAGAAGCTTAAGTTTGACTGTCAATTGTAACTAGTAATATTCAGTAAATAATCAGGAAAGAGTCATGACATTGACAGTCAAATTGACAAGAAATATTCGGGAATAAATCTGAAAAGAGGCTTGACTTTGAAAGTCAATTTGACAAGAAATATTCAGGCAATGAATTAAAAAGGCGCTTGACTTTGACAGTCAATGTACTAAAAAATATTCTATAAATAATCAGAAAGGAGGCTTGACTTTGACAGTCAATTTGACAAGTAATATTCAGGCAATAATCAGAGAAGAGGCTTGACTTTGACAGTCAATTTGTCGAGAAATATTCAGGAAATATTCAAAAAAGAGTCTTGACTTTGACAGTTACTTTTAACAAGAAATATTTAAGGAATATGCAGAAAAGATTCTTGACTTTAACAGTCAATTTTAACAAGAAATATTCAGGCAATTATCAGAAAAGAGGCTTGACTTTGACAGTCAAATTGACAAGAAATATTCAGGAATAAATCTGAAAAAAGGCTCGACTTTAGAAGTCAATTTGACAAGAAATATTCAGGCAATGAATTGAAAAGGCCCTTGACTTTGACAGTCAATATTAACAAAAACTATTTAGGAAATATTCAGAAAAGAGGCTTGAATGTGACAGTCAATTCGATAAGAAATATTCAAGAAATAATCAGAAACAAGGCTTGACTTTGACAGTCAATTTGATAAGAAATATTCAAGAAATAAGCAGCAAAAAAGCTTGACTTTGACAGTCAATTTGACAAGAAATATTCAGGCAATTATCAGAAAACAGGCTCGACTTTGGCAGTCAATTTGAACAAGAAATATTCAAGAAATAATCAGAAAAGAGGCTTGACTTTAACGGTTAATTTGACAAGAAATATTCAGTAGATATTCAGAAAAGAAGTTTGAATTTGAAAGTCAATTTTAACAAGAAATATTAAGTAAATAATCAGGAAAGAGTCATGACTTTGACAGTCAATTTGACGAGAAATATTCAGGCAATAATCAGAAAAGAGGCCTGAATTTGACAGTTAATTTTAACAAGAAATATTCAAGCATTGATCAGAAAAGAGGCTTGAATTCAACCGTCAATTCGATAAGAAATATCCAAGAAATAATCAGAAAAGAGGCTTGACTTTGACAGTTAATTTGAAAACAAATATTCAGGAAATATTCAGAAAAGAAGCTTAAGTTTGACTGTAAATAGTAACAAGTAATATTCAGTAAATTATCAGGAAAGATTCATGACATTGACAGTCAAATTGACAAGAAATATTCGGGAATAAATCTGAAAAGAGGCTTGACTTTGAATGTCAATTTGACGAGAAATATTCAGGCAATGAATTGAAAAGGCGCTTGACTTTGACAGTCAATTTACTAAAAAATATTCTATAAATAATCAGAAAAGAGGCTTGACTTTGACAGTCAATTTGACAAGAAATATTCAGGCAATCATCAGAAAAGAGGCCTGAATTTGACAGTCAATTTTAACAAGAAATATTCAAGCATTGATCAGAAAAGAGGCTTGAATTCAACCGTCAATTCGATAAGAAATATCCAAGAAATAATCAGAAAAGAGGCTTGACTTTGACAGTTAATTTGGAAACAAATATTCAGGAAATATTCAGAAAAGAAGCATAAGTTTGACTGTCAATTGTAACAAGTAATATTCAGTAAATAATCAGGAAAGAGTCATGACATTGACAGTCAAATTGACAAGAAATATTCGGGAATAAATCTGAAAAGAGGCTTGACTTTGAAAGTCAATTTGACAAGAAATATTCAGGCAATGAATTGAAACGGCGCTTGACTTTGACAGTCAATTTACTAAAAAATATTCTATAAATAATCAGAAAAGAGGCTTGACTTTGACAGTCAATTTGACAAGAAATATTCAGGCAATAATCAGAGAAGAGGCTTGACTTTGACAGTCAATTTGATAAGAAATATTCAAGAAATAAGCAGCAAAAAAGCTTGACTTTGACAGTCAATTTGACAAGAAATATTCAGGCAATTATCGGAAAAGAGGCTCGACTTTGGCAGTCAATTTGAACAAGAAATATTCAAGAAATAATCAGAAAAGAGGCTTGACTTTGACGGTTAATTTGACAAGAAATATTCAGGAGATATTCAGAAAAGAAGTTTAAATTTGAAAGTCAATTTTAACAAGAAATATTCAGTAAAAAATCAGGAAAGAGTCATGACTTTGACAGTCAATTTGACGAGAAATATTCAGGCAATAATCAGAAAAGAGGCCTGAATTTGACAGTTAATTTTAACAAGAAATATTCAAGCATTGATCAGAAAAGAGGCTTGAATTCAACCGTCAATTCGATAAGAAATATCCAAGAAATAATCAGAAAAGAGGCTTGACTTTGACAGTTAATTTGAAAACAAATATTCAGGAAATATTCAGAAAAGAAGCTTAAGTTTGACTGTCAATTGTAACTAGTAATATTTAGTAAATAATCAGGAAAGAGTCATGACATTGACAGTCAAATTGACAAGAAATATTCGGGAATAAATCTGAAAAGAGGCTTGACTTTGAAAGTCAATTTGACAAGAAATATTCAGGCAATGAATTAAAAAGGCGCTTGACTTTGACAGTCAATGTACTAAAAAATATTCTATAAATAATCAGAAAAGAGGCTTGACTTTGACAGTCAATTTGACAAGAAATATTCAGGCAATAATCAGAGAAGAGGCTTGACTTTGACAGTCAATTTGTCGAGAAATATTCAGGAAATATTCAAAAAAGAGTCTTGACTTTGACAGTTACTTTTAACAAGAAATATTTAGGGAATATGCAGAAAAGATTATTGACTTTGACAGTCAATTTTAACAAGAAATATTCAGGCAATTATCAGAAAAGAGGCTTGACTTTGTCAGTCATTTTGATAAGAAATATTCAAGTAATAATCAGAACAAAGGCTTGACGTTGACAGTCATTTTTAACAAAAAATATTCAGGCAATAATTAGAAAAGAGGCCTGAATTTGACAGTCAATTTTAACAAGAAATATTCAAGCATTGATCAGAAAAGAGGCTTGAATTTGACAGTCAATTCGATAAGAAATATTCAAGAAATAATCAGAAACGAGGCTTGACTTTGACAGTCAATTTGATAAGAAATATTCAAGAAATAAGCAGCAAAAAAGCTTGACTTTGACAGTCAACTTGACAAGAAATATTCAGGCAATTATCAGAAAAGAGGCTCGACTTTGGCAGTCAATTTGAATAAGAAATATTCAAGAAATAATCAGAAAAGAGGCTTGACTTTGACGGTTAATTTGACAAGAAATATTCAGAAGATATTCAGAAAAGAAGTTTAAATTTGAAAGTCAATTTTAACAAGAACTCTTCAGTAAATAATCAGGAAAGAGTCATGACTTTGACAGTCAAATTGACAAGAAATATTCAGGAATAAATCTGAAAAAAGGCTCGACTTTGGAAGTCAATTTGACAAGAAATATTCAGGCAATGAATTGAAAAGGCCCTTGACTGTGACAGTCAATATTAACAAAAACTATTTAGGAAATATTCAGAAAAGAGGCTTGAATGTGACAGTCAATTCGATAAGAAATATTCAAGAAATAATCAGAAACAAGGCTTGACTTTGACAGTCAATTTGATAAGAAATATTCAAGAAATAAGCAGCAAAAAAGCTTGACTTTGACAGTCAATTTGACAAGAAATATTCAGGCAATTATCAGAAAACAGGCTCGACTTTGGCAGTCAATTTGAACAAGAAATATTCAAGAAATAATCAGAAAAGAGGCTTGACTTTAACGGTTAATTTGACAAGAAATATTCAGTAGATATTCAGAAAAGAAGTTTAAATTTGAAAGTCAATTTTAACAAGAAATATTAAGTAAATAATCAGGAAAGAGTCATGACTTTGACAGTCAAATTGACAAGAAATATTCGGGAATAAATCTGAAAAGAGGCTTGACTTTGGATGTCAATTTGACAAGAAATATTCAGGCAATGAATTGAAAAGGCGCTTGACTTTGACAGTCAATTTACTAAAAAATATTCTATAAATAATCAGAAAAGAGGCTTGACTTTGACAGTCAATTTGACAAGAAATATTCAGGCAATAATCAGAAAAGAGGCCTGAATTTGACAGTCAATTTTAACAAGAAATATTCAAGCATTGATCAGAAAAGAGGCTTGAATTCAACCGTCAATTCGATAAGAAATATCCAAGAAATAATCAGAAAAGAGGCTTGACTTTGACAGTTAATTTGAAAACAAATATTCAGGAAATATTCAGAAAAGAAGCATAAGTTTGACTGTCAATTGTAACAAGTAATATTCAGTAAATAATCAGGAAAGAGTCATGACATTGACAGTCAAATTGACAAGAAATATTCGGGAATAAATCTGAAAAGAGGCTTGACTTTGAAAGTCAATTTGACAAGAAATATTCAGGCAATGAATTGAAACGGCGCTTGACTTTGACAGTCAATTTACTAAAAAATATTCTATAAATAATCAGAAAAGAGGCTTGACTTTGACAGTCAATTTGACAAGAAATATTCAGGCAATAATCAGAGAAGAGGCTTGACTTTGACAGTCAATTTGATAAGAAATATTCAAGAAATAAGCAGCAAAAAAGCTTGACTTTGACAGTCAATTTGACAAGAAATATTTAGGCAATTATCAGAAAAGAGGCTCGACTTTGGCAGTCAATTTGAACAAGAAATATTCAAGAAATAATCAGAAAAGAGGCTTGACTTTGACGGTTAATTTGACAAGAAATATTCAGGAGATATTCAGAAAAGAAATTTAAATTTGAAAGTCAATTTTAACAAGAAATATTCAGTAAATAATCAGGAAAGAGTCATGACTTTGACAGTCAATTTGACGAGAAATATTCAGGCAATAATCAGAAAAGAGGCCTGAATTTGACAGTTAATTTTAACAAGAAATATTCAAGCATTGATCAGAAAAGAGGCTTGAATTCAACCGTCAATTCGATAAGAAATATCCAAGAAATAATCAGAAAAGAGGCTTGACTTTGACAGTTAATTTGAAAACAAATATTCAGGAAATATTCAGAAAAGAAGCTTAAGTTTACTGTCAATTGTAACTAGTAATATTTAGTAAATAATCAGGAAAGAGTCATGACATTGACAGTCAAATTGACAAGAAATATTCGGGAATAAATCTGAAAAGAGGCTTGACTTTGAAAGTCAATTTGACAAGAAATATTCAGGCAATGAATTAAAAAGGCGCTTGACTTTGACAGTCAATGTACTAAAAAATATTCTATAAATAATCAGAAAAGATGCTTGAATTTGGCAGTCTATTTTAACAAGAAATATTCAGGCAATGATCAGAAAAGAGGCTCGCCTTTGACAGTTAATTTTATGAGAAATATTCAAGAAATAATCAGAAAAGAGGTTTGACTTTGACAGTCAATTTGACAAGAAATATTCAGGCAATAATCAGAGAAGAGGCTTGACTTTGACAGTCAATTTGTCGAGAAATAATCAGGAAATATTCAAAAAAGAGTCTCGACTTTGACAGTTACTTTTAACAAGAAATATTTAGGAAATATGCAGAAAAGATTCTTGACTTTGACAGTCAATTTTAACAAGAAATATTCAGGCAATAATCAGAAAAGAGGCCTGAATTTGACAGTCAATTTTAACAAGAAATATTTGAGCATTGATCAGAAAAGAGGCTTGAATTCAACCGTCAATTCGATAAGAAATATCCAAGAAATAATCAGAAAAGAGGCTTGACTTTGACAGTTAATTTGAAAATAAATATTCAGGAAATATTCAGAAAAGAAGCTTAAGTTTGACTGTCAATTGTAACAAGTAATATTCAGTAAATAATCAGGAAAGAGTCATGACATTGACAGTCAAATGGACAAGAAATATTCGGGAATAAATCTGAAAAGAGGCTTGACTTTGAAAGTCAATTTGACAAGAAATATTCAGGCAATGAATTGAAAAGGCGCTTGACTTTGACAGTCAATGTACTAAAAAATATTCTATAAATAATCAGAAAAGAGGCTTGACTTTGACAGTCAATTTGGCAAGAAATATTCAGGCAATAATCAGAGAAGAGGCTTGACTTTGACAGTCAATTTGTCGAGAAATATTCAGGAAATATTCAAAAAAGAGTCTTGACTTTGACAGTTACTTTTAACAAGAAATATTTAGGGAATATGCAGAAAAGATTCTTGACTTTGACAGTCAATTTTAACAAGAAATATTCAGGCAATTATCAGAAAAGAGGCTTGACTTTGACAGTCATTTTGATAAGAAATATTCAAGTAATAATCAGAAAAAAGGCTTGACGTTGACAGTCATTTTTAACAAAAAATATTCAGGCAATAATTAGAAAAGAGGCCTGAATTTGACAGTCAATTTTAACAAGAAATATTCAAGCATTGATCAGAAAAGAGGCTTGAATTTGACAGTCAATTCGATAAGAAATATTCAAGAAATAATCAGAAACGAGGCTTGACTTTGACAGTCAATTTGATAAGAAATATTCAAGAAATAAGCAGCAAAAAAGCTTGACTTTGACAGTCAATTTGACAAGAAATATTCAGGCAATTATCAGAAAAGAGGCTCGACTTTGGCAGTCAATTTGAACAAGAAATATTCAAGAAATAATCAGAAAAGAGGCTTGACTTTGACGGTTAATTTGACAAGAAATATTCAGGAGATATTCAGAAAAGAAGTTTAAATTTGAAAGTCAATTTTAACAAGAAATATTCAGTAAATAATCAGGAAAGAGTCATGACTTTGACAGTCAATTTGACGAGAAATATTCAGGCAATAATCAGAAAAGAGGCCTGAATTTGACAGTTAATTTTAACAAGAAATATTCAAGCATTGATCAGAAAAGAGGCTTGAATTCAACTGTCAATTCGATAAGAAATATCCAAGAAATAATCAGAAAAGAGGCTTGACTTTGACTGTTAATTTGAAAACAAATATTCAGGAAATATTCAGAAAAGAAGCTTAAGTTTGACTGTCAATTGTAACAAGTAATATTCAGTAAATTATCAGGAAAGAGTTATGACATTGACAGTCAAATTGACAAGAAATATTCGGGAATAAATCTGAAAAGAGGCTTGACTTCGAAAGTCAATTTGACAAGAAATATTCAGGCAATGAATTAAAAAGGCGCTTGACTTTGACAGTCAATGTACTAAAAAATATTCTATAAATAATCAGAAAAGAGGCTTGACTTTGACAGTCAATTTGACAAGAAATATTCAGGCAATAATCAGAGAAGAGGCTTGACTTTGACAGTCAATTTGTCGAGAAATATTCAGGAAATATTCAAAAAAGAGTCTTGACTTTGACAGTTACTTTTAACAAGAAATATTTAGGGAATATGCAGAAAAGATTCTTGACTTTGACAGTCAATTTTAACAAGAAATATTCAGGCAATTATCAGAAAAGAGGCTTGACTTTGACAGTCATTTTGATAAGAAATATTCAAGTAATAATCAGAAAAAAGGCTTGACGTTGACAGTCATTTTTAACAAAAAATATTCAGGCAATAATTAGAAAAGAGGCCTGAATTTGACAGTCAATTTTAACAAAAAATATTCAAGCATTGATCAGAAAAGAGGCTTGAATTTGACAGTCAATTCGATAAGAAATATTCAAGGAATAATCAGAAACGAGGCTTGACTTTGACAGTCAATTTGATAAGAAATATTCAAGAAATAAGCAGCAAAAAAGCTTGACTTTGACAGTCAACTTGACAAGAAATATTCAGGCAATTATCAGAAAAGAGGCTCGACTTTGGCAGTCAATTTGAACAAGAAATATTCAAGAAATAATCAGAAAAGAGGCTTGACTTTGACGGTTAATTTGACAAGAAATATTCAGAAGATATTCAGAAAAGAAGTTTAAATTTGAAAGTCAATTTTAACAAGAACTATTCAGTAAATAATCAGGAAAGAGTCATGACTTTGACAGTCAAATTGACAAGAAATATTCAGGAATAAATCTGAAAAAAGGCTCGAATTTGGAAGTCAATTTGACAAGAAATATTCAGGCAATGAATTGAAAAGGCCCTTGACTGTGACAGTCAATATTAACAAAAACTATTTAGGAAATATTCAGAAAAGAGGCTTGAATGTGACAGTCAATTCGATAAGAAATATTCAAGAAATAATCAGAAACAAGGCTTGACTTTGACAGTCAATTTGATAAGAAATATTCAAGAAATAAGCAGCAAAAAAGCTTGACTTTGACAGTCAATTTGACAAGAAATATTCAGGCAATTATCAGAAAACAGGCTCGACTTTGGCAGTCAATTTGAACAAGAAATATTCAAGAAATAATCAGAAAAGAGGCTTGACTTTAACGGTTAATTTGACAAGAAATATTCAGTAGATATTCAGAAAAGAAGTTTAAATTTGAAAGTCAATTTTAACAAGAAATATTAAGTAAATAATCAGGAAAGAGTCATGACTTTGACAGTCAATTTGACGAGAAATATTCAGGCAATAATCAGAAAAGAGGCCTGAATTTGACAGTTAATTTTAACGAGAAATATTCAAGCATTGATCAGACAAGAGGCTTGAATTCAACCGTCAATTCGATAAGAAATATCCAAGAAATAATCAGAAAAGAGGCTTGACTTTGACAGTTAATTTGAAAACAAATATTCAGGAAATATTCAGAAAAGAAGCTTAAGTTTGACTGTAAATTGTAACAAGTAATATTCAGTAAATTATCAGGAAAGAGTCATGACATTGAGAGTCAAATTGACAAGAAATATTCGGGAATAAATCTGAAAAGAGGCTTGACTTTGAATGTCAATTTGACAAGAAATATTCAGGCAATGAATTGAAAAGGCGCTTGACTTTGACAGTCAATTTACTAAAAAATATTCTATAAATAATCAGAAAAGAGGCTTGACTTTGACAGTCAATTTGACAAGTAATATTCAGGCAATAATCAGAAAAGAGGCCTGAATTTGACAGTCAATTTTAACAAGAAATATTCAAGCATTGATCAGAAAAGAGGCTTGAATTCAACCGTCAATTCGATAAGAAATATCCAAGAAATAATCAGAAAAGAGGCTTGACTTTGACAGTTAATTTGAAAACAAATATTCAGGAAATATTCAGAAAAGAAGCATAAGTTTGACTGTCAATTGTAACAAGTAATATTCAGTAAATAATCAGGAAAGAGTCATGACATTGACAGTCAAATTGACAAGAAATATTCGGGAATAAATCTGAAAAGAGGCTTGACTTTGAAAGTCAATTTGACAAGAAATATTCAGGCAATGAATTGAAACGGCGCTTGACTTTGACAGTCAATTTACTAAAAAATATTCTATAAATAATCAGAGAAGAGGCTTGACTTTGCCAGTCAATTTGACAAGAAATATTCAGGCAATAATCAGAGAAGAGGCTTGACTTTGACAGTCAATTTGATAAGAAATATTCAAGAAATAAGCAGCAAAAAAGCTTGACTTTGACAGTTAATTTGACAAGAAATATTCAGGCAATTATCAGAAAAGAGGCTCGACTTTGGCAGTCAATTTGAACAAGAAATATTCAAGAAATAATCAGAAAAGAGGCTTGACTTTGACGGTTAATTTGACAAGAAATATTCAGGAGATATTCAGAAAAGAAGTTTAAATTTGAAAGTCAATTTTAACAAGAAATATTCAGTAAATAATCAGGAAAGAGTCATGACTTTGACAGTCAATTTGACGAGAAATATTCAGGCAATAATCAGAAAAGAGGCCTGAATTTGACAGTTAATTTTAACAAGAAATATTCAAGCATTGATCAGAAAAGAGGCTTGAATTCAACCGTCAATTCGATAAGAAATATCCAAGAAATAATCAGAAAAGAGGCTTGACTTTGACAGTTAATTTGAAAACAAATATTCAGGAAATATTCAGAAAAGAAGCTTAAGTTTGACTGTCAATTGTAACTAGTAATATTTAGTAAATAATCAGGAAAGAGTCATGACATTGACAGTCAAATTGACAAGAAATATTCGGGAATAAATCTGAAAAGAGGCTTGACTTTGAAAGTCAATTTGCCAAGAAATATTCAGGCAATGAATTGAAAAGGCGCTTGACTTTGACAGTCAATTTACTAAAAAATATTCTATAAATAATCAGAAAAAAGGCTTGACTTTGACAGTCAATTTGACAAGAAATATTCAGGCAATAATCAGAGAAGAGGCTTGACTTTGACAGTCAATTTGTCGAGAAATATTCAGGAAATATTCAAAAAAGAGTCTTGACTTTGACAGTTACTTTTAACAAGAAATATTTAGGAAATATGCAGAAAAGATTCTTGACTTTGACAGTCAATTTTAACAAGAAATATTCAGGCAATTATCAGAAAAGAGGCTTGACTTTGACAGTCATTTTGATAAGAAATATTCAAGTAATAATCAGAAAAAAGGCTTGACGTTGACAGTCATTTTTAACAAAAAATATTCAGGCAATAATTAGAAAAGAGGCCTGAATTTGACAGTCAATTTTAACAAGAAATATTCAAGCATTGATCAGAAAAGAGGCTTGAATTTGACAGTCAATTCGATAAGAAATATTCAAGAAATAATCAGAAACGAGGCTTGACTTTGACAGTCAATTTGATAAGAAATATTCAAGAAATAAGCAGCAAAAAAGCTTGACTTTGACAGTCAATTTGAGAAGAAATATTCAGGCAATTATCAGAAAAGAGGCTCGACTTTGGCAGTCAATTTGAACAAGAAATATTCAAGAAATAATCAGAAAAGAGGCTTGACTTTGACGGTTAATTTGACAAGAAATATTCAGGAGATATTCAGAAAAGAAGTTTAAATTTGAATGTCAATTTTAACAAGAAATATTCCGTAAATAATCAGGAAAGAGTCATGACTTTGACAGTCAATTTGACGAGAAATATTCAGGCAATAATCAGAAAAGAGGCCTGAATTTGACAGTTAATTTTAACAAGAAATATTCAAGCATTGATCAGAAAAGAGGCTTGAATTCAACCGTCAATTCGATAAGAAATATCCAAGAAATAATCAGAAAAGAGGCTTGACTTTGACTGTTAATTTGAAAACAAATATTCAGGAAATATTCAGAAAAGAAGCTTAAGTTTGACTGTCAATTGTAACTAGTAATATTTAGTAAATTATCAGGAAAGAGTCATGACATTGACAGTCAAATTGACAAGAAATATTCGGGAATAAATCTGAAAAGAGGCTTGACTTTGAAAGTCAATTTGACAAGAAATATTCAGGCAATGAATTAAAAAGGCGCTTGACTTTGACAGTCAATGTACTAAAAAATATTCTATAAATAATCAGAAAAGATGCTTGAATTTGGCAGTCTATTTTAACAAGAAATATTCAGGCAATGATCAGAAAAGAGGCTCGCCTTTGACAGTTAATTTTATGAGAAATATTCAAGAAATAATCAGAAAAGAGGTTTGACTTTGACAGTCAATTTGACAAGAAATATTCAGGCAATAATCAGAGAAGAGGCTTGACTTTGACAGTCAATTTGTCGAGAAATAATCAGGAAATATTCAAAAAAGAGTCTCGACTTTGACAGTTACTTTTAACAAGAAATATTTAGGAAATATGCAGAAAAGATTCTTGACTTTGACAGTCAATTTTAACAAGAAATATTCAGGCAATAATCAGAAAAGAGGCCTGAATTTGACAGTCAATTTTAACAAGAAATATTTGAGCATTGATCAGAAAAGAGGCTTGAATTCAACCGTCAATTCGATAAGAAATATCCAAGAAATAATCAGAAAAGAGGCTTGACTTTGACAGTTAATTTGAAAACAAATATTCAGGAAATTTTCAGAAAAGAAGCTTAAGTTTGACTGTCAATTGTAACAAGTAATATTCAGTAAATAATCAGGAAAGAGTCATGACATTGACAGTCAAATGGACAAGAAATATTCGGGAATAAATCTGAAAAGAGGCTTGACTTTGAAAGTCAATTTGACAAGAAATATTCAGGCAATGAATTGAAAAGGCGCTTGACTTTGACAGTCAATGTACTAAAAAATATTCTATAAATAATCAGAAAAGAGGCTTGACTTTGACAGTCAATTTGGCAAGAAATATTCAGGCAATAATCAGAGAAGAGGCTTGACTTTGACAGTCAATTTGTCGAGAAATATTCAGGAAATATTCAAAAAAGAGTCTTGACTTTGACAGTTACTTTTAACAAGAAATATTTAGGGAATATGCAGAAAAGATTCTTGACTTTGACAGTCAATTTTAACAAGAAATATTCAGGCAATTATCAGAAAAGAGGCTTGACTTTGACAGTCATTTTGATAAGAAATATTCAAGTAATAATCAGAAAAAAGGCTTGACGTTGACAGTCATTTTTAACAAAAAATATTCAGGCAATAATTAGAAAAGAGGCCTGAATTTGACAGTCAATTTTAACAAGAAATATTCAAGCATTGATCAGAAAAGAGGCTTGAATTTGACAGTCAATTCGATAAGAAATATTCAAGAAATAATCAGAAACGAGGCTTGACTTTGACAGTCAATTTGATAAGAAATATTCAAGAAATAAGCAGCAAAAAAGCTTGACTTTGACAGTCAATTTGACAAGAAATATTCAGGCAATTATCAGAAAAGAGGCTCGACTTTGGCAGTCAATTTGAACAAGAAATATTCAAGAAATAATCAGAAAAGAGGCTTGACTTTGACGTTTAATTTGACAAGAAATATTCAGGAGATATTCAGAAAAGAAGTTTAAATTTGAAAGTCAATTTTAACAAGAAATATTCAGTAAATAATCAGGAAAGAGTCATGACTTTGACAGTCAATTTGACGAGAAATATTCAGGCAATAATCAGAAAAGAGGCCTGAATTTGACAGTTAATTTTAACAAGAAATATTCAAGCATTGATCAGAAAAGAGGCTTGAATTCAACCGTCAATTCGATAAGAAATATCCAAGAAATAATCAGAAAAGAGGCTTGACTTTGACTGTTAATTTGAAAACAAATATTCAGGAAATATTCAGAAAAGAAGCTTAAGTTTGACTGTCAATTGTAACAAGTAATATTCAGTAAATTATCAGGAAAGAGTTATGACATTGACAGTCAAATTGACAAGAAATATTCGGGAATAAATCTGAAAAGAGGCTTGACTTCGAAAGTCAATTTGACAAGAAATATTCAGGCAATGAATTAAAAAGGCGCTTGACTTTGACAGTCAATGTACTAAAAAATATTCTATAAATAATCAGAAAAGAGGCTTGACTTTGACAGTCAATTTGACAAGAAATATTCAGGCAATAATCAGAGAAGAGGCTTGACTTTGACAGTCAATTTGTCGAGAAATATTCAGGAAATATTCAAAAAAGAGTCTTGACTTTGACAGTTACTTTTAACAAGAAATATTTAGGGAATATGCAGAAAAGATTCTTGACTTTGACAGTCAATTTTAACAAGAAATATTCAGGCAATTATCAGAAAAGAGGCTTGACTTTGACAGTCATTTTGATAAGAAATATTCAAGTAATAATCAGAAAAAAGGCTTGACGTTGACAGTCATTTTTAACAAAAAATATTCAGGCAATAATTAGAAAAGAGGCCTGAATTTGACAGTCAATTTTAACAAAAAATATTCAAGCATTGATCAGAAAAGAGGCTTGAATTTGACAGTCAATTCGATAAGAAATATTCAAGGAATAATCAGAAACGAGGCTTGACTTTGACAGTCAATTTGATAAGAAATATTCAAGAAATAAGCAGCAAAAAAGCTTGACTTTGACAGTCAACTTGACAAGAAATATTCAGGCAATTATCAGAAAAGAGGCTCGACTTTGGCAGTCAATTTGAACAAGAAATATTCAAGAAATAATCAGAAAAGAGGCTTGACTTTGACGGTTAATTTGACAAGAAATATTCAGAAGATATTCAGAAAAGAAGTTTAAATTTGAAAGTCAATTTTAACAAGAACTATTCAGTAAATAATCAGGAAAGAGTCATGACTTTGACAGTCAAATTGACAAGAAATATTCAGGAATAAATCTGAAAAAAGGCTCGACTTTGGAAGTCAATTTGACAAGAAATATTCAGGCAATGAATTGAAAAGGCCCTTGACTGTGACAGTCAATATTAACAAAAACTATTTAGGAAATATTCAGAAAAGAGGCTTGAATGTGACAGTCAATTCGATAAGAAATATTCAAGAAATAATCAGAAACAAGGCTTGACTTTGACAGTCGATTTGATAAGAAATATTCAAGAAATAAGCAGCAAAAAAGCTTGACTTTGACAGTCAATTTGACAAGAAATATTCAGGCAATTATCAGAAAACAGGCTCGACTTTGGCAGTCAATTTGAACAAGAAATATTCAAGAAATAATCAGAAAAGAGGCTTGACTTTAACGGTTAATTTGACAAGAAATATTCAGTAGATATTCAGAAAAGAAGTTTAAATTTGAAAGTCAATTTTAACAAGAAATATTAAGTAAATAATCAGGAAAGAGTCATGACTTTGACAGTCAATTTGACGAGAAATATTCAGGCAATAATCAGAAAAGAGGCCTGAATTTGACAGTTAATTTTAACAAGAAATATTCAAGCATTGATCAGAAAAGAGGCTTGAATGCAACCGTCAATTCGATAAGAAATATCCAAGAAATAATCAGAAAAGAGGCTTGACTTTGACAGTTAATTTGAAAACAAATATTCAGGAAATATTCAGAAAAGAAGCTTAAGTTTGACTGTAAATTGTAACAAGTAATATTCAGTAAATTATCAGGAAAGAGTCATGACATTGAGAGTCAAATTGACAAGAAATATTCGGGAATAAATCTGAAAAGAGGCTTGACTTTGAATGTCAATTTGACAAGAAATATTCAGGCAATGAATTGAAAAGGCGCTTGACTTTGACAGTCAATTTACTAAAAAATATTCTATAAATAATCAGAAAAGAGGCTTGACTTTGACAGTCAATTTGACAAGAAATATTCAGGCAATAATCAGAAAAGAGGCCTGAATTTGACAGTCAATTTTAACAATAAATATTCAAGCATTGATCAGAAAAGAGGCTTGAATTCAACCGTCAATTCGATAAGAAATATCCAAGAAATAATCAGAAAAGAGGCTTGACTTTGACAGTTAATTTGAAAACAAATATTCAGGAAATATTCAGAAAAGAAGCATAAGTTTGACTGTCAATTGTAACAAGTAATATTCAGTAAATAATCAGGAAAGAGTCATGACATTGACAGTCAAATTGACAAGAAATATTCGGGAATAAATCTGAAAAGAGGCTTGACTTTGAAAGTCAATTTGACAAGAAATATTCAGGCAATGAATTAAAACGGCGCTTGACTTTGACAGTCAATTTACTAAAAAATATTCTATAAATAATCAGAGAAGAGGCTTGACTTTGCCAGTCAATTTGACAAGAAATATTCAGGCAATAATCAGAGAAGAGGCTTGACTTTGACAGTCAATTTGATAAGAAATATTCAAGAAATAAGCAGCAAAAAAGCTTGACTTTGACAGTTAATTTGACAAGAAATATTCAGGCAATTATCAGAAAAGAGGCTCGACTTTGGCAGTCAATTTGAACAAGAAATATTCAAGAAATAATCAGAAAAGAGGCTTGACATTGACGGTTAATTTGACAAGAAATATTCAGGAGATATTCAGAAAAGAAGTTTAAATTTGAAAGTCAATTTTAACAAGAAATATTCAGTAAATAATCAGGAAAGAGTCATGACTTTGACAGTCAATTTGACGAGAAATATTCAGGCAATAATCAGAAAAGAGGCCTGAATTTGACAGTTAATTTTAACAAGAAATATTCAAGCATTGATCAGAAAAGAGGCTTGAATTCAACCGTCAATTCGATAAGAAATATCCAAGAAATAATCAGAAAAGAGGCTTGACTTTGACAGTTAATTTGAAAACAAATATTCAGGAAATATTCAGAAAAGAAGCTTAAGTTTGACTGTCAATTGTAACTAGTAATATTTAGTAAATAATCAGGAAAGAGTCATGACATTGACAGTCAAATTGACAAGAAATATTCGGGAATAAATCTGAAAAGAGGCTTGACTTTGAAAGTCAATTTGCCAAGAAATATTCAGGCAATGAATTGAAAAGGCGCTTGACTTTGACAGTCAATTTACTAAAAAATATTCTATAAATAATCAGAAAAAAGGCTTGACTTTGACAGTCAATTTGACAAGAAATATTCAGGCAATTATCAGAAAAGAGGCTTGACTTTGACAGTCATTTTGATAAGAAATATTCAAGTAATAATCAGAAAAAAGGCTTGACGTTGACAGTCATTTTTAACAAAAAATATTCAGGCAATAATTAGAAAAGAGGCCTGAATTTGACAGTCAATTTTAACAAGAAATATTCAAGCATTGATCAGAAAAGAGGCTTGAATTTGACAGTCAATTCGATAAGAAATATTCAAGAAATAATCAGAAACGAGGCTTGACTTTGACAGTCAATTTGATAAGAAATATTCAAGAAATAAGCAGCAAAAAAGCTTGACTTTGACAGTCAATTTGAGAAGAAATATTCAGGCAATTATCAGAAAAGAGGCTCGACTTTGGCAGTCAATTTGAACAAGAAATATTCAAGAAATAATCAGAAAAGAGGCTTGACTTTGACGGTTAATTTGACAAGAAATATTCAGGAGATATTCAGAAAAGAAGTTTAAATTTGAATGTCAATTTTAACAAGAAATATTCAGTAAATAATCAGGAAAGAGTCATGACTTTGACAGTCAAATTGACAATAAATATTCAGGAAATATTCAGAAAAAGGGCTTGAATTTAACAGTCAATTTTAACAAGAAATATTAAGACAATGATCAGAAAAGAGGCTTGACTTTGACAGTCAAGTTTAACAAGAAATATTTAAGAAATATTGAGAAATGAGGTCTGACTTCGACGGTCAATTTGATAAAAAATATTCAGGCGATAATCAGAAAGGATGCTTGACTTTGACAGTCAATTTGAACAAGAGATATTCAGGAAATATTCAAAAAAGAGGCTTGATTTTGACAGTCAATTGGACAAGAAATATTAAGGAAATATTCAGAAAAGAAGCTTGTTTTTGACAGTTACTTGGACAAGAACTATTCAGGAAATAATCTGAAAAAAGGCTTGAATTTGACAGTAACGTTTAACAAGTAATATTCAGGAAATATTCAGAAAAGATGCTTGAATTTGGCAGTCTATTTTAACAAGAAATATTCAGGCAATGATCAGAAAATAGGCTCGCCTTTGACAGTTAATTTGATAAGAAATATTCAAGAAATAATCAGAAAAGAGGTTTGACTTTGACAGTCAATTTGACAAGAAATATTCAGGCAATAATCAGAGAAGAGGCTTGACTTTGACAGTCAATTTGTCGAGAAATATTCAGGAAATATTCAAAAAAGAGTCTTGACTTTGACAGTTACTTTTAACAAGAAATATTTAGGAAATATGCAGAAAAGATTCTTGACTTTGACAGTCAATTTAAACAAGAAATATTTAGGCAATAATCAGAAAAGAGGCCTGAATTTGACAGTCAATTTTAACAAGAAATATTTAAGCATTGATCAGAAAAGAGGCTTGAATTCAACCGTCAATTCGATAAGAAATATCCAAGAAATAATCAGAAAAGAGGCTTGACTTTGACAGTTAATTTGAAAACAAATATTCAGGAAATATTCAGAAAAGAAGCTTAAGTTTGACTGTCAATTGTAACAAGTAATATTCAGTAAATAATCAGGAAAGAGTCATGACATTGACAGTCAAATTGACAAGAAATATTCGGGAATAAATCTGAAAAGAGGCTTGACTTTGAAAGTCAATTTGACAAGAATTATTCAGGCAATGAATTGAAAAGGCGCTTGACTTTGACAGTCAATGTACTAAAAAATATTCTATAAATAATCAGAAAAGAGGCTTGACTTTGACAGTCAATTTGACAAGAAATATTCAGGCAATAATCAGAGAAGAGGCTTGACTTTGACAGTCAATTTGTCGAGAAATATTCAGGATATATTCAAAAAAAAGTCTTGACTTTGACAGTTACTTTTAACAAGAAATATTTAGGGAATATGCAGAAAAGATTCTTGACTTTGACAGTCAATTTTAACAAGAAATATTCAGGCAATTATCAGAAAAGAGGCTTGACTTTGACAGTCATTTTGATAAGAAATATTCAAGTAATAATCAGAAAAGAGGCTTGACTTTGACAGTCAATTTGACAAGAAATATTCAGGCAATAATCAGAGAAGAGGCTTGACTTTGACAGTCAATTTGATAAGAAATATTCAAGAAATAAGCAGCAAAAAAGCTTGACTTTGACAGTCAATTTGACAAGAAATATTCAGGCAATTATCAGAAAAGAGGCTCGACTTTGGCAGTCAATTTGAACAAGAAATATTCAAGAAATAATCAGAAAAGAGGCTTGACTTTGACGGTTAATTTGACAAGAAATATTCAGGAGATATTCAGAAAAGAAGTTTAAATTTGAAAGTCAATTTTAACAAGAAATATTCAGTAAATAATCAGGAAAGAGTCATGACTTTGACAGTCAATTTGACGAGAAATATTCAGGCAATAATCAGAAAAGAGGCCTGAATTTGACAGTTAATTTAAACAAGAAATATTCAAGCATTGATCAGAAAAGAGGCTTGAATTCAACCGTCAATTCGATAAGAAATATCCAAGAAATAATCAGAAAAGAGGCTTGACTTTGACAGTTAATTTGAAAACAAATATTCAGGAAATATTCAGAAAAGAAGCTTAAGTTTGACTGTCAATTGTAACTAGTAATATTTAGTAAATAATCAGGAAAGAGTCATGACATTGACAGTCAAATTGACAAGAAATATTCGGGAATAAATCTGAAAAGAGGCTTGACTTTTAAAGTCAATTTGCCAAGAAATATTCAGGCAATGAATTGAAAAGGCGCTTGACTTTGACAGTCAATTTACTAAAAAATATTCTATAAATAATCAGAAAAGAGGCTTGACTTTGACAGTCAATTTGACAAGAAATATTCAGGCAATAATCAGAGAAAAGGCTTGACTTTGACAGTCAATTTGTCGAGAAATATTCAGGAAATATTCAAAAAAGAGTCTTGACTTTGACAGTTACTTTTAACAAGAAATATTTAGGAAATATGCAGAAAAGATTCTTGACTTTGACAGTCAATTTTAACAAGAAATATTCAGGCAATTATCAGAAAAGAGGCTTGACTTTGACAGTCATTTTGATAAGAAATATTCAAGTAATAATCAGAAAAAAGGCTTGACGTTGACAGTCATTTTTAACAAAAAATATTCAGGCAATAATTAGAAAAGAGGCCTGAATTTGACAGTCAATTTTAACAAGAAATATTCAAGCATTGATCAGAAAAGAGGCTTGAATTTGACAGTCAATTCGATAAGAAATATTCAAGAAATAATCAGAAACGAGGCTTGACTTTGACAGTCAATTTGATAAGAAATATTCAAGAAATAAGCAGCAAAAAAGCTTGACTTTGACAGTCAATTTGAGAAGAAATATTCAGGCAATTATCAGAAAAGAGGCTCGACTTTGGCAGTCAATTTGAACAAGAAATATTCAAGAAATAATCAGAAAAGAGGCTTGACTTTGACGGTTAATTTGACAAGAAATATTCAAGAGATATTCAGAAAAGAAGTTTAAATTTGAATGTCAATTTTAACAAGAAATATTCAGTAAATAATCAGGAAAGAGTCATGACTTTGACAGTCAAATTGACAATAAATATTCAGGAAATATTCAGAAAAAGGGCTTGAATTTAACAGTCAATTTTAACAAGAAATATTAAGACAATGATCAGAAAAGAGGCTTGACTTTGACAGTCAAGTTTAACAAGAAATATTTAAGAAATATTGAGAAATGAGGTCTGACTTCGACGGTCAATTTGATAAAAAATATTCAGGCGATAATCAGAAAGGATGCTTGACTTTGACAGTCAATTTGAACAAGAGATATTCAGGAAATATTCAAAAAAGAGGCTTGATTTTGACAGTCAATTGGACAAGAAATATTAAGGAAATATTCAGAAAAGAAGCTTGTTTTTGACAGTTACTTGGACAAGAACTATTCAGGAAATAATCTGAAAAAAGGCTTGAATTTGACAGTAACGTTTAACAAGTAATATTCAGGAAATATTCAGAAAAGATGCTTGAATTTGGCAGTCTATTTTAACAAGAAATATTCAGGCAATGATCAGAAAAGAGGCTCGCCTTTGACAGTTAATTTGATAAGAAATATTCAAGAAATAATCAGAAAAGAGGTTTGACTTTGACAGTCAATTTGACAAGAAATATTCAGGCAATAATCAGAGAAGAGGCTTGACTTTGACAGTCAATTTGTCGAGAAATATTCAGGAAATATTCAAAAAAGAGTCTTGACTTTGACAGTTACTTTTAACAAGAAATATTTAGGAAATATGCAGAAAAGATTCTTGACTTTGACAGTCAATTTTAACAAGAAATATTTAGGCAATAATCAGAAAAGAGGCCTGAATTTGACAGTCAATTTTAACAAGAAATATTTAAGCATTGATCAGAAAAGAGGCTTGAATTCAACCGTCAATTCGATAAGAAATATCCAAGAAATAATCAGAAAAGAGGCTTGACTTTGACAGTTAATTTGAAAACAAATATTCAGGAAATATTCAGAAAAGAAGCTTAAGTTTGACTGTCAATTGTAACAAGTAATATTCAGTAAATAATCAGGAAAGAGTCATGACATTGACAGTCAAATTGACAAGAAATATTCGGGAATAAATCTGAAAAGAGGCTTGACTTTGAAAGTCAATTTGACAAGAATTATTCAGGCAATGAATTGAAAAGGCGCTTGACTTTGACAGTCAATGTACTAAAAAATATTCTATAAATAATCAGAAAAGAGGCTTGACTTTGACAGTCAATTTGACAAGAAATATTCAGGCAATAATCAGAGAAGAGGCTTGACTTTGACAGTCAATTTGTCGAGAAATATTCAGGATATATTCAAAAAAAAGTCTTGACTTTGACAGTTACTTTTAACAAGAAATATTTAGGGAATATGCAGAAAAGATTCTTGACTTTGACAGTCAATTTTAACAAGAAATATTCAGGCAATTATCAGAAAAGAGGCTTGACTTTGACAGTCATTTTGATAAGAAATATTCAAGTAATAATCAGAAAAGAGGCTTGACTTTGACAGTCAATTTGACAAGAAATATTCAGGCAATAATCAGAGAAGAGGCTTGACTTTGACAGTCAATTTGATAAGAAATATTCAAGAAATAAGCAGCAAAAAAGCTTGACTTTGACAGTCAATTTGACAAGAAATATTCAGGCAATTATCAGAAAAGAGGCTCGACTTTGGCAGTCAATTTGAACAAGAAATATTCAAGAAATAATCAGAAAAGAGGCTTGACTTTGACGGTTAATTTGACAAGAAATATTCAGGAGATATTCAGAAAAGAAGTTTAAATTTGAAAGTCAATTTTAACAAGAAATATTCAGTAAATAATCAGGAAAGAGTCATGACTTTGACAGTCAATTTGACGAGAAATATTCAGGCAATAATCAGAAAAGAGGCCTGAATTTGACAGTTAATTTAAACAAGAAATATTCAAGCATTGATCAGAAAAGAGGCTTGAATTCAACCGTCAATTCGATAAGAAATATCCAAGAAATAATCAGAAAAGAGGCTTGACTTTGACAGTTAATTTGAAAACAAATATTCAGGAAATATTCAGAAAAGAAGCTTAAGTTTGACTGTCAATTGTAACTAGTAATATTTAGTAAATAATCAGGAAAGAGTCATGACATTGACAGTCAAATTGACAAGAAATATTCGGGAATAAATCTGAAAAGAGGCTTGACTTTGAAAGTCAATTTGCCAAGAAATATTCAGGCAATGAATTGAAAAGGCGCTTGACTTTGACAGTCAATTTACTAAAAAATATTCTATAAATAATCAGAAAAGAGGCTTGACTTTGACAGTCAATTTGACAAGAAATATTCAGGCAATAATCAGAGAAGAGGCTTGACTTTGACAGTCAATTTGTCGAGAAATATTCAGGAAATATTCAAAAAAGAGTCTTGACTTTGACAGTTACTTTTAACAAGAAATATTTAGGAAATATGCAGAAAAGATTCTTGACTTTGACAGTCAATTTTAACAAGAAATATTCAGGCAATTATCAGAAAAGAGGCTTGACTTTGACAGTCATTTTGATAAGAAATATTCAAGTAATAATCAGAAAAAAGGCTTGACGTTGACAGTCATTTTTAACAAAAAATATTCAGGCAATAATTAGAAAAGAGGCCTGAATTTGACAGTCAATTTTAACAAGAAATATTCAAGCATTGATCAGAAAAGAGGCTTGAATTTGACAGTCAATTCGATAAGAAATATTCAAGAAATAATCAGAAACGAGGCTTGACTTTGACAGTCAATTTGATAAGAAATATTCAAGAAATAAGCAGCAAAAAAGCTTGACTTTGACAGTCAATTTGAGAAGAAATATTCAGGCAATTATCAGAAAAGAGGCTCGACTTTGGCAGTCAATTTGAACAAGAAATATTCAAGAAATAATCAGAAAAGAGGCTTGACTTTGACGGTTAATTTGACAAGAAATATTCAGGAGATATTCAGAAAAGAAGTTTAAATTTGAATGTCAATTTTAACAAGAAATATTCAGTAAATAATCAGGAAAGAGTCATGACTTTGACAGTCAAATTGACAATAAATATTCAGGAAATATTCAGAAAAAGGGCTTGAATTTAACAGTCAATTTTAACAAGAAATATTAAGACAATGATCAGAAAAGAGGCTTGACTTTGACAGTCAAGTTTAACAAGAAATATTTAAGAAATATTGAGAAATGAGGTCTGACTTCGACGGTCAATTTGATAAAAAATATTCAGGCGATAATCAGAAAGGATGCTTGACTTTGACAGTCAATTTGAACAAGAGATATTCAGGAAATATTCAAAAAAGAGGCTTGATTTTGACAGTCAATTGGACAAGAAATATTAAGGAAATATTCAGAAAAGAAGCTTGTTTTTGACAGTTACTTGGACAAGAACTATTCAGGAAATAATCTGAAAAAAGGCTTGAATTTGACAGTAACGTTTAACAAGTAATATTCAGGAAATATTCAGAAAAGATGCTTGAATTTGGCAGTCTATTTTAACAAGAAATATTCAGGCAATGATCAGAAAAGAGGCTCGCCTTTGACAGTTAATTTGATAAGAAATATTCAAGAAATAATCAGAAAAGAGGTTTGACTTTGACAGTCAATTTGACAAGAAATATTCAGGCAATAATCAGAGAAGAGGCTTGACTTTGACAGTCAATTTGTCGAGAAATATTCAGGAAATATTCAAAAAAGAGTCTTGACTTTGACAGTTACTTTTAACAAGAAATATTTAGGAAATATGCAGAAAAGATTCTTGACTTTGACAGTCAATTTTAACAAGAAATATTTAGGCAATAATCAGAAAAGAGGCCTGAATTTGACAGTCAATTTAAACAAGAAATATTCAAGCATTGATCAGAAAAGAGGCTTGAATTCAACCGTCAATTCGATAAGAAATATCCAAGAAATAATCAGAAAAGAGGCTTGACTTTGACAGTTAATTTGAAAACAAATATTCAGGAAATATTCAGAAAAGAAGCTTAAGTTTGACTGTCAATTGTAACAAGTAATATTCAGTAAATAATCAGGAAAGAGTCATGACATTGACAGTCAAATTGACAAGAAATATTCGGGAATAAATCTGAAAAGAGGCTTGACTTTGAAAGTCAATTTGACAAGAATTATTCAGGCAATGAATTGAAAAGGCGCTTGACTTTGACAGTCAATGTACTAAAAAATATTCTATAAATAATCAGAAAAGAGGCTTGACTTTGACAGTCAATTTGACAAGAAATATTCAGGCAATTATCAGAAAAGAGGCTTGACTTTGACAGTCATTTTGATAAGAAATATTCAAGTAATAATCAGAAAAAAGGCTTGACGTTGACAGTCATTTTTAACAAAAAATATTCAGGCAATAATTAGAAAAGAGGCCTGAATTTGACAGTCAATTTTAACAAGAAATATTCAAGCATTGATCAGAAAAGAGGCTTGAATTTGACAGTCAATTCGATAAGAAATATTCAAGAAATAATCAGAAACGAGGCTTGACTTTGACAGTCAATTTGATAAGAAATATTCAAGAAATAAGCAGCAAAAAAGCTTGACTTTGACAGTCAATTTGACATGAAATATTCAGGCAATTATCAGAAAAGAGGCTCGACTTTGGCAGTCAATTTGAACAAGAAATATTCAAGAAATAATCAGAAAAGAGGCTTGACTTTGACGGTTAATTTGACAAGAAATATTCAGGAGATATTCAGAAAAGAAGTTTAAATTTGAAAGTCAATTTTAACAAGAAATATTCAGTAAATAATCAGGAAAGAGTCATGACTTTGACAGTCAAATTGACAAGAAATATTCAGGAATAAATCTGAAAAAAGGCTTGACTTTGAAAGTCAATTTGACAAGAAATATTCAGGCAATGAATTGAAAAGGCGCTTGACTTTGACAGTCAATATTAACAAAAACTATTCAGGAAATATTCAGAAAAGAGGCTTGAATGTGACAGTCAATTCAATAAGAAATATTCAAGAAATAATCAGAAACGAGGCTTGAGTTTGACAGTCAATTCGATAAGAGATACTCAAGAAATAATCAGAAAAGAGGATTGACTTTGATAGTTAATTTGACAAGAAATATTCAGGGAATAATTAGGAAAGAGTCATGAGTTTGACAGTCAATTTGACAAGAAATATTCAGGAATAAATCTGGAAAAACGCTTGACTTTGAAAGTCAATCTGACAAGAAATATTCAGGCATTGACCAGAAAAAGGGATTGACTTTGACCGTAAATTTGATAAGAAATATACAATAAATAATCAGAAAAGAAGCATGACTTTGACAGTCAATTTGACAAGAAATATTAAGGCAATAATCAGAAACGAAGCTTGACTTTGACAGTCAACTTTCACAAGAAACACTCAGGGAATATTCAGAAAAAAGGCTTGAATTTGACAGTAACGTTTAACAAGTAATATTCAGAAAATATTCAGAAAAGATGCTTGAATTTGACAGTCTATTTTAACAAGAAATATTCAGGCAATGATCAGAAAAAAGGCTCGCCGTTGACAGATAATTTGATAAGAAATATTCAAGAAATAATCAAAAAAGAGGTTTGACTTTGACAGTCAATTTGACAAGAAATATTCAGGCAATAATCAGAAAAGAGGCTCGACTTAAACAGTCAATTTTAACAAGAAATATTCAGGAAATATTAAAAAAAGAGCCTTGACTTTGACAGTCATTTTGATAAGAAATATTCTAATAATAATCAGAAAAGCGGCTTGACGTTGACAGACATTTGAAACAAAAAATATTCAGGCAATAATTAGCAAAGAAGCTTGACTTTGACAGTCAATTTGACAAGAAATATTCAGGCAATTATCAGAAAAGAGGCTTGACTTTGACAGTCATCTTTCACAACAAATATTCAGGAAATATTCAGAAAAGAGGCTTGCCTTCGACAGTCAATTTGACAAGAAATATTCAGGCAATAATGAGAAAAGAGGCTTGACTTTGACAGTCAATTTTAACAAGAAATATTCAGGCAATGATCAGAAAAGAGGCTTGTCTTCGACAGTCAATTTGATAAGAAATATTTAATAAATAATTAGAAAAGAGGCTTGACTTTGACAGTCAATTTACAAGAAATATTTAGTCAATAATCAGAAAAGAGGCTTGACTTTGACAGTCAACTTTCACAAGAAATATTCAGGAAATATTCAGAAAAGAGGCTCGACTTAAACAGTCAATTTAACCAAGAAATATTCAGTAAATAATTAGGAAAGAGTCATGACTTTGACAGTTAAATTGACAAGAAATATTTAGGAATGAATCTGAAAAGAGGCTTCAGCTTGACAGATAATTTTAACAAGAAATATTGAGGCAATAATCAGGAACGAGGCATGACTTTATTAGCCAATTTGACAAGATATATTTAGGAATAAATTCGAAAAGATGCTTGAAGTTGAAAGTCAATTTGACTAGAAATATTCAGGCAATGATCAGAAAAGGGGCTCGACTTTGACAGTCAATTTGATAAGAAATGTTCAATAAATAATCAGGAAAGAGGCTTGACATTGACAGTCAATTTTAACAAGAAATATTCAGGAAATAATCAGAAACAAGGTTTGCTTTGACAGTTAATTTGATAAGAAATATTCAAGAAATAAGCAGAAACGAGGTTTGACTTTGACAGTCAATTTGACAAGAAATATTTAGGCAAAAATCAGAAATGAAGCTCGTCGTTAACAGTCAATTTTAACAAGAAATATTCGGGAAATATTCAGAAACGGGGCTTGAATTTGACAGTCAATTTGAACAAGAAATATTCAGACAATGATCAGAAAAGAGGCTTGACTTTGACGGTCAAGTTTAACAAGAAATATTCAAGAAATATTGAGAAATGAGGTCTGACTTCGACAGTCATTTTAATAAAAAATATTCAAGCGATTATCACAAAAGATGCTTGACTTTGACAGTCAATTGGACACGAAATACTTAGAAAATATTCAGAAAAGAAGCTTGACTTCGACAGTCAATTGGACAAAAAATATTCAGAAAATAATCCGAAAAGAGGCTTTACTTTGACAGTCAATTTCAACAAGAAATAAACAGGAAATATTCAGAGAAGAGGCTTGACTTTGAGAGTCAATATGATGAAAAATATTCATGCAATAATCAGAAAAAAGGCTTGACTTTTCCAGTCATTTTAAACGAAAAATATTCAGGCAATAATCAGAAAAGAGGCTTGACTTTGAAAGTCAATTTGACGAGATATATTCAGGAAATATTCAGAAAAGAGGCTTGACTTTGACAGTAAATTTGACGAGAAATATTCAGGAAATATTCAGAAACGAGGCTCGACTTTGACAGTTACTTTTAACAAGAAATATTCAGGCAATTATCATCAAAGGTGCTTGACTTTGACAGTCATGTTGATAAGAAATATTCAAGTAATATTCAGAAAAGAGGCTTGACGTTTACGGTCATTTTTAACAAAAAATATTCAGGCAATAATCAGAAAAGAGGCCTGAATTTGACAGTCAATTTTAACAAGAAATATTCAAGCATTGATCAGAAAAGAGGCTTGAATTCAACAGTCAATTCGATAAGAAATATCCAAGAAATAATCAGAAAAGGGGCTTGACTTTGACAGTTAATTTGACAACAAATATTCAGGAAATATTCAGAAAAGAAGCTTAAGTTTGACTGTCAATTGTAACAAGTAATATTCAGTAAATAATCAGGAAAGAGTCATGACTTTGACAGTCAAATTGACAAGAAATATTGAGGAATAAATCTGAAAAGAGGCTTGACTTTGAAAGTCAATTCGACAAGAAATATTCCGGCAATGAATTGAAAAGGCGCTTGAATTTGACAGTCAATTTACTGAAAAATATTCTATAAATAATCAGAAAAGAGGCTTGACTTTGACAGTCAATTTGACAAGAAATATTCAGGCAATAATCAGAGAAGAGGCTTGACTTTGACAGTCAATTTGACGAGAAATATTCAGGAAATATTCAGAAAAGAGTCTTGACTTTGACAGTTACTTTAAACAAGAAATATTTAGAAAAAATGCAGAAAAGATTCTTGATTTTGACAGTCAATTTTAACAAGATATATTCAGGCAATTATCAGAAAAGAGGCTTCACTTTGACAGTCATTTTGATAAGAAATATTCAAGTAATAATCAGAAAAAAGGCTTGACGTTGACAGTCATTTTTAACAAAAAATATTCAGGCAATAATTAGAAAAGAGGCCTGAATTTGACAGTCAATTTTAACAAGAAATATTCAAGCATTGATCAGAAAAGAGGCTTGAATTTGACAGTCAATTCGATAAGAAATATTCAAGAAATAATCAGAAACGAGGCTTGACTTTGACAGTCAATTTGATAAGAAATATTCAAGAAATAATCAGCAAAGAAGCTTGACTTTGACAGTCAACTTGACAAGAAATATTCAGGCAATTATCAGAAAAGAGGCTCGACTTTGGCATTCAATTTGAACAAGAAATATTCAAGAAATAATCAGAAAAGAAGCTTGACTTTGACAGTCAATATTAACAAAAAATATTCAAGAAATATTCAGAAAAGAGGCTTAAGTTTGACAGATAATTTTAACAAGAAATATTCAGGCAATAATCAGGAACGAGGCATGACTTTGATAGCCAATTTGACAAGAAATATTTAGGAATAAATCTGAAAAGAGGCTTGAAGTTGAAAGTCAATTTGACTAGAAATATTCAGGCAATGATCAGAAAAGGGGCTTGACTTTGACAGTCAATTTGATAAGAAATGTTCAATAAATAATCAGGAAAGAGGCTTGACATTGACAGTCAATTTTAACAAGAAATATTCACGAAATAATCAGAAACGAGGTTTGCTTTGACAGTTAATTTGATAAGAAATATTCAAGAAATAATCACAAAAGTGGTTTGACTTTGACAGTCAATTTGACAAGAAATATTTAGGCAATAATCAGAAATGAAGCTCGTCGTTAACAGTCAATTTTAACAAGAAATATTCGGGAAATATCCAGAAACGGGGCTTGAATTTGACAGTCAATTTGAACAAGAAATATTCAGACAATGATCAGAAAAGAGGCTTGACTTTGACGGTCAAGTTTAACAAGAAATATTCAAGAAATATTGAGAAATGAGGTCTGACTTCGACAGTCATTTGAATAAAAAATATTCAAGCGATTATCACAAAAGATGCTTGACTTTGACAGTCAATTGGACACGAAATATTTAGAAAATATTCAGAAAAGAAGCTTGACTTCGACAGTCAATTGGACAAAAAATATTCAGGTAATAATCCGAAAAGAGGCTTTACTTTAACAGTCAATTTTAACAAGAAATAAACAGGAAATATTCAGAGAAGAGGCTTGACTTTGAGAGTCAATATGATGAAAAATATTCATGCAATAATCAGAAAAAAGGCTTGACTTTTCCAGTCATTTTAAACGAAAAATATTCAGGCAATAATCAGAAAAGAGGCTTGACTTTGAAAGTCAATTTGACGAGATATATTCAGGAAATATTCAGAAAAGAGGCTTGACTTTGACAGTCAAGTTGACGAGAAATATTCAGGAAATATTCAGAAACGAGGCTCGACTTGACAGTTACTTTTAACAAGAAATATTCAGGCAATTATCATCAAAGATGCTTGAATTTGACAGTCATGTTGATAAGAAATATTCAAGTAATATTCAGAAAAGAGGCTTGACGTTGACGGTCATTTTTAACAAAAAATATTCAGGCAATAATCAGAAAAGAGGCCTGAATTTGACAGTCAATTTTAACAAGAAATATTCAAGCATTGATCAGAAAAGAGGCTTGAATTCAACAGTCAATTCGATAAGAAATATCCAAGAAATAATCAGAAAAGAGGCTTGACTTTGACAGTTAATTTGACAACAAATATTCAGGAAATATTCAGAAAAGAAGCTTAAGTTTGACTGTCAATTGTAACAAGTAATATTCAGTAAATAATCAGGAAAGAGTCATGACTTTGACAGTCAAATTGACAAGAAATATTGAGGAATAAATCTGAAAAGAGGCTTGACTTTGAAAGTCAATTCGACAAGAAATATTCAGGCAATGAATTGAAAAGGCTCTTGACTTTGACAGTCAATTTACTGAAAAATATTCTATAAATAATCAGAAAAGAGGCTTGACTTTGACAGTCAATTTGACAAGAAATATTCAGGCGATAATCAGAGAAGAGGCTTGACTTTGACAGTCAATTTGACGAAAAATATTCAGGAAATATTCAGAAATGAGTCTTGACTTTGACAGTTACTTTGAACAAGGAATATTTAGAAAATATGCAGAAAAGATTCTTGACTTTGACAGTCAATTTTAACAAGATATATTCAGGCAATAATTAGAAAAGAGGCCTGAATTTGACAGTCAATTTTAACAAGAAATATTCAAGCATTGATCAGAAAAGAGGCTTGAATTTGACAGTCAATTCGATAAGAAATATCCAAGAAATAATCAGAAACGAGGCTTGACTTTGACAGTCAATTTGATAAGAAATATTCAAGAAATAATCAGCAAAGAAGCTTGACTTTGACAGTCAACTTGACAAGAAATACTCAGGAAATAATCAGGAACGAGTCATGAGTTTGACAGTCAATTTGACAAGAAATATTCAGGAATAAATCTGGAAAAACGCTTGACTTTGAAAGTCAATCTGACAAGAAATATTCAGGCATTGACCAGAAAAAGGGATTGACTTTGACCGTAAATTTGATAAGAAATATACAATAAATAATCAGAAAAGAAGCATGACTTTGACAGTCAATTTGACAAGAAATATTAAGGCAATAATCAGAAACGAAGCTCGACTTTGACAGTCAACTTTCACAAGAAACACTCAAGAAATATTCAGAAAAAAGGCTTGAATTTGACAGTAACGTTTAACAAGTAATATTCAGGAAATATTCAGAAAAGATGCTTGAATTTGACAGTCTATTTTAACAAGAAATATTGAGGCAATCATCAGAAAAAAGGCTCGCAGTTGACAGTTAATTTGATAAGAAATATTCAAGAAATAATCAAAAAAGAGGTTTGACTTTGACAGTCAATTTGACAAGAAATATTCAGGCAATAATCAGAAAAGAGTCTCGACTTAAACAGTCAATTTGAACAAGAAATATTCAGGAAATATTAAAAAAAAAGCCTTGACTTTGACAGTCATTTTGATAAGAAATATTCTAGTAATAATCAGAAAAGCGGCTTGACGTTGACAGACATTTTAAACAAAAAATATTCAGGCAATAATCAGCAAAGAAGCTTGACTTTGACAGTCAATTTGACAAGAAATATTCAGGCAATTATCAGAAAAGAGGCTTGACTTTGGCATTCAATTTGAACAAGAAAAATTCAAGAAATAATCAGAAAAGAGGCTTGACTTTGACAGTTAATTTGACAAGAAATATTCAGAAATATTCCGATAGGAAGTTTAAGTTTGACAGTCAATTTTAACAAGAAATATTCAGTAAATAATTAGGAAAGAGTCATGACTTTGACAGTTAAATTGACAAGAAATATTCAGGAATAAATCTGAAAAGAGGCTTGACTTTGAAAGTCAATTTGACAAGAAATATTAAGGCAATAATCAGAAAAGAGGCTTGACTTTGACAGTCAACTTTCACAAGAAATATTCAGGAAATATTCAGAAAAGAGGCTTGCCTTCGACAGTCAATTTGACAAGAAATATTCAGGCAATAATGAGAAAAGAGGCTTGACTTTGACAGTCAATTTTAACAAGAAATATACAGGCAATGATCAGAAAAGAGGCTTGTCTTCGACAGTCAATTTGATAAGAAATATTTAATAAATAATGAGAAAAGAGGCTTGACGTTGACAGTCAATTTACAAGAAATATTTAGGCGATAATCAGAAAAGAGGCTTGACTTTGACAGTCAACTTTCACAAGAAATATTCAGGAAATATTCAGAAAAGAGGCTCGACTTAAACAGTCAATTTTAACAAGAAATATTCAGGAAATATTAAAAAAAGAGCCTTGACTTTGACAGTCATTTTGATAACAAATATTCTAGTAATAATCAGAAAAGAGGCTTGACGTTGACAGACATTTTAAACCAAAAATATTCAGGCAATAATCAGCAAAGAAGCTTGACTTTGACAGTCAATTTGACAAGAAATATTCAGGCAATTATCAGAAAAGAGGCTTGACTTTGGCATTCAATTTGAACAAGAAATATTCAAGAAATAATCAGAAAAGAGGCTTGACTTTGACAGTTAATTTGACAAGAAATATTCGGAAATATTCCGATAGGAAGTTTAAGTTTGACAGTCAATTTTAACAAGAAATATTCAGTAAATAATTAGGAAAGTGTCATGACTTTGACAGTTAAATTGACAAGAAATATTCAGGAATAAATCTGAAAAGAGGCTTGACTTTGAAAGTCAATTTGACAAGAAATATTCAGGCAATAATCAGAAAAGAGGCTTGACTTTGACAGTCAACTTTCACAAGAAATATTCAGGAAATATTCAGAAAAGAGGCTTGCCTTCGACAGTCAATTTGACAAGAAATATTCAGGCAATAATGAGAAAAGAAGCATGACTTTGACAGTCAATTTTAACAAGAAATATTCAGGCAATGATCAGAAAAGAGGCTTGTCTTCGACAGTCAATTTGATAAGAAATATTTAAGAAATAATCAGAAATGAGGCTTGACTTTGACAGTCAATTTAACAAAAAATATTTAGGCAATATTCAGAAAAAAGGCTTGACTTTGACAGTAACTTTTAACAAGGAATATTCAGGCAATGATCAGAAAAGGGGCTCGACTTTGTCAGTCAATTTGATAAGAAATATTCAAGAAATGATCAGAAACAAGGCTTGACTTTGACAGTCAATATTAACAAAAAATATTCAAGAAATATTCAGAAAAGAGGCTTAAGTTTGACAGATAATTTTAACAAGAAATATTCAGGCAATAATCAGGAACGAGGCATGACTTTGATAGCCAATTTGACAAGAAATATTTAGGAATAAATCTGAAAAGAGGCTTGAAGTTGAAAGTCAATTTGACTAGAAATATTCAGGCAATGATCAGAAAAGGGGCTTGACTTTGACAGTCAATTTGATAAGAAATGTTCAATAAATAATCAGGAAAGAGGCTTGACATTGACAGTCAATTTTAACAAGAAATATTCAGGAAATAATCAGAAACAAGGTTTGCTTTGACAGTTAATTTGATAAGAAATATTCAAGAAATAATCAGAAAAGAGGTTTGACTTTGACAGTCAATTTGACAAGAAATATTTAGGCAATATTCAGAAATGAAGCTCGTCGTTAACAGTCAATTTTAACAAGAAATATTCGGGAAATATTCAGAAACGGGGCTTGAATTTGACAGTCAATTTGAACAAGAAATATTCAGACAATGATCAGAAAAGAGGCTTGACTTTGACGGTCAAGTTTAACAAGAAATATTCAAGAAATATTGAGAAATGAGGTCTGACTTCGACAGTCATTTTAATAAAAAAAATTTACGCGATTATCACAAAAGATGCTTGACTTTGACAGTCAATTGGACACGAAATATTTAGAAAATATTCAGAAAAGAAGCTTGACTTCGACAGTCAATTGGACAAAAAATATTCAGGAAATCATCCGAAAAGAGGCTTAACTTTAACAGTCAATTTTAACAAGAAATAAACAGGAAATATTCAGAGAAGAGGCTTGACTTTGAGAGTCAATATGATGAAAAATATTCATGCAATAATCAGAAAAAAGGCTTGACTTTTCCAGTCATTTTAAACGAAAAATATTCAGGCAATAATCAGAAAAGAGGCTTGACTTTGAAAGTCAATTTGACGAGATATATTCAGGAAATATTCAGAAAAGAGGCTTGACTTTGACAGTCAATTTGACGAGGAATATTCAGGAAATATTCAGAAAAGAGGCTTGACTTTGACAGTTACTTTTAACAAGAAATATTCAGGCAATTATCAGAAAAGATGCTTGACTTTGACAGTCATGTTGATAAGAAATATTCAAGTAATATTCAGAAAAGAGGCTTGACGTTGACGGTCATTTTTAACAAAAAATATTCAGGCAATAATCAGATAAGAGGCCTGAATTCGACAGTCAATTTTAACAAGAAATATTCAAGCAATGATCAGAAAAGAGGCTTGAATTCAACAGTCAATTCGATAAGAAATATCCAAGAAATAATCAGAAAAGAGGCTTAACTTTGACAGTTAATTTGACAACAAATATTCAGGAAATATTCAGAAAAGAAGCTTAAGTTTGACTGTCAATTGTAACAAGTAATATTCAGTAAATAATCAGGAAAGAGTCATGACTTTGACAGTCAAATTGACAAGAAATATGGAGGAATAAATCTGAAAAGAGGCTTGACTTTGAAAGTCAATTCGACAAGAAATATTCAGGCAATGAATTGAAAAGGCGCTTGACTTTGACAGTCAATTTACTGAAAAATATTCTATAAATAATCAGAAAAGAGGCTTGACTTTGCCGGTCAATTTGACAAGAAATATTCAGGCAATCATCAGAGAAGAGGCTTGACTTTGACAGTCAATTTGACGAGAAATATTCAGGAAATATTCGGAAAAGAGTCTTGACTTTGACAGTTACTTTTAACAAGGAATATTTAGAAAATATGCAGAAAAGATTCTTGACTTTGACAGTCAATTTTTTTTATAGGTATTTAATAGTAATTTTTAGGTATTTTGATAAGAAATATTCAAGTAATAATCAGAAAAAAGGCTTGACGTTGACTGTCATTTTTAACAAAGAATATTCAGGCAATAATTAGAAAAGAGGCCTGAATTTGACAGTCAATTTTAACAAGAAATATTCAAGCACTGATCAGAAAAGAGGCTTGTATTTGACAGTCAATTCGATAAGAAATATTCAAGAAATAATCAGAAACGAGGCTTGACTTTGACAGTCAATTTGATAGGAAATATTCAAGACATAATCAGCAAAGAAGCTTGACTTTGACAGTCAACTTGACAAGAAATATTCAGGCAATTATCAGAAAAGAGGCTCGACTTTGGCAGTCAATTTGAAAAAGAAATATTCAAGAAATAATCAGAAAAGAGGCTTGACTTTGACAGTTAATTTGACAAGAAATATTCAGGAGATATTCAGAAAAGAAGTTTAAATTTGAAAGTCAATTTTAACAAGAAATATTCAGTAAATAATCAGAAAAGAGTCATGAATTTGACAGTCAAATTGACAAGAAATATTCAGGAGTAAATCTGAAAAAAGGCTCGACTTTGACAGTCAATTCGTAAGAAATATTCAGGCAATAATCAGAAAAGAGGCTTGACTTTGACAGTCAATTTTCACAAGAAATAAACAGGAAATATTCAGAAAAGAAGCTTGACTCTGACAGTCAATTCGACAAGAAATATTCAGGCAATAATCAGGAAAGAGGCTTGACTTTGACAGTCAATTTTACAAGAGATATTCAGAAAATATTCAGAAAAGAGGCTTGAGTTTCACAGTTACTTTTAACAAGAAATATTCAGGAAATATGCAGAAAAGATTCTTGACTTTGACAGTCAATTTTAACGAGAAATATTCAGGCAATTATCAGAAAAGAGGCTTGACTTTGACAGTCAATTCGATAAGAGATACTCAAGAAACAATCAGAAAAGAGGATTGACTTTGATAGTTAATTTGACAAGAAATATTCAGGGAATAATTAGGAAAAAGGATTGACTTTGACAGTCGATTTGACAAGAAATACTCAGGAAATAATCAGGAAAGAGTCATGAGTTTGACAGTCAATTTGACAAGAAATATTCAGGAATAAATCCGGAAAAACGCTTGACTTTGAAAGTCAATCTGACAAGAAATATTCAGGCATTGACGAGAAAAAAGGATTGACTTTGACCGTAAATTTGATATGTAATATACAATAAATAATCAGAAAAGAAGCATGACTTTGACAGTCAATTTGACAAGAAATATTAAGGCAATAATCAGAAACGAAGCTCGACTTTGACAGTCAACTTTCACAAGAAACACTCAAGAAATATTCAGAAAAAAGGCTTGAATTTGACAGTAACGTTTAACAAGTAATATTCAGGAAATATTCAGAAAAGATGCTTGAATTTGACAGTCTATTTTAACAAGAAATATTGAGGCAATCATCAGAAAAAAGGCTCGCCGTTGACAGTTAATTTGATAAGAAATATTCAAGAAATAATCAAAAAAGAGGTTTGACTTTGACAGTCAATTTGACAAGAAATATTCAGGCAATAATCAGAAAAGAGTCTCGACTTAAACAGTCAATTTGAACAAGAAATATTCAGGAAATATTAAAAAAAAAGCCTTGACTTTGACAGTCATTTTGATAAGAAATATTCTAGTAATAATCAGAAAAGCGGCTTGACGTTGACAGACATTTTAAACAAAAAATATTCAGGCAATAATCAGCAAAGAAGCTTGACTTTGACAGTCAATTTGACAAGAAATATTCAGGCAATTATCAGAAAAGAGGCTTGACTTTGGCATTCAATTTGAACAAGAAAAATTCAAGAAATAATCAGAAAAGAGGCTTGACTTTGACAGTTAATTTGACAAGAAATATTCAGAAATATTCCGATAGGAAGTTTAAGTTTGACAGTCAATTTTAACAAGAAATATTCAGTAAATAATTAGGAAAGAGTCATGACTTTGACAGTTAAATTGACAAGAAATATTCAGGAATAAATCTGAAAAGAGGCTTGACTTTGAAAGTCAATTTGACAAGAAATATTAAGGCAATAATCAGAAAAGAGGCTTGACTTTGACAGTCAACTTTCACAAGAAATATTCAGGAAATATTCAGAAAAGAGGCTTGCCTTCGACAGTCAATTTGACAAGAAATATTCAGGCAATAATGAGAAAAGAGGCTTGACTTTGACAGTCAATTTTAACAAGAAATATACAGGCAATGATCAGAAAAGAGGCTTGTCTTCGACAGTCAATTTGATAAGAAATATTTAATAAATAATGAGAAAAGAGGCTTGACGTTGACAGTCAATTTACAAGAAATATTTAGGCGATAATCAGAAAAGAGGCTTGACTTTGACAGTCAACTTTCACAAGAAATATTCAGGAAATATTCAGAAAAGAGGCTCGACTTAAACAGTCAATTTTAACAAGAAATATTCAGGAAATATTAAAAAAAGAGCCTTGACTTTGACAGTCATTTTGATAACAAATATTCTAGTAATAATCAGAAAAGAGGCTTGACGTTGACAGACATTTTAAACCAAAAATATTCAGGCAATAATCAGCAAAGAAGCTTGACTTTGACAGTCAATTTGACAAGAAATATTCAGGCAATTATCAGAAAAGAGGCTTGACTTTGGCATTTAATTTGAACAAGAAATATTCAAGAAATAATCAGAAAAGAGGCTTGACTTTGACAGTTAATTTGACAAGAAATATTCGGAAATATTCCGATAGGAAGTTTAAGTTTGACAGTCAATTTTAACAAGAAATATTCAGTAAATAATTAGGAAAGTGTCATGACTTTGACAGTTAAATTGACAAGAAATATTCAGGAATAAATCTGAAAAGAGGCTTGACTTTGAAAGTCAATTTGACAAGAAATATTCAGGCAATAATCAGAAAAGAGGCTTGACTTTGACAGTCAACTTTCACAAGAAATATTCAGGAAATATTCAGAAAAGAGGCTTGCCTTCGACAGTCAATTTGACAAGAAATATTCAGGCAATAATGAGAAAAGAAGCATGACTTTGACAGTCAATTTTAACAAGAAATATTCAGGCAATGATCAGAAAAGAGGCTTGTCTTCGACAGTCAATTTGATAAGAAATATTTAAGAAATAATCAGAAATGAGGCTTGACTTTGACAGTCAATTCAACAAAAAATATTTAGGCAATATTCAGAAAAAAGGCTTGACTTTGACAGTAACTTTTAACAAGGAATATTCAGGCAATGATCAGAAAAGGGGCTCGACTTTGTCAGTCAATTTGATAAGAAATATTCAAGAAATGATCAGAAACAAGGCTTGACTTTGACAGTCAATATTAACAAAAAATATTCAAGAAATATTCAGAAAAGAGGCTTAAGTTTGACAGATAATTTTAACAAGAAATATTCAGGCAATAATCAGGAACGAGGCATGACTTTGATAGCCAATTTGACAAGAAATATTTAGGAATAAATCTGAAAAGAGGCTTGAAGTTGAAAGTCAATTTGACTAGAAATATTCAGGCAATGATCAGAAAAGGGGCTTGACTTTGACAGTCAATTTGATAAGAAATGTTCAATAAATAATCAGGAAAGAGGCTTGACATTGACAGTCAATTTTAACAAGAAATATTCAGGAAATAATCAGAAACAAGGTTTGCTTTGACAGTTAATTTGATAAGAAATATTCAAGAAATAATCAGAAAAGAGGTTTGACTTTGACAGTCAATTTGACAAGAAATATTTAGGCAATATTCAGAAATGAAGCTCGTCGTTAACAGTCAATTTTAACAAGAAATATTCGGGAAATATTCAGAAACGGGGCTTGAATTTGACAGTCAATTTGAACAAGAAATATTCAGACAATGATCAGAAAAGAGGCTTGACTTTGACGGTCAAGTTTAACAAGAAATATTCAAGAAATATTGAGAAATGAGGTCTGACTTCGACAGTCATTTTAATAAAAAAAATTTACGCGATTATCACAAAAGATGCTTGACTTTGACAGTCAATTGGACACGAAATATTTAGAAAATATTCAGAAAAGAAGCTTGACTTCGACAGTCAATTGGACAAAAAATATTCAGGAAATCATCCGAAAAGAGGCTTAACTTTAACAGTCAATTTTAACAAGAAATAAACAGGAAATATTCAGAGAAGAGGCTTGACTTTGAGAGTCAATATGATGAAAAATATTCATGCAATAATCAGAAAAAAGGCTTGACTTTTCCAGTCATTTTAAACGAAAAATATTCAGGCAATAATCAGAAAAGAGGCTTGACTTTGAAAGTCAATTTGACGAGATATATTCAGGAAATATTCAGAAAAGAGGCTTGACTTTGACAGTCAATTTGACGAGGAATATTCAGGAAATATTCAGAAAAGAGGCTTGACTTTGACAGTTACTTTTAACAAGAAATATTCAGGCAATTATCAGAAAAGATGCTTGACTTTGACAGTCATGTTGATAAGAAATATTCAAGTAATATTCAGAAAAGAGGCTTGACGTTGACGGTCATTTTTAACAAAAAATATTCAGGCAATAATCAGATAAGAGGCCTGAATTCGACAGTCAATTTTAACAAGAAATATTCAAGCAATGATCAGAAAAGAGGCTTGAATTCAACAGTCAATTCGATAAGAAATATCCAAGAAATAATCAGAAAAGAGGCTTAACTTTGACAGTTAATTTGACAACAAATATTCAGGAAATATTCAGAAAAGAAGCTTAAGTTTGACTGTCAATTGTAACAAGTAATATTCAGTAAATAATCAGGAAAGAGTCATGACTTTGACAGTCAAATTGACAAGAAATATGGAGGAATAAATCTGAAAAGAGGCTTGACTTTGAAAGTCAATTCGACAAGAAATATTCAGGCAATGAATTGAAAAGGCGCTTGACTTTGACAGTCAATTTACTGAAAAATATTCTATAAATAATCAGAAAAGAGGCTTGACTTTGCCGGTCAATTTGACAAGAAATATTCAGGCAATCATCAGAGAAGAGGCTTGACTTTGACAGTCAATTTGACGAGAAATATTCAGGAAATATTCGGAAAAGAGTCTTGACTTTGACAGTTACTTTTAACAAGGAATATTTAGAAAATATGCAGAAAAGATTCTTGACTTTGACAGTCAATTTTTTTTATAGGTATTTAATAGTAATTTTTAGGTATTTTGATAAGAAATATTCAAGTAATAATCAGAAAAAAGGCTTGACGTTGACTGTCATTTTTAACAAAGAATATTCAGGCAATAATTAGAAAAGAGGCCTGAATTTGACAGTCAATTTTAACAAGAAATATTCAAGCACTGATCAGAAAAGAGGCTTGTATTTGACAGTCAATTCGATAAGAAATATTCAAGAAATAATCAGAAACGAGGCTTGACTTTGACAGTCAATTTGATAGGAAATATTCAAGACATAATCAGCAAAGAAGCTTGACTTTGACAGTCAACTTGACAAGAAATATTCAGGCAATTATCAGAAAAGAGGCTCGACTTTGGCAGTCAATTTGAAAAAGAAATATTCAAGAAATAATCAGAAAAGAGGCTTGACTTTGACAGTTAATTTGACAAGAAATATTCAGGAGATATTCAGAAAAGAAGTTTAAATTTGAAAGTCAATTTTAACAAGAAATATTCAGTAAATAATCAGAAAAGAGTCATGAATTTGACAGTCAAATTGACAAGAAATATTCAGGAGTAAATCTGAAAAAAGGCTCGACTTTGACAGTCAATTCGTAAGAAATATTCAGGCAATAATCAGAAAAGAGGCTTGACTTTGACAGTCAATTTTCACAAGAAATAAACAGGAAATATTCAGAAAAGAAGCTTGACTCTGACAGTCAATTCGACAAGAAATATTCAGGCAATAATCAGGAAAGAGGCTTGACTTTGACAGTCAATTTTACAAGAGATATTCAGAAAATATTCAGAAAAGAGGCTTGAGTTTCACGGTTACTTTTAACAAGAAATATTCAGGAAATATGCAGAAAAGATTCTTGACTTTGACAGTCAATTTTAACGAGAAATATTCAGGCAATTATCAGAAAAGAGGCTTGACTTTGACAGTCAATTCGATAAGAGATACTCAAGAAACAATCAGAAAAGAGGATTGACTTTGATAGTTAATTTGACAAGAAATATTCAGGGAATAATTAGGAAAAAGGATTGACTTTTACAGTCGATTTGACAAGAAATACTCAGGAAATAATCAGGAAAGAGTCATGAGTTTGACAGTCAATTTGACAAGAAATATTCAGGAATAAATCCGGAAAAACGCTTGACTTTGAAAGTCAATCTGACAAGAAATATTCAGGCATTGACGAGAAAAAGGGATTGACTTTGACCGTAAATTTGATATGTAATATACAATAAATAATCAGAAAAGAAGCATGACTTTGACAGTCAATTTGACAAGAAATATTAAGGCAATAATCAGAAACGAAGCTTGACTTTGACAGTCAACTTTCACAAGAAACACTCAGGAAATATTCAGAAAAAAGGCTTGAATTTGACAGTAACGTTTAACAAGTAATATTTAGGAAATATTCAGAAAAGATGCTTGAATTTGACAGTCTATTTTAACAAGAAATATTCAGGCAATGATCAGAAAAAAGGCTCGCCGTTGACAGTTAATTTGATAAGAAATATTCAAGAAATAATCAAAAAAGAGGTTTGACTTTGACAGTCAATTTGACAAGAAATATTCAGGCAATAATCAGAAAAGAGGCTCGACTTAAACAGTCAATTTTAACAAGAAATATTCAGGAAATATTAAAAAAAGAGCCTTGACTTTGACGGTCATTTTGATAAGAAATATTCTAGTAATAATCAGAAAAGAGGCTTGACGTTGACAGACATTTTAAACAAAAAATATTCAGGCAATAATCAGCAAAGAAGCTTGACTTTGACAGTCAATTTGACAAGAAATATTCAGGCAATTATCAGAAAAGAGGCTTGACTTTAACATTCAATTTGAACAAGAAATATTCAAGAAATAATCAGAAAAGAGGCTTGACTTTGACAGTTAATTTGACAAGAAATATTCGGAAATATTCCGATAGGAAGTTTAAGTTTGACAGTCAATTTTAACAAGAAATATTCAGTAAATAATTAGGAAAGAGTCATGACTTTGACAGTTAAATTGACAAGAAATATTTAGGAATGAATCTGAAAAGAGGCTTGACTTTGAAAGTCAATTTGACAAGAAATATTCAGGCAATAATCAGAAAAGAGGCTTGACTTTGACAGTCAACTTTCACAAAAAATATTCAGGAAATATTCAGAAAAGAGGCTTGCCTTCGACAGTCAATTTGACAAGAAATATTCAGGCAATAATGAGAAAAGAGGCTTGACTTTGACAGTCAATTTTAACAAGAAATATTCAGGCAATGATCAGAAGAGAGGCTTGTCTTCGACAGTCAATTTGATAAGAAATATCTAAGAAATAATCAGAAATGAGGCTTGACTTCGACAGTCAATTTAACAAGAAATATTTAGGCAATATTCAGAAAAGAGGCTTGACTTTGACAGTAACTTTTAACAAGGAATATTCAGGCAATGATCAGAAAAGGGGCTCGACTTTGTCAGTCAATTTGATAAGAAATATTCAAGAAATGATCAGAAAAAAGGCTTGACTTTGACAGTCAAGTTTAACAAGAAATATTCAAGAAATATTGAGAAATGAGGTCTGACTTCGACAGTCATTTTAATAAAAAATATTCAAGCGATTATCACAAAAGATGCTTGACTTTGACAGTCAATTGGACACGAAATACTTAGAAAATATTCAGAAAAGAAGCTTGACTTTGACAGTCAATTGGACAAAAAATATTCAGAAAATAATCAGAAAAGAGGCTTGACTTTGACAGTCAAGTTTAACAAGAAATATTCAAGAAATATTGAGAAATGAGGTCTGACTTCGACAGTCATTTTAATAAAAAATATTCAAGCGATTATCACAAAAGATGCTTGACTTTGACAGTCAATTGGACACGAAATACTTAGAAAATATTCAGAAAAGAAGCTTGACTTTGACAGTCAATTTGACGAGATATATTCAGGAAATATTCAGAAAAGAGGCTTGACTTTGACAGTCAATTTGACGAGAAATATTCAGGAAATATTCAGAAAAGAGGCTTGACTTTGACAGTTACTTTTAACAAGAAATATTCAGGCAAGTATCGGAAAAGATGCTTGACTTTGACAGTCATGTTGATAAGAAATATTCAAGTAATATTCAGAAAAGAGGCTTGACGTTGACGGTCATTTTTAACAAAAAATATTCAGGCAATAATCAGAAAAGAGGCCTGAATTTGACAGTCAATTTTAACAAGAAATATTCAAGCATTGATCAGAAAAGAGGCTTGAATTCAACAGTCAATTCGATAAGAAATATCCAAGAAATAATCAGAAAAGAGGCTTGACTTTGACAGTTTATTTGACAACAAATATTCAGGAAATATTCAGAAAAGAAGCTTAAGTTTGACTGTCAATTGTAACAAGTAATATTCAGTAAATAATCAGGAAAGAGTCATGACTTTGACAGTCAAATTGACAAGAAATATCGAGGAATAAATCTGAAAAGAGGCTTGACTTTGAAAGTCAATTCGACAAGAAATATTCAGGCAATGAATTGAAAAGGCGCCTGACTTTGACGGTCAATTTACTGAAAAATATTCTATAAATAATCAGAAAAGAGGCTTGACTTTGACAGTCAATTTGACAAGAAATATTCAGGCAATAATCAGAGAAGAGGCTTGACTTTGACAGTCAATTTGACGAGAAATATTAAGGAAATATTCAGAAAAGAGTCTTGACTTTGACAGTTACTTTTAACAAGAAATATTTAGAAAATATGCAGAAAAGATTCTTGACTTTGACAGTCAATTTTATCAAGATATATTCAGGCAATTATCAGAAAAGAGGCTTCACTTCGACAGTCATTTTGATAAGAAATATTCAAGTAATAATCAGAAAAAAGGCTTGACGTTGACAGTCATTTTTAACAAAAAATATTCAGGCAAGAATTAGAAAAGAGGCCTGAATTTGACAGTCAATTTTAACAAGAAATATTCAAGCATTGATCAGAAAAGAGGTTTGAATTTGACAGTCAATTCGATAAGAAATATTCAAGAAATAATCAGAAACGAGGCTTGACTTTGACAGTCAATTTGATAAGAAATATTCAAGAAATAATCAGCAAAGAAGCTTGACTTTGACAGTCAACTTGACAAGAAATATTCAGGCAATTATCAGAAAAGAGGCTCGACTTTGGCAGTCAATTTGAAAAAGAAATATTCAAGAAATAATCAGAAAAGAGGCTTGACTTTGACAGTTAATTTGACAAGAAATATTCAGGAGATATTCAGAAAAGAAGTTTAAATTTGAAAGTCAATTTTAACAAGAAATATTCAGTAAATAATCAGGAAAGAGTCATGAATTTGACAGTCAAATTGACAAGAAATATTCAGGAATAAATCTGAAAAAAGGCTCGACTTTGAAAGTCAATTTGACAAGATATATTCAGGCAATGAATTGAAAAGGCGCTTGACTTTGACAGTCAGTTAAATAAGAAATAATCAATAAATTATCAGAAAAGAGGCTTGACTTTGACAGTCAATTTTACAAGAGATATTCAGGAAATATTCAGAAAAGAGGCTTGACTTAGACAGTCAGTTTTAAAAAGAATTATCCAGGAAATATTCAGAAAAGAGGCTTGACTTTGACAGTCAATTTGACAAGAAATATTCAGGAAATATTCAGAAAAGAGGCTTGACTGTGACAGTCAATTCGACAAGAAATATTCAGGCAATAATCAGGAAAGAGGCTTGACTTTGACAGTCAATTTTACAAGAGATATTCAGGAAATATTCAGAAAAGAGGCTTGACTTAGAGAGTCAGTTTTAAAAAGAATTATCCAGGAAATATTCAGAAAAGAGGCTTGACTTTGACAGTCAATTTGACAAGAAATATTCAGGAAATATTCAGAAAAGAGGCTTGACTGTGACAGTCAATTTGACAAGAAATATTCAGGAAATAATCTGAAAAGAGGCTTGACTTTGACAGTCAATTTCTACAAGTAATATTCAGGCAATGATCAGAAATGAGGCTTGACTTCGACAGTCAGTTTGATAAGAAATATTCAATAAATAATAAGAAAAGAGGCTTGACTTTGACAGTCAATTTACAAGAAATATTTAGGCAATAATCAGAAAAGAGGCTTGACTTTGACAGTCAACTTTCACAAGAAATATTCAGGGAATATTCAGAAAAGAGGCTCGACTTAAACAGTCAATTTTAACAAGAAATATTCAGGAAATATTAAAAACAGAGCCTTGACTTTGACAGTCATTTTGATAAGAAATATTCTAGTAATAATCAGAAAAGAGGCTTGACGTTGACAGACATTTTAAACAAAAAATATTCAGGCAATAATCAGCAAAGAAGCTTGACTTTGACAGTCAATTTGACAAGAAATATTCAGGCAATTATCAGAAAAGAGGCTTGACTTTGGCATTCAATTTGAACAAGAAATATTCAAGAAATAATCAGAAAAGAGGCTTGACTTTGACAGTCAATTCGACAAGAAATATTCAGGCAATAATGAGAAAAGAGGCTTGACTTTGACAGTCAATTTTAACAAGAAATATTCAGGCAATGATCAGAAGAGAGGCTTGTCTTCGACAGTCAATTTGATAAGAAATATTTAAGAAATAATCAGAAATGAGGCTTGACTTTGACAGTCAATTTAACAAGAAATATTTAGGCAATATTCAGAAAAGAGGCTTGACTTTGACAGTAACTTTTAACAAGGAATATTCAGGCAATGATCAGAAAAGGGGCTCGACTTTGTCAGTCAATTTGATAAGAAATATTCAAGAAATGATCAGAAAAAAGGCTTGACTTTGACAGTCAATATTAACAAAAAATATTCAAGAAATATTCAGAAAAGAGGCTTAAGCTTGACAGATAATTTTAACAAGAAATATTGAGGCAATTATCAGGAACGAGGCATGACTTTAATAGCCAATTTGACAAGAAATATTTAGGAATAAATCTGAAAAGAGGCTGGAAGTTGAAAGTCAATTTGACTAGAAATATTCAGGCAATGATCAGAAAAGGGGCTTGACTTTGACAGTCAATTTGATAAGAAATGTTCAATAAATAATCAGGAAAGAGGCTTGACTTTGACAGTCAATTTTAACAAGAAATATTCAGGAAATAATCAGAAACAAGGTTTGCTTTGACAGTTAATTTGATAAGAAATATTCAAGAAATAATCAGAAAAGAGGTTTGACTTTGACAGTCAATTTGACAAGAAATATTTAGGCAATAATCAGAAATGAAGCTCGTCTTTAACAGTCAATTTGAACAAGAAATATTCGGGAAATATTCAGAAACGGGGCTTGAATTTGACAGTTAATTTGAACAAGAAATATTCAGACAATGATCAGAAAAGAGGCTTGACTTTGACAGTCAAGTTTAACAAGAAATATTCAAGAAATATTGAGAAATGAGGTCTGACTTCGACAGTCATTTTCATAAAAAATATTCAAGCGATTATCACAAAAGATGCTTGAAATTGACAGTCAATTGGACACGAAATACTTAGAAAATATTCAGAAAAGAAGCTTGACTTTGACAGTCAATTGGACAAAAAATATTCAGAAAATAATCCGAAAAGAGGCTTTACTTTAACAGTCAATTTTAACAAGAAATAAACAGGAAATATTCAGAGAAGAGGCTTGACTTTGAGAGTCAATATGATGAAAAATATTTATGCAATAATTAGAAAAAAGGCTTGACTTTGACAGTCATGTTGAACGAAAAATATTCAGGCAATAATCAGAAAAGAGGCTTGACTTTGAAAGTTAATTTGACGAGATATATTCAGGAAATATTCAGAAAAGAGGCTTGACTTTGACAGTCAATTTGACGAGAAATATTCAGGAAATATTCAGAAAAGAGGCTTGACTTTGACAGTTACTTTTAACAAGAAATATTCAGGCAATTATCGGAAAAGATGCTTGACTTTGACAGTCATGTTGATAAGAAATATTCAAGTAATATTCAGAAAAGAGGCTTGACGTTGACAGTTAATTTGACAACAAATATTCAGGAAATATTCAGAAAAGAAGCTTAAGTTTGACTGTCAATTGTAACAAGTAATATTCAGTAAATAATCAGGAAAGAGTCATGACTTTGACAGTCAAATTGACAAGAAATATTGAGGAATAAATCTGAAAAGAGGCTTGACTTTGAAAGTCAATTCGACAAGAAATATTCAGGCAATGAATTGAAAAGGCGCTTGACTTTGACGGTCAATTTACTGAAAAATATTCTATAAATAATCAGAAAAGAGGCTTGACTTTGACAGTCAATTTGACAAGAAATATTCAGGCAATAATCAGAGAAGAGGCTTGACTTTGACAGTCAATTTGACGAGAAATATTAAGGAAATATTCAGAAAAGAGTCTTGACTTTGACAGTTACTTTTAACAAGAAATATTTAGAAAATATGCAGAAAAGATTCTTGACTTTGACAGTCATTTTTAACAAAAAATATTCAGGCAAGAATTAGAAAAGAGGCCTGAATTTGACAGTCAATTTTAACAAGAAATATTCAAGCATTGATCAGAAAAGAGGTTTGAATTTGACAGTCAATTCGATAAGAAATATTCAAGAAATAATCAGAAACGAGGCTTGACTTTGACAGTCAATTTGATAAGAAATATTCAAGAAATAATCAGCAAAGAAGCTTGACTTTGACAGTCAACTTGACAAGAAATATTCAGGCAATTATCAGAAAAGAGGCTCGACTTTGGCAGTCAATTTGAAAAAGAAATATTCAAGAAATAATCAGAAAAGAGGCTTGACTTTGACAGTTAATTCGACAAGAAATATTCAGGAGATATTCAGAAAAGAAGTTTAAATTTGAAAGTCAATTTTAACAAGAAATATTCAGTAAATAATCAGGAAAGAGTCATGAATTTGACAGTCAAATTGACAAGAAATATTCAGGAATAAATCTGAAAAAAGGCTCGACTTTGAAAGTCAATTTGACAAGAAATATTCAGGCAATGAATTGAAAAGGCGCTTGACTTTGACAGTCAGTTAAATAAGAAATAATCAATAAATTATCAGAAAAGAGGCTTGACTTTGACAGTCAATTTGACAAGAAATATTCAGGCAATTATCTGAAAAGTGGCTCGACTTTGACAGTCAATTCGTAAGAAATATTCAGGCAATAATCAGGAAAGAGGCTTGACTTTGACAGTCAATCTTACAAGAGATATTCAGGAAATATTCAGAAAAGAGGCTTGACTTAGACAGTCAGTTTTAAAAAGAATTATCCAGGAAATATTCAGAAAAGAGGCTTGACTTTGACAGTCAATTTGACAAGAAATATTCAGGAAATATTCAGAAAAGAGGCTTGACTGTGACAGTCAATTCGACAAGAAATATTCAGGCAATAATCAGGAAAGAGGCTTGACTTTGACAGTCAATTTTACAAGAGATATTCAGGAAATATTCAGAAAAGAGGCTTGACTTAGACAGTCAGTTTTAAAAAGAATTATCCAGGAAATATTCAGAAAAGAGGCTTGACTTTGACAGTCAATTTGACAAGAAATATTCAGGAAATATTCAGAAAAGAGGCTTAACTGTGACAGTCAATTTGACAACAAATATTCAGGAAATAATCTGAAAAGAGGCTTGACTTTGACAGTCAATTTCTACGAGTAATATTCAGGCAATGATCAGAAATGAGGCTTGACTTCGACAGTCAGTTTGATAAGAAATATTCAATAAATAATTAGAAAAGAGGCTTGACTTTGACAGTCAATTTACAAGAAATATTTAGGCAATAATCAGAAAAGAGGCTTGACTTTGACAGTCAACTTTCACAAGAAATATTCAGGGAATATTCAGAAAAGAGGCTCGACTTAAACAGTCAATTTTAACAAGAAATTTTAAGGAAATATTAAAAACAGAGCCTTGACTTTGACAGTCATTTTGATAAGAAATATTCTAGTAATAATCAGAAAAGAGGCTTGACGTTGACAGACATTTTAAACAAAAAATATTCAGGCCATAATCAGCAAAGAAGCTTGACTTTGACAGTCAATTTGACAAGAAATATTCAGGCAATTATCAGAAAAGAGGCTTGACTTTGGCATTCAATTTGAACAAGAAATATTCAAGAAATAATCAGAAAAGAGGCTTGACTTTGAAAGTCAATTTGACGAGATATATTCAGGAAATATTCAGAAAAGAGGCTTGACTTTGACAGTCAATTTGACGAGAAATATTCAGGAAATATTCAGAAAAGAGGCTTGACTTTGACAGTTACTTTTAACAAGAAATATTCAGGCAATTATCGGAAAAGATGCTTGACTTTGACAGTCATGTTGATAAGAAATATTCAAGTAATATTCAGAAAAGAGGCTTGACGTTGACGGTCATTTTTAACAGAAAATATTCAGGCAATAATCAGAAAAGAGGCCTGAATTTGACAGTCAATTTTAACAAGAAATATTCAAGCATTGATCAGAAAAGAGGCTTGAATTCAACAGTCAATTCGATAAGAAATATCCAAGAAATAATCAGAAAAGAGGCTTGACTTTGACAGTTAATTTGACAACAAATATTCAGGAAATATTCAGAAAAGAAGCTTAAGTTTGACTGTCAATTGTAACAAGTAATATTCAGTAAATAATCAGGAAAGAGTCATGACTTTGACAGTCAAATTGACAAGAAATATTGAGGAATAAATCTGAAAAGAGGCTTGACTTTGAAAGTCAATTCGACAAGAAATATTCAGGCAATGAATTGAAGAGGCGCTTGACTTTGACAGTCAATTTACTGAAAAATATTCTATAAATAATCAGAAAAGAGGCTTGACTTTGCCAGTCAATTTGACAAGAAATATTCAGGCAATAATCAGAGAAGAGGCTTGACTTTGACAGTCAATTTGACGAGAAATATTCAGGAAATATTCGGAAAAGAGTCTTGACTTTGACAGTTACTTTTAACAAGGAATATTTAGAAAATATGCAGAAAAGATTCTTGAATTTGACAGTCAATTTTAACAAGATATATTCAGGCAATTATCAGAAAAGAGGCTTCACTTTGACAGGTATTTTGATAAGAAATATTCAAGTAATAATCAGAAAAAAGGCTTGACGTTGACAGTCATTTTTAACAAAACATATTCAGGCAATAATTAGAAAAGAGGCCTGAATTTGACAGTCAATTTTAACAAGAAATATTCAAGCACTGATCAGAAAAGAGGCTTGTATTTGACAGTCAACTTGACAAGAAATATTCAGGCAATTATCAGAAAAGAGGCTCGACTTTGGCAGTCAATTTGAAAAAGAAATATTCAAGAAATAATCAGAAAAGAGGCTTGACTTTGACAGTTAATTTGACAAGAAATATTCAGGAGATATTCAGAAAAGAAGTTTAAATTTGAAAGTCAATTTTAACATGAAATATTCAGTGAATAATCAGGAAAGAGTCATGAATTTGACAGTCAAATTGACAAGAAATATTCAGGAGTAAATCTGAAAAAAGGCTCGACTTTGAAAGTCAATTTGACAAGAAATATTCAGGCAATGAATTGAAAAGGCGCTTGACTTTGACAGTCAGTTAAATAAGAAATATTCAATAAATTATCAGAAAAGAGGCTTGACTTTGACAGTCAATTTGACAAGAAATATTCAGGCAATTATCTGAAAAGTGGCTCGACTTTGACAGTCAATTCGTAAGAAATATTCAGGCAATAATCAGAAAAGAGGCTTGACTTTGACAGTCAATTTTCACAAGAAATAAACAGGAAATATTCAGAAAAGAAGCTTGACTCTGACAGTCAATTCGACAAGAAATATTCAGGCAATAATCAGGAAAGAGGCATGACTTTGACGGTCAATTTTACAAGAGATATTCAGAAAATATTCAGAAAAGAGGCTTGAGTTTCACAGTTACTTTTAACAAGAAATATTCAGGAAATATGCAGAAAAGATTCTTGACTTTGACAGTCAATTTTAACGAGAAATATTCAGGCAATTATCAGAAAAGAGGCTTGACTTTGACAGTCAATTCGATAAGAGATACTCAAGAAACAATCAGAAAAGAGGATTGACTTTGATAGTTAATTTGACAAGAAATATTCAGGCAATAATTAGGAAAAAGGATTGACTTTGACAGTCGATTTGACAAGAAATACTCAGGAAATAATCAGGAAAGAGTCATGAGTTTGACAGTCAATTTGACAAGAAATATTCAGGAATAAATCCGGAAAAACGCTTGACTTTGAAAGTCAATCTGACAAGAAATATTCAGGCATTGACCAGAAAAAGGGATTGACTTTGACCGTAAATTTGATATGTAATATACAATAAATAATCAGAAAAGAAGCATGACTTTGACAGTCAATTTGACAAGAAATATTAAGGCAATAATCAGAAACGAAGCTTGACTTTGACAGTCAACTTTCACAAGAAACACTCAGGAAATATTCAGAAAAAAGGCTTGAATTTGACAGTAACGTTTAACAAGTAATATTCAGGAAATATTCAGAAAAGATGCTTGAATTTGACAGTCTATTTTAACAAGAAATATTCAGGCAATGATCAGAAAAAAGGCTCGCCGTTGACAGTTAATTTGATAAGAAATATTCAAGAAATAATCAAAAAAGAGGTTTGACTTTGACAGTCAATTTGACAAGAAATATTCAGGCAATAATCAGAAAAGAGGCTCGACTTAAACAGTCAATTTTAACAAGAAATATTCAGGAAATATTAAAAAAAGAGCCTTGACTTTGACGGTCATTTTGATAAGAAATATTCTAGTAATAATCAGAAAAGAGGCTTGACGTTGACAGACATTTTAAAAAAAAAATATTCAGGCAATAATCAGCAAAGAAGCTTGACTTTGACAGTCAATTTGACAAGAAATATTCAGGCAATTATCAGAAAAGAGGCTTGACTTTAACATTCAATTTGAACAAGAAATATTCAAGAAATAATCAGAAAAGAGGCTTGACTTTGACAGTTAATTTGACAAGAAATATTCGGAAATATTCCGATAGGAAGTTTAAGTTTGACAGTCAATTTTAACAAGAAATATTCAGTAAATAATTAGGAAAGAGTCATGACTTTGACAGTTAAATTGACAAGAAATATTTAGGAATGAATCTGAAAAGAGGCTTGACTTTGAAAGTCAATTTGACAAGAAATATTCAGGCAATAATCAGAAAAGAGGCTTGACTTTGGCAGTCAACTTTCACAAAAAATATTCAGGAAATATTCAGAAAAGAGGCTTGCCTTCGACAGTCAATTTGACAAGAAATATTCAGGCAATAATGAGTAAAGAGGCTTGACTTTGACAGTCAATTTTAACAAGAAATATTCAGGCAATGATCAGAAGAGAGGCTTGTCTTCGACAGTCAATTTGATAAGAAATATCTAAGAAATAATCAGAAATGAGGCTTGACTTTGACAGTCAATTTAACAAGAAATATTTAGGCAATATTCAGAAAAGAGGCTTGACTTTGACAGTAACTTTTAACAAGGAATATTCAGGCAATGATCAGAAAAGGGGCTCGACTTTGTCAGTCAATTTGATAAGAAATATTCAAGAAATGATCAGAAAAAAGGCTTGACTTTGACAGTCAATATTAACAAAAAATATTCAAGAAATATTCAGAAAAGAGGCTTAAGCTTGACAGATAATTTTAACAAGAAATATTGAGGCAATAATCAGGAACGAGGCATGACTTTATTAGCCAATTTGACAAGAATTATTCAGGAATAAATCTGAAAAGAGGCTGTAGTTGAAAGTCAATTTGACTAGAAATATTCAGGCAATGATCAGAAAAGGGGCTTGACTTTGACAGTCAATTTGATAAGAAATGTTCAATAAATAATCAGGAAAGAGGCTTGACTTTGACAGTCAATTTTAACAAGAAATATTCAGGAAATAATCAGAAACAAGGTTTGCTTTGACAGTTAATTTGATAAGAAATATTCAAGAAATAATCAGAAAAGAGGTTTGACTTTGACAGTCAATTTGACAAGAAATATTTAGGCAATAATCAGAAATGAAGCTCGTCTTTAACAGTCAATTTGAACAAGAAATATTCGGGAAATATTCAGAAACGGGGCTTGAATTTGACAGTCAATTTGAACAAGAAATATTCAGACAATGATCAGAAAAGAGGCTTGACTTTGACAGTCAAGTTTTACAAGAAATATTCAAGAAATATTGAGAAATGAGGTCTGACTTCGACAGTCATTTTAATAAAAAATATTCAAGCGATTATCACAAAAGATGCTTGACTTTGACGGTCAATTGGACACGAAATACTTAGAAAATATTCAGAAAAGAAGCTTGACTTTGACAGTCAATTGGACAAAAAATATTCAGAAAATAATCAGAAAAGAGGCTTGACTTTGACAGTCAAGTTTAACAAGAAATATTCAAGAAATATTGAGAAATGAGGTCTGACTTCGACAGTCATTTTAATAAAAAATATTCAAGCGATTATCACAAAAGATGCTTGACTTTGACAGTCAATTGGACACGAAATACTTAGAAAATATTCAGAAAAGAAGCTTGACTTTGACAGTCAATTTGACGAGATATATTCAGGAAATATTCAGAAAAGAGGCTTGACTTTGACAGTCAATTTGACGAGAAATATTCAGGAAATATTCAGAAAAGAGGCTTGACTTTGACAGTTACTTTTAACAAGAAATATTCAGGCAAGTATCGGAAAAGATGCTTGACTTTGACAGTCATGTTGATAAGAAATATTCAAGTAATATTCAGAAAAGAGGCTTGACGTTGACGGTCATTTTTAACAAAAAATATTCAGGCAATAATCAGAAAAGAGGCCTGAATTTGACAGTCAATTTTAACAAGAAATATTCAAGCATTGATCAGAAAAGAGGCTTGAATTCAACAGTCAATTCGATAAGAAATATCCAAGAAATAATCAGAAAAGAGGCTTGACTTTGACAGTTTATTTGACAACAAATATTCAGGAAATATTCAGAAAAGAAGCTTAAGTTTGACTGTCAATTGTAACAAGTAATATTCAGTAAATAATCAGGAAAGAGTCATGACTTTGACAGTCAAATTGACAAGAAATATTGAGGAATAAATCTGAAAAGAGGCTTGACTTTGAAAGTCAATTCGACAAGAAATATTCAGGCAATGAATTGAAAAGGCGCTTGACTTTGACGGTCAATTTACTGAAAAATATTCTATAAATAATCAGAAAAGAGGCTTGACTTTGACAGTCAATTTGACAAGAAATATTCAGGCAATAATCAGAGAAGAGGCTTGACTTTGACAGTCAATTTGACGAGAAATATTAAGGAAATATTCAGAAAAGAGTCTTGACTTTGACAGTTACTTTTAACAAGAAATATTTAGAAAATATGCAGAAAAGATTCTTGACTTTGACAGTCAATTTTAACAAGATATATTCAGGCAATTATCAGAAAAGAGGCTTCACTTCGACAGTCATTTTGATAAGAAATATTCAAGTAATAATCAGAAAAAAGGCTTGACGTTGACAGTCATTTTTAACAAAAAATATTCAGGCAAGAATTAGAAAAGAGGCCTGAATTTGACAGTCAATTTTAACAAGAAATATTCAAGCATTGATCAGAAAAGAGGTTTGAATTTGACAGTCAATTCGATAAGAAATATTCAAGAAATAATCAGAAACGAGGCTTGACTTTGACAGTCAATTTGATAAGAAATATTCAAGAAATAATCAGCAAAGAAGCTTGACTTTGACAGTCAACTTGACAAGAAATATTCAGGCAATTATCAGAAAAGAGGCTCGACTTTGGCAGTCAATTTGAAAAAGAAATATTCAAGAAATAATCAGAAAAGAGGCTTGACTTTGACAGTTAATTTGACAAGAAATATTCAGGAGATATTCAGAAAAGAAGTTTAAATTTGAAAGTCAATTTTAACAAGAAATATTCAGTAAATAATCAGGAAAGAGTCATGAATTTGACAGTCAAATTGACAAGAAATATTCAGGAATAAATCTGAAAAAAGGCTCGACTTTGAAAGTCAATTTGACAAGATATATTCAGGCAATGAATTGAAAAGGCGCTTGACTTTGACAGTCAGTTAAATAAGAAATAATCAATAAATTATCAGAAAAGAGGCTTGACTTTGACAGTCAATTTTACAAGAGATATTCAGGAAATATTCAGAAAAGAGGCTTGACTTAGACAGTCAGTTTTAAAAAGAATTATCCAGGAAATATTCAGAAAAGAGGCTTGACTTTGACAGTCAATTTGACAAGAAATATTCAGGAAATATTCAGAAAAGAGGCTTGACTGTGACAGTCAATTCGACAAGAAATATTCAGGCAATAATCAGGAAAGAGGCTTGACTTTGACAGTCAATTTTACAAGAGATATTCAGGAAATATTCAGAAAAGAGGCTTGACTTAGACAGTCAGTTTTAAAAAGAATTATCCAGGAAATATTCAGAAAAGAGGCTTGACTTTGACAGTCAATTTGACAAGAAATATTCAGGAAATATTCAGAAAAGAGGCTTGACTGTGACAGTCAATTTGACAAGAAATATTCAGGAAATAATCTGAAAAGAGGCTTGACTTTGACAGTCAATTTCTACAAGTAATATTCAGGCAATGATCAGAAATGAGGCTTGACTTCGACAGTCAGTTTGATAAGAAATATTTAATAAATAATAAGAAAAGAGGCTTGACTTTGACAGTCAATTTACAAGAAATATTTAGGCAATAATCAGAAAAGAGGCTTGACTTTGACAGTCAACTTTCACAAGAAATATTCAGGGAATATTCAGAAAAGAGGCTCGACTTAAACAGTCAATTTTAACAAGAAATATTCAGGAAATATTAAAAACAGAGACTTGACTTTGACAGTCATTTTGATAAGAAATATTCTAGTAATAATCAGAAAAGAGGCTTGACGTTGACAGACATTTTAAACAAAAAATATTCAGGCAATAATCAGCAAAGAAGCTTGACTTTGACAGTCAATTTGACAAGAAATATTCAGGCAATTATCAGAAAAGAGGCTTGACTTTGGCATTCAATTTGAACAAGAAATATTCAAGAAATAATCAGAAAAGAGGCTTGACTTTGACAGTCAATTCGACAAGAAATATTCAGGCAATAATGAGAAAAGAGGCTTGACTTTGACAGTCAATTTTAACAAGAAATATTCAGGCAATGATCAGAAGGGAGGCTTGTCTTCGACAGTCAATTTGATAAGAAATATTTAAGAAATAATCAGAAATGAGGCTTGACTTTGACAGTCAATTTAACAAGAAATATTTAGGCAATATTCAGAAAAGAGGCTTGACTTTGACAGTAACTTTTAACAAGGAATATTCAGGCAATGATGAGAAAAGGGGCTCGACTTTGTCAGTCAATTTGATAAGAAATATTCAAAAAATGATCAGAAAAAAGGCTTGACTTTGACAGTCAATATTAACAAAAAATATTCAAGAAATATTCAGAAAAGAGGCTTAAGCTTGACAGATAATTTTAACAAGAAATATTGAGGCAATAATCAGGAACGAGGCATGACTTTAATAGCCAATTTGACAAGAAATATTTAGGAATAAATCTGAAAAGAGGCTGGAAGTTGAAAGTCAATTTGACTAGAAATATTCAGGCAATGATCAGAAAAGGGGCTTGACTTTGACAGTCAATTTGATAAGAAATGTTCAATAAATAATCAGGAAAGAGGCTTGACTTTGACAGTCAATTTTAACAAGAAATATTCAGGAAATAATCAGAAACAAGGTTTGCTTTGACAGTTAATTTGATAAGAAATATTCAAGAAATAATCAGAAAAGAGGTTTGACTTTGACAGTCAATTTGACAAGAAATATTTAGGCAATAATCAGAAATGAAGCTCGTCTTTAACAGTCAATTTGAACAAGAAATATTCGGGAAATATTCAGAAACGGGGCTTGAATTTGACAGTTAATTTGAACAAGAAATATTCAGACAATGATCAGAAAAGAGGCTTGACTTTGACAGTCAAGTTTAACAAGAAATATTCAAGAAATATTGAGAAATGAGGTCTGACTTCGACAGTCATTTTAATAAAAAATATTCAAGCGATTATCACAAAAGATGCTTGAAATTGACAGTCAATTGGACACGAAATACTTAGAAAATATTCAGAAAAGAAGCTTGACTTTGACAGTCAATTGGACAAAAAATATTCAGAAAATAATCCGAAAAGAGGCTTTACTTTAACAGTCAATTTTAACAAGAAATAAACAGGAAATATTCAGAGAAGAGGCTTGACTTTGAGAGTCAATATGATGAAAAATATTTATGCAATAATTATAAAAAAGGCTTGACTTTGACAGTCATGTTGAACGAAAAATATTCAGGCAATAATCAGAAAAGAGGCTTGACTTTGAAAGTTAATTTGACGAGATATATTCAGGAAATATTCAGAAAAGAGGCTTGACTTTGACAGTCAATTTGACGAGAAATATTCAGGAAATATTCAGAAAAGAGGCTTGACTTTGACAGTTACTTTTAACAAGAAATATTCAGGCAATTATCGGAAAAGATGCTTGACTTTGACAGTGATGTTGATAAGAAATATTCAAGTAATATTCAGAAAAGAGGCTTGACGTTGACGGTCATTTTTAACAAAAAAATTCAGGCAATAATCAGAAAAGAGGCCTGAATTTGACAGTCAATTTTAACAAGAAATATTCAAGCATTGATCAGAAAAGAGGCTTGAATTCAACAGTCAATTCGATAAGAAATATCCAAGAAATAATCAGAAAAGAGGCTTGACTTTGACAGTTAATTTGACAACAAATATTCAGGAAATATTCAGAAAAGAAGCTTAAGTTTGACTGTCAATTGTAACAAGTAATATTCAGTAAATAATCAGGAAAGAGTCATGACTTTGACAGTCAAATTGACAAGAAATATTGAGGAATAAATCTGAAAAGAGGCTTGACTTTGAAAGTCAATTCGACAAGAAATATTCAGGCAATGAATTGAAAAGGCGCTTGACTTTGACGGTCAATTTACTGAAAAATATTCTATAAATAATCAGAAAAGAGGCTTGACTTTGACAGTCAATTTGACAAGAAATATTCAGGCAATAATCAGAGAAGAGGCTTGACTTTGACAGTCAATTTGACGAGAAATATTAAGGAAATATTCAGAAAAGAGTCTTGACTTTGACAGTTACTTTTAACAAGAAATATTTAGAAAATATGCAGAAAAGATTCTTGACTTTGACAGTCAATTTTAACAAGATATATTCAGGCAATTATCAGAAAAGAGGCTTCACTTTGACTGTCATTTTGATAAGAAATATTCAAGTAATAATCAGAAAAAAGGCTTGACGTTGACAGTCATTTTTAACAAAAAATATTCAGGCAAGAATTAGAAAAGAGGCCTGAATTTGACAGTCAATTTTAACAAGAAATATTCAAGCATTGATCAGAAAAGAGGTTTGAATTTGACAGTCAATTCGATGAGAAATATTCAAGAAATATTCAGAAACGAGGCTTGACTTTGACAGTCAATTTGATAAGAAATATTCAAGAAATAATCAGCAAAGAAGCTTGACTTTGACAGTCAACTTGACAAGAAATATTCAGGCAATTATCAGAAAAGAGGCTCGACTTTGGCAGTCAATTTGAAAAAGAAATATTCAAGAAATAATCAGAAAAGAGGCTTGACTTTGACAGTTAATTCGACAAGAAATATTCAGGAGATATTCAGAAAAGAAGTTTAAATTTGAAAGTCAATTTTAACAAGAAATATTCAGTAAATAATCAGGAAAGAGTCATGAATTTGACAGTCAAATTGACAAGAAATATTCAGGAATAAATCTGAAAAAAGGCTCGACTTTGAAAGTCAATTTGACAAGAAATATTCAGGCAATGAATTGAAAAGGCGCTTGACTTTGACAGTCAGTTAAATAAGAAATAATCAATAAATTATCAGAAAAGAGGCTTGACTTTGACAGTCAATTTGACAAGAAATATTCAGGCAATTATCTGAAAAGTGGCTCGACTTTGACAGTCAATTCGTAAGAAATATTCAGGCAATAATCAGGAAAGAGGCTTGACTTTGACAGTCAATTTTACAAGAGATATTCAGGAAATATTCAGAAAAGAGGCTTGACTTAGACAGTCAGTTTTAAAAAGAATTATCCAGGAAATATTCAGAAAAGAGGCTTGACTTTGACAGTCAATTTGACAAGAAATATTCAGGAAATATTCAGAAAAGAGGCTTGACTGTGACAGTCAATTCGACAAGAAATATTCAGGCAATAATCAGGAAAGAGGCTTGACTTTGACAGTCAATTTTACAAGAGATATTCAGGAAATATTCAGAAAAGAGGCTTGACTTAGACAGTCAGTTTTAAAAAGAATTATCCAGGAAATATTCAGAAAAGAGGCTTGACTTTGACATTCAATTTGACAAGAAATATTCAGGAAATATTCAGAAAAGAGGCTTGACTGTGACAGTCAATTTGACAAGAAATATTCAGGAAATAATCTGAAAAGAGGCTTGACTTTGACAGTCAATTTCTACAAGTAATATTCAGGCAATGATCAGAAATGAGGCTTGACTTCGACAGTCAGTTTGATAAGAAATATTCAATAAATAATTAGAAAAGAGGCTTGACTTTGACAGTCAATTTACAAGAAATATTTAGGCAATAATCAGAAAAGAGGCTTGACTTTGACAGTCAACTTTCACAAGAAATATTCAGGGAATATTCAGAAAAGAGGCTCGACTTAAACAGTCAATTTTAACAAGAAATATTAAGGAAATATTAAAAACAGAGCCTTGACTTTGACAGTCATTTTGATAAGAAATATTCTAGTAATAATCAGAAAAGAGGCTTGACGTTGACAGACATTTTAAACAAAAAATATTCAGGCAATAATCAGCAAAGAAGCTTGACTTTGACAGTCAATTTGACAAGAAATATTCAGGCAATTATCAGAAAAGAGGCTTGACTTTGGCATTCAATTTGAACAAGAAATATTCAAGAAATAATAAGAAAAGAGGCTTGACTTTGACAGTCAATTTACAAGAAATATTTAGGCAATAATCAGAAAAGAGGCTTGACTTTGACAGTCAACTTTCACAAGAAATATTCAGGGAATATTCAGAAAAGAGGCTCGACTTAAACAGTCAATTTTAACAAGAAATATTCAGGAAATATTAAAAACAGAGCCTTGACTTTGACAGTCATTTTGATAAGAAATATTCTAGTAATAATCAGAAAAGAGGCTTGACGTTGACAGACATTTTAAACAAAAAATATTCAGGCAATAATCAGCAAAGAAGCTTGACTTTGACAGTCAATTTGACAAGAAATATTCAGGCAATTATCAGAAAAGAGGCTTGACTTTGGCATTCAATTTGAACAAGAAATATTCAAGAAATAATCAGAAAAGAGGCTTGACTTTGACAGTCAATTCGACAAGAAATATTCAGGCAATAATGAGAAAAGAGGCTTGACTTTGACAGTCAATTTTAACAAGAAATATTCAGGCAATGATCAGAAGAGAGGCTTGTCTTCGACAGTCAATTTGATAAGAAATATTTAAGAAATAATCAGAAATGAGGCTTGACTTTGACAGTCAATTTAACAAGAAATATTTAGGCAATATTCAGAAAAGAGGCTTGACTTTGACGGTAACTTTTAACAAGGAATATTCAGGCAATGACCAGAAAAGGGGCTCGACTTTGTCAGTCAATTTGATAAGAAATATTCACGAAATGATCAGAAAAAAGGCTTGACTTTGACAGTCAATATTAACAAAAAATATTCAAGAAATATTCAGAAAAGAGGCTTAAGCTTGACAGATAATTTTAACAAGAAATATTGTGGCAATAATCAGGAACGAGGCATGACTTTAATAGCCAATTTGACAAGAAATATTTAGGAATAAATCTGAAAAGAGTCTGGAAGTTGAAAGTCAATTTGACTAGAAATATTCAGGCAATGATCAGAAAAGGGGCTTGACTTTGACAGTCAATTTGATAAGAAATGTTCAATAAATAATCAGGAAAGAGGCTTGACTTTGACAGTCAATTTTAACAAGAAATATTCAGGAAATAATCAGAAACAAGGTTTGCTTTGACAGTTAATTTGATAAGAAATATTCAAGAAATAATCAGAAAAGAGGTTTGACTTTGACAGTCAATTTGACAAGAAATATTTAGGCAATAATCAGAAATGAAGCTCGTCTTTAACAGTCAATTTGAACAAGAAATATTCGGGAAATATTCAGAAACGGGGCTTGAATTTGACAGTTAATTTGAACAAGAAATATTCAGACAATGATCAGAAAAGAGGCTTGACTTTGACAGTCAAGTTGAACAAGAAATATTCAAGAAATATTGAGAAATGAGGTCTGACTTCGACAGTCATTTTAATAAAAAATATTCAAGCGATTATCACAAAAGATGCTTGAAATTGACAGTCAATTGGACACGAAATACTTAGAAAATATTCAGAAAAGAAGCTTGACTTTGACAGTCAATTGGACAAAAAATATTCAGAAAATAATCCGAAAAGAGGCTTTACTTTAACAGTCAATTTTAACAAGAAATAAACAGGAAATATTCAGAGAAGAGGCTTGACTTTGAGAGTCAATATGATGAAAAATATTTATGCAATAATTAGAAAAAAGGCTTGACTTTGACAGTCATGTTGAACGAAAAATATTCAGGCAATAATCAGAAAAGAGGCTTGACTTTGAAAGTTAATTTGACGAGATATATTCAGGAAATATTCAGAAAAGAGGCTTGACTTTGACAGTCAATTTGACGAGAAATATTCAGGAAATATTCAGAAAAGAGGCTTGACTTTGACAGTTACTTTTAACAAGAAATATTCAGGCAATTATCGGAAAAGATGCTTGACTTTGACAGTCATGTTGATAAGAAATATTCAAGTAATATTCAGAAAAGAGGCTTGACGTTGACGGTCATTTTTAACAAAAAAATTCAGGCAATAATCAGAAAAGAGGCCTGAATTTGACAGTCAATTTTAACAAGAAATATTCAAGCATTGATCAGAAAAGAGGCTTGAATTCAACAGTCAATTCGATAAGAAATATCCAAGAAATAATCAGAAAAGAGGCTTGACTTTGACAGTTAATTTGACAACAAATATTCAGGAAATATTCAGAAAAGAAGCTTAAGTTTGACTGTCAATTGTAACAAGTAATATTCAGTAAATAATCAGGAAAGAGTCATGACTTTGACAGTCAAATTGACAAGAAATATTGAGGAATAAATCTGAAAAGAGGCTTGACTTTGAAAGTCAATTCGACAAGAAATATTCAGGCAATGAATTGAAAAGGCGCTTGACTTTGACGGTCAATTAACTGAAAAATATTCTATAAATAATCAGAAAAGAGGCTTGAATTTGACAGTCAATTTGACAAGAAATATTCAGGCAATAATCAGAGAAGAGGCTTGACTTTGACAGTCAATTTGACGAGAAATATTAAGGAAATATTCAGAAAAGAGTCTTGACTTTGACAGTTACTTTTAACAAGAAATATTTAGAAAATATGCAGAAAAGATTCTTGACTTTGACAGTCAATTTTAACAAGATATATTCAGGCAATTATCAGAAAAGAGGCTTCACTTTGACAGTCATTTTGATAAGAAATATTCAAGTAATAATCAGAAAAAAGGCTTGACGTTGACAGTCATTTTTAACAAAAAATATTCAGGCAAGAATTAGAAAAGAGGCCTGAATTTGACAGTCAATTTTAACAAGAAATATTCAAGCATTGATCAGAAAAGAGGTTTGAATTTGACAGTCAATTCGATAAGAAATATTCAAGAAATAATCAGAAACGAGGCTTGACTTTGACAGTCAATTTGATAAGAAATATTCAAGAGATAATCAGCAAAGAAGCTTGACTTTGACAGTCAACTTAACAAGAAATATTCAGGCAATTATCAGAAAAGAGGCTCGACTTTGGCAGTCAATTTGAACAGGAAATATTCAAGAAATAATCAGAAAAGAGGCTTGACTTTGACAGTTAATTCGACAAGAAATATTCAGGAGATATTCAGAAAAGAAGTTTAAATTTGAAAGTCAATTTTAACAAGAAATATTCAGTAAATAATCAGGAAAGAGTCATGAATTTGACAGTCAAATTGACAAGAAATATTCAGGAATAAATCTGAAAAAAGGCTCGACTTTGAAAGTCAATTTGACAAGAAATATTCAGGCAATGAATTGAAAAGGCGCTTGACTTTGACAGTCAGTTAAATAAGAAATAATCAATAAATTATCAGAAAAGAGGCTTGACTTTGACAGTCAATTTGACAAGAAATATTCAGGCAATTATCTGAAAAGTGGCTCGACTTTGACAGTCAATTCGTAAGAAATATTCAGGCAATAATCAGGAAAGAGGCTTGACTTTGACAGTCAATTTTACAAGAGATATTCAGGAAATATTCAGAAAAGAGGCTTGACTTAGACAGTCAGTTTTAAAAAGAATTATCCAGGAAATATTCAGAAAAGAGGCTTGACTTTGACAGTCAATTTGACAAGAAATATTCAGGAAATATTCAGAAAAGAGGCTTGACTGTGACAGTCAATTCGACAAGAAATATTCAGGCAATAATCAGGAAAGAGGCTTGACTTTGACAGTCAATTTTACAAGAGATATTCAGGAAATATTCAGAAAAGAGGCTTGACTTAGACAGTCAGTTTTAAAAAGAATTATCCAGGAAATATTCAGAAAAGAGGCTTGACTTTGACAGTCAATTTGACAAGAAATATTCAGGAAATATTCAGAAAAGAGGCTTGACTGTGACAGTCAATTTGACAAGAAATATTCAGGAAATAATCTGAAAAGAGGCTTGACTTTGACAGTCAATTTCTACAAGTAATATTCAGGCAATGATCAGAAATGAGGCTTGACTTCGACAGTCAGTTTGATAAGAAATATTCAATAAATAATTAGAAAAGAGGTTTGACTTTGACAGTCAATTTACAAGAAATATTTAGGCAATAATCAGAAAAGAGGCTTGACTTTGACAGTCAACTTTCACAAGAAATATTCAGGGAATATTCAGAAAAGAGGCTCGACTTAAACAGTCAATTTTAACAAGAAATATTGAGGAAATATTAAAAACAGAGCCTTGACTTTGACAGTCATTTTGATAAGAAATATTCTAGTAATAATCAGAAAAGAGGCTTGACGTTGACAGACATTTTAAACAAAAAATATTCAGGCAATAATCAGCAAAGAAGCTTGACTTTGACAGTCAATTTGACAAGAAATATTCAGGCAATTATCAGAAAAGAGGCTTGACTTTGGCATTCAATTTGAACAAGAAATATTCAAGAAATAATCAGAAAAGAGGCTTGACTTTGACAGTTAATTTGACAAGAAATATTCGAAAATATTCCGATAGGAAGTTTAAGTTTGACAGTCAATTTTAACAAGAAATATTCAGTAAATAATTAGGAAAGAGTCATGACTTTGACAGTTAAATTGACAAGAAATATTCAGGAATGAATCTGAAAAGAGGCTTGACTTTGAAAGTCAATTTGACAAGAAATATTCAGGCAATAATCAGAAAAGAGGCTTGACTTTGACAGTCAACTTTCACAAAAAATATTCAGGAAATATTCAGAAAAGAGGCTTGCCTTCTACAGTCAATTTGACAAGAAATATTCAGGCAATAATGAGAAAAGAGGCTTGACTTTGACAGTCAATTTTAACAAGAAATATTCAGGCAATGATCAGAAAAGAGACTTGTCTTCGACAGTCAATTTGATAAGAAATATTTAAGAAATAATCAGAAATGACGCTTGACTTTGACAGTCAATTTAACAAGAAATATTTAGGCAATTTTCAGAAAAGAGGCTTGACTTTGACAGTAACTTTTAACAAGGAATATTCAGGCAATGATCAGAAAAGGGACTCGACTTTGTCAGTCAATTTGATAAGAAATATTCAAGAAATGAGCAGAAAAAAGGCTTGACTGTGACAGTCAATATTAACAAAAAATATTCAAGAAATATTCAGAAAAGAGGCATAAGCTTGACAGATAATTTTAACAAGAAATATTCAGGCAATAATCAGGAACGAGGCATGACTTTGATAGCCAATTTGACAAGAAATATTTAGGAATAAATCTGAAAAGAGGCTTGAAGTTGAAAGTCAATTTGACTAGAAATTTTCAGGCAATGATCAGAAAAGGGGCTTGACTTTGACAGTCAATTTGATAAGAAATGTTCAATAAATTATCAGGAAAGAGGCTTGACTTTGACAGTCAATTTTAACAAGAAATATTCAGGAAATAATCAGAAACAAGGTTTGCTTTGACAGTTAATTTGATAAGAAATATTCAAGAAATAATCAGAAAAGAGGTTTGACTTTGACAGTCAATTTGACAAGAAATATTTAGGGAATAATCAGAAATGAAGCTCGTCTTTAACAGTCAATTTAAACAAGAAATATTCGGGAAATATTCAGAAACCGGGCTTGAATTTGACAGTCAATTTGAACAAGAAATATTCAGACAATGATCAGAAAAGAGGCTTGACTTTGACAGTCAAGTTTAACAAGAAATATTCAAGAAATATTGAGAAATGAGGTCTGACTTCGACAGTCATTTTAATAAAAAATATTCAAGCGATAATCACAAAAGATGCTTGACTTTGACAGTCAATTGGACACGAAATATTTAGAAAATATTCAGAAAAGAAGCTTGACTTTGACAGTCAATTGGACAAAAAATATTCATGAAATAATCCGAAAAGAGGCTTTACTTTAACAGTCAATTTTAACAAGAAATAAACAGGAAATATTCAGAGAAGAGGCTTGACTTTGAGAGTCAATATGATGAAAAATATTCATGCAATAATCAGAAAAAAGGCTTGACTTTTCTAGTCTTTTTGAACGAAAAATATTCAGGCAATAATCAGAAAAGAGGCTTGACTTTGAAAGTCAATTTGACGAGATATATTCAGGAAATATTCAGAAAAGAGGCTTGACTTTGACAGTCAATTTGACAAGAAATATTCAGGAAATATTCAGAAAAGAGGCTTGACTTTGACAGTTACTTTTAACAAGAAATATTCAGGCAATTATCAGAAAAGAAGCTTAAGTTTGACTGTCTATTGTAACAAGTAATATTCAGTAAATAATCGGGAAAGAGTCATGACTTTGACAGTCAAATTGACAAGAAATATTCAGGAATAAATCTGGAAAGAGGCTTGACTTTGAAAGTCAATTCGACAAGAAATATTCAGGCAATGAATTGAAAAGGCGCTTGACTTTGACAGTCAATTTACTGAATAATATTCTATAAATAATCAGAAAAGGGGCTTGACTTTGACAGTCAATTTGACAAGAAATATTCAGGCAATAATCAGAGAAGAGGCTTGACTTTGACAGTCAATTTGACGAGGAATATTAAGGAAATATTCAGAAAAGAGTCTTGACTTTGACAGTTACTTTGAACAAGAAATATTTAGAAAATATGCAGAAAAGATTCTTGACTTTAACAGTCAATTTTAACAAGATATATTCAGGCAATTATCAGAAAAGAGGCTTCACTTTGACAGTCATTTTGATAAGAAATATTCAAGTAATAATCAGGAAAAAGGCTTGACGTTGACAGTCATTTTTAACAAAAAATATCCAGGCAATAATTAGAAAAGAGGCCTGAATTTGACAGTCAATTTTAACAAGAAATATTCAAGCATTGATCAGAAAAGAGGCTTGAATGTGACAGTCAATTCGATAAGAAATATTCAAGAAATAATCAGAAACGAGGCTTGACTTTGACAGTCAATTTGATAAGAAATATTCAAGAAATAATCAGCAAAGAAGCTTGACTTTGACAGTCAACTTGACAAGAAATATTCAGTCAATTATCAGAAAAGAGGCTCGACTTTGGCAGTCAATTTGAACAAGAAATATTCAAGAAATAATCAGAAAAGAGGCTTGACTTTGACAGTTAATTTGACAAGAAATATTCAGGAGATATTCAGAAAAGAAGTTTAAATTTGAAAGTCAATTTTAACAAGAAATATTCAGTAAATAATCAGGAAAGAGTCATGACTTTGACAGTCAAATTGACAAGAAATATTCAGGAATAAATCTGAAAAAAGGCTCGACTTTAAAAGTCAATTTGACAAGAAATATTCAGGCAATGAATTGAAAAGGCGCTTGACTTTGACAGTCAGTTAAATAAGAAATATTCATTAAATTATCAGAAAATAGGCTTGACTTTGACAGTCAATTTGACAAGAAATATTAAGGCAATTATCTGAAAAGTGGCTCGACTTTGACAGTCAATTCGTGAGAAATATTCAGGCAATAATCAGAAAAGAGGCTTGACTTTGACAGTCAATTTTACAAGAGATATTCAGAAAATATTCAGAAAAGAGGCTTGAGTTTCACAGTTACTTTTAACAAGAAATATTCAGGAAATAAGCAGAAAAGATTCTTGACTTTGACAGTCAATTTTAACAAGAAATATTCAGGCAATTATCAGAAAAGAGGCTTGACTTTGACAGTCAATTCGATAAGAGATACTCAAGAAATAATCAGAAAAGAGGATTGACTTTGATAGTTAATTTGACAAGAAATATTCAGGGAATAATTAGGAAAAAGGATTGACTTTGACAGTCGATTTGACAAGAAATACTCAGGAAATAATCAGGAAAGAGTCATGAGTTTGACAGTCAATTTGACAAGATATATTCAGGAATAAATCTGGAAAAACGCTTGACTTTGAAAGTCAATCTGACAAGAAATATTCAGGCATTGACCAGAAAAAGGGATTGACTTTGACTGTAAATTTGATAAGAAATATACAATAAATAATCAGAAAAGAAGCATGACTTCGACAGTCACTTTGACAAGAAATATTGAGGCAATAATCAGAAACGAAGCTTGACTTTGACAGTCAACTTTCACAAGAAACACTCAGGAAATATTCAGAAAAAAGGCTTGAATTTGACAGTAACGTTAAACAAGTAATATTCAGGAAATATTCAGAAAAGATGCTTGAATATGACAGTCTATTTTAACAAGAAATATTCAGGCAATGATCAGAAAAAAGGCTCGACTTAAACAGTCAATTTTAACAAGAAATATTCAGGAAATATTAAAAAAAGAGCCTTGACTTTGACAGTCATTTTGATAAGGAATATTCTAGTAATAATCAGAAAAGAGGCTTGACGTTGACAGACATTTTAAACAAAAAATATTCAGGCAATAATCAGCAAAGAAGCTTGACTTTGACAGTCAATTTGACAAGAAATATTCAGGCAATTATCAGAAAAGAGGCTTGACTTTGGCATTCAATTTGAACAAGAAATATTCAAGAAATAATCAGAAAAGAGGCTTGACTTTGACACTTAATTTGACAAGAAATATTCGGAAATATTCCGATAAGAAGTTTAAGTTTGACAGTCAATTTTAACAAGAAATATTCAGTAAATAATTAGGAAAGAGTCATGACTTTGACAGTCAAATTGACAAGAAATATTCAGGAATAAATCTGAAAAGAGCCTTGACTTTGAAAGTCAATTTGACAAGAAATATTCAGGCAATAATGAGAAAAAAGGCTTGACTTTGACAGTCAATTTTAACAAGAAATATTCAGGCAATGATCAGAAAAGAGGCTTGTCTTCGACAGTCAATTTGATAAGAAATATTTAAGAAATAATCAGAAATGAGGCTTGACTTTGACAGTCAATTTAACAAGAAATATTTAGGCAATATTCAGAAAAGAGGCTTGACTTTGACAGTAACTTTTAACAAGAAATATTCAGGCAACGATCAGAAAAGGGGCTCGACTTTGTCAGTCAATTTGATAAGAAATATTCAAGAATTGATCAGAAAAAAGGCTTGACTTTGACAGTCAATATTAACAAAAAATATTCAAGAAATATTCAGAAAAGAGGCTTAAGCTTGACAGATAATTTTAACAAGAAATATTCAGGCAATAATCAGGAACGAGGCATGACTTTGATAGCCAATTTGACAAGAAATATTTAGGAATAAATCTTAAAAGAGGCTTGAAGCTGAAAGTCAATTTGACTAGAAATATTCAGGCAATGATCAGAAAAGGGGCTTGACTTTGACAGTCAATTTGATAAGAAATGTTCAATAAATAATCAGGAAAGAGGCTTGACTTTGACAGTCAATTTTAACAAGAAATATTCAGGAAATAATCAGAAACAAGGTTTGCTTTGACAGTTAATTTGATAAGAAATATTCAAGAAATAATCAGAAAAGAGGTTTGACTTTGACAGTCAATTTGACAAGAAATATTTAGGCAATAATCAGAAATGAAGCTCGTCTTTAACAGTCAATTTGAACAAGAAATATTCGGGAAATATTCAGAAACGGGGCTTGAATTTGACAGTCAATTTGAACAAGAAATATTCAGACAATGATCAGAAAAGAGGCTTGACTTTGACAGTCAAGTTTAACAAGAAATATTCAAGAAATATTGAGAAATGAGGTCTGACTTCGACAGTCATTTTAATAAAAAATATTCAAGCGATTATCACAAAAGATGCTTGACTTTGACAGTCAATTGGACACGAAATATTTAGAAAATATTCAGAAAAGAAGCTTGACTTTGACAGTCAATTGGACAAAAAATATTCAGGAAATAATCCGAAAAGAGGCTTTACTTTAACAGTCAATTTTAACAAGAAATAAACAGGAAATATTCAGAGAAGAGGCTTGACTTTGAGAGTCAATATGATGAAAAATATTTATGCAATAATCAGAAAAAAGGCTTGACTTTTCCAGTCATTTTGAACGAAAAATATTCAGGCAATAATCAGAAAAGAGGCTTGACTTTGAAAGTCAATTTGACGAGATATATTCAGGAAATATTCAGAAAAGAGGCTTGACTTTGACAGTTACTTTTAACAAGAAATATTTAGGCAATTATCAGAAAAGATGCTTGACTTTGACAGTCATGTTGATAAGAAATATTCAAGTAATATTCAGAAAAGATGCTTGAATTTGACAGTCTATTTTAACAAGAAATATTCAGGCAATGATCAGAAAAAAGGCTCGCCGTTGACAGTTAATTTGATAAGAAATATTCAAGAAATAATCAAAAAAGAGGTTTGACTTTGACAGTCAATTTGACAAGAAATATTCAGGCAATAATCAGAAAAGAGGCTCGACTTAAACAGTCAATTTTAACAAGAAATATTCAGGAAATATTAAAAAAAGAGCCTTCACTTTGACGGTCATTTTGATAAGAAATATTCTAGTAATAATCAGAAAAGAGGCTTGACGTTGACAGACATTTTAAACAAAAAATATTGAGGCAATAATCAGCAAAGAAGCTTGACTTTGACAGTCAATTTGACAAGAAATATTCAGGCAATTATCAGAAAAGAGGCTTGACTTTGGCATTCAATTTGAACAAGAAATATTCAAGAAATAATCAGAAAAGAGGCTTGACTTTGACAGTTAATTTGACAAGAAATATTCGGAAATATTCCGATAGGAAGTTTAAGTTTGACAGTCAATTTTAACAAGAAATATTCAGTAAATAATTAGGAAAGAGTCATGACTTTGACAGTTAAATTGACAAGAAATATTTAGGAATGAATCTGAAAAGAGGCTTGACTTTGAAAGTCAATTTGACAAAAAATATTCAGGCAATAATCAGAAAAGAGGCTTGACTTTGACAGTCAACTTTCACAAAAAATATTCAGGAAATATTCAGAAAAGAGGCTTGCCTTCGACAGTCAATTTGACAAGAAATATTCAGGCAATAATGAGAAAAGAGGCTTGACTTTGACAGTCAATTTTAACAAGAAATATTCAGGCAATGATCAGAAAAGAGGCTTGTCTTCGACAGTCAATTTGATAAGAAATATTTAAGAAATAATCAGAAATGAGGCTTGACTTTGACAGTCAATTTAACAAGAAATATTTAGGCAATAATCATAAAAGAGGCTTGACTTTGACAGTAACTTTTAACAAGGAATATTCAGGCAATGATCAGAAAAGGGGCTCGACTTTGTCAGTCAATTTGATAAGAAATATTCAAGAAATGATCAGAAAAAAGGCTTGACTTTGACAGTCAATATTAACAAAAAATATTCAAGAAATATTCAGAAAAGAGGCTTAAGCTTGACAGATAATTTTAACAAGAAATATTGAGGCAATAATCAGGAACGAGGCATGACTTTAATAGCCAATTTGACAAGAAATATTTAGGAATAAATCTGAAAAGAGGCTGGAAGTTGAAAGTCAATTTGACTAGAAATATTCAGGCAATGATCAGAAAAGGGGCTTGACTTTGACAGTCAATTTGATAAGAAATGTCCAATAAATAATCAGGAAAGAGGCTTGACTTTGACAGTCAATTTTAACAAGAAATATTCAGGAAATAATCAGAAACAAGGTTTGCTTTGACAGTTAATTTGATAAGAAATATTCAAGAAATAATCAGAAAAGAGGTTTGACTTTGACAGTCAATTTGACAAGAAATATTTAGGCAATAATCAGAAATGAAGCTCGTCTTTAACAGTCAATTTGAACAAGAAATATTCGGGAAGTATTCAGAAACGGGGCTTGAATTTGACAGTCAATTTGAACAAGAAATATTCAGACAATGATCAGAAAAGAGGCTTGACTTTGACAGTCAAGTTTAACAAGAAATATTCAAGAAATATTGAGAAATGAGGTCTGACTTCGACAGTCATTTTAATAAAAAATATTCAAGCGATTATCACAAAAGATGCTTGACTTTGACAGTCAATTGGACACGAAATACTTAGAAAATATTCAGAAAAGAAGCTTGACTTTGACAGTCAATTGGACAAAAAATATTCAGAAAATAATCCGAAAAGAGGCTTTACTTTAACAGTCAATTTTAACAAGAAATAAACAGGAAATATTCAGAGAAGAGGCTTGATTTTGAGAGTAAACATGATGAAAAATATTTATGCAATAATTAGAAAGAAGGCTTGACTTTTCCAGTCATGTTGAACGAAAAATATTCAGGCAATAATCAGAAAAGAGGCTTGACTTTGAAAGTCAATTTGACGAGATATATCCAGGAAATATTCAGAAAAGAGGCTTGACTTTGACAGTCAATTTGACGAGAAATATTCAGGAAATATTCAGAAAAGAGGCTTGACTTTGACAGTTACTTTTAACAAGAAATATTCAGGCAATTATCAGAATAGATGCTTGACTTTGACAGTCATGTTGATAAGAAATATTCAAGTAATATTCAGAAAAAAGGCTTGACGTTGACGGTCATTTTTAACAAAAAATATTCAGGCAATAATCAGAAAAGAGGCCTGAATTTGACAGTCAATTTTAACAAGAAATATTCAAGCATGGATCAGAAAAGAGGCTTGAATTCAACAGTCAATTCGATAAGAAATATCCAAGAAATAATCAGAAAAGAGGCTTGACTTTGACAGTTAGATTGACAACAAATATTCAGGAAATATTCAGAAAAGAAGCTTAAGTTTGACTGTCAATTGTAACTAGTAATATTCAGTAAATAATCAGGAAAGAGTCATGACTTTGACAGTCAAATTGACAAGAAATATTGAGGAATAAATCTGAAAAGAGGCTTGACTTTGAAAGTCAATTCGACAAGAAATATTCAGGCAATGAATTGAAAAGGCGCTTGACTTTGACGGTCAATTTACTGAATAATATTCTATAAATAATCAGAAAAGAGGCTTGACTTTGAGAGTCAATTTGACAAGAAATATTCAGGCAATAATCAGAGAAGAGGCTTGACTTTGACAGTCAATTTGACGAGAAATATTAAGGAAATATTCAGAAAAGAGTCCTGACTTTGACAGTTACTTTGAACAAGAAATATTTAGAAAATATGCAGAAAAGATTCTTGACTTTGACAGTCAATTTTAACAAGATATATTCAGGCAATAATCAGAAAAGAGGCTTCACTTTGACAGTCATTTTGATAAGAAATATTCAAGTAATAATCAGAAAAAAGGCTTGACGTTGACAGTCATTTTTAACAAAAAATATTCAGGCAAGAATTAGAAAAGAGGCCTGAATTTGACAGTCAATTTTAACAAGAAATATTCAAGCATTGATCAGAAAAGAGGTTTGAATTTGACAGTCAATTCGATAAGAAATATTCAAGAAATAATCAGAAACGAGGCTTGACTTTGACAGTCAATTTGATAAGAAATATTTAAGAAATAATCAGCAAAGAAGCTTGACTTTGACAGTCAACTTGACAAGAAATATTCAGGCAATTATCAGAAAAGAGGCTCGACTTTGGCAGTCAATTTGAAAAAGAAATATTCAAGAAATAATCAGAAAAGAGGCTTGACTTTGACAGTTAATTTGACAAGAAATATTCAGGAGATATTCAGAAAAGAAGTTTAAATTTGAAAGTCAATTTTAACAAGAAATATTCAGTAAATAATCAGGAAAGAGTCATGAATTTGACAGTCAAATTGACAAGAAATATTCAGGAATAAATCTGAAAAAAGGCTCGACTTTGAAAGTCAATTTGACAAGAAATATTCAGGCAATGAATTGAAAAGGCGCTTGACTTTGACAGTCAGTTAAATAAGAAATTATCAATAAATTATCAGACAAAAGGCTTGACTTTGACAGTCAATTTGACAAGAAATATTCAGGCAATTATCTGAAAAGAGGCTTGACTTTGACAGTCAATTTTCAGAAGAAATAAACAGGAAATATTCAGAAAAGAAGCTTGACTCTGACAGTCAATTTGACAAGAAATATTCAGGCAATAATCAGGAAAGAGGCTTGACTTTGACAGTCGATTTTACAAGAGATATTCAGGAAATATTCAGAAAAGAGGCTTGACTTGGACAGTCAGTTTTAAAAAGAATTATCCAGGAAATATTCAGAAAGGAGGCTTGTCTTCGACAGTCAATTTGACAAGAAATATTCAGAAAATATTCAGAAAAGAGGCTTGACTGTGACAGTCAATTTTACAAGAAATATTCAGAAAATAATCTGAAAAGAGGCTTGACTTTGACAGTCAATTTCTACAAGTAATATTCAGGCAATGATCAGAAATGAGGCTTGACTGCGACAGTCAGTTTGATAAGAAATATTCAATAAATAATTAGAAAAGCGGCTTGACTTTGACAGTCAATTTACAAGAAATATTTAGGCAATAATCAGAAAAGAGGCTTGACTTTGACAGTCAATTTTAACAAGAAATATTCAGGAAATATTAAAAACAGAGCCTTGACTTTGACAGTCATTTTGATAAGAAATATTCTAGTAATAATCAGAAAAGAGGCTTGACGTTGACAGACATTTTAAACAAAAAATATTCAGGCAATAATCAGCAAAGAAGCTTGACTTTGACAGTCAATTTGACAAGAAATATTCAGGCAATTATCAGAAAAGAGGCTTGACTTTGGCATTCAATTTAAACAAGAAATATTCAAGAAATAATCAGAAAAGAGGCTTGACTTTGACAGTTAATTTGACAAGAAATATTCGGAAATATTCCGATAGGAAGTTTAAGTTTGACAGTCAATTTTAACAAGAAATATTCAGTAAATAATTAGGAAAGAGTCATGACTTTGACAGTTAAATTGACTAGAAATATTCAGGAATGAATCTAAAAAGAGGCTTGACTTTGAAAGTCAATTTGACAAGAAATATTCAGGCAATGATCAGAAAAGAGGCTTGACTTTGACAGTCAACTTTCACAAAAAATATTCAGGAAATATTCAGAAAAGAGGCTTGCCTTCGACAGTCAATTTGACAAGAAATATTCAGGCAATAATGAGAAAAGAGGCTTGACTTTGACAGTCAATTTTAACAAGAAATATTCAGGCAATGATCAGAAAAGAGGCTTGTCTTCGACAGTCAATTTGATAAGAAATATTTAAGAAATAATCAGAAATGAGGCTTGACTTTGACAGTCAATTTTAACAAGAAATATTCAGGAAATAATCAGAAACAAGGTTCGCTTTGACAGTTAATTTGATAAGAAATATTCGAGAAATAATCAGAAAAGAGGTTTGACTTTGACAGTCAATTTGACAAGAAATATTCAGGAAATAATCAGAAACAAGGTTCGCTTTGACAGTTAATTTGATAAGAAATATTCGAGAAATAATCAGAAAAGAGGTTTGACTTTGACAGTCAATTTGACAAGAAATATTTAGGCAATAATCAGAAATGAAGCTCGTCTTTAACAGTCAATTTTAACAAGAAATATTCGGGAAATATTTAGAAACGGGGCTTGAATTTGACAGTCAATTTGAACAAGAAATATTCAGACAATGATCAGAAAAGAGGCTTGACTTTGACAGTCAAGTTTAACAAGAAATATTCAAGAAATATTGAGAAATGAGGTCTGACTTCGACAGTCATTTTAATAAAAAATATTCAAGCGATTATCACAAAAGATGCTTGACTTTGACAGTCAATTGGACACGAAATATTTAAAAAATATTCAGAAAAGAAGCTTGACTTTGACAGTCAATTGGACAAAAAATATTCAGGAAATAATCCGAAAAGAGGATTTACTTTAACAGTCAATTTTAACAAGAAATAAACAGGAAATATTCAGAGAAGAGGCTTGACTTTGAGAGTCAATATGATGAAAAATATTTATGCAATAATCAGAAAAAAGGCTTGACTTTTCCAGTCAATTTGAACGAAAAATATTCAGGCAATAATCAGAAAAGAGGCTTGACTTTGAAAGTCAATTTGACGAGATATATTCAGGAAATATTCAGAAAAGAGGCTTGACTTTGACAGTTACTTTTAACAAGAAATATTCAGGCAATTATCAGAAAAGATGCTTGACTTTGACAGTCATGTTGATAAGAAATATTCAAGTAATATTCAGAAAAGAGGCTTGACGTTGACGGTCATTTTTAACAAAAAATATTCAGGCAATAATCAGAAAAGAGGCCTGAATTTGACAGTCAATTTTAACAAGGAATATTCAAGCATTGATCAGAAAAGAGGCTTGAATTCAACAGTCAATTCGATAAGAAATATCCAAGAAATAATCAGAAAAGAGGCTTGACTTTGACAGTTAATTTGACAACAAATATTCAGGAAATATTCAGAAAAGAAGCTTAAGTTTGACTGTCAATTGTAACAAGTAATATTCAGTAAATAATCAGGAAAGAGTCATGACTTTGACAGTCAAATTGACAAGAAATATTCAGGCAATTATCAGAAAAGAGGCTCGACTTTGGCAGTCAATTTGAACAAGAAATATTCAAGAAATAATCAGAAAAGAGGCTTGACTTTGACAGTTAATTTGACAAGAGATATTCAGGAGATATTTAGAAAAGAAGTTTAAATTTGAAAGTCAATTTTAACAAGAAATATTCAGCACATAATCAGTAAAGAGTCATGACTTTGACAGTCAAATTGACAAAAAATATTCAGGAATAAATTTGAAAAAAGGCTCGACTTTGAAAGTCAATTTGACAAGAAATATTCAGGCAATGAATTGAAAAGGCGCTTGACTTTTACAGTCAGTTAAATAAGAAGTATTCAATAAATTATCAGAAAAGAGACTTCACTTTGACAGTCAATTTGACAAGAAATATTCAAGCAATTATCTGAAAAGTGGCTCGACTTTGACAGTCAATTCGTAAGAAATATTCAGGCAATAATCAGAAAAGAGGCTTGACTTTGACAGTCAATTTTAACAAAAAATATTCAGAAATATTCCGATAGAAAGTTTACGTTCGACAGTCGATTTTAACAACAAATATTCAGTAAATAAATGGAAAGAGTCATGACTTTGACAGTTAAATTGACAAGAAATATTCAGGAATAAATCTGAAAAGAGGCTTGACTTTGAAAGTCAATTTGACAAGAAATATTCAGGCAATAATCAGAAAAGAGGCTTGACTTTGAAGGTCAATTTGACGAGATATATTCAGGAAATATTCAGAAAAGAGGCTTGACTTTGACAGTCAATTTGACGAGAAATATTCAGGAAATATTCAGAAAAGAGGCTTGAATTTGACAGTTACTTTTAACAAGAAATACTCAGGCAATAATCAGAAAAGAGCCTTGACTTTGACAGTCATTTTGATAAGGAATATTCTTGTAATAATCAGAAAAGAGGCTTGACGTTGACAGACATTTTAAACTAAAAATATTCAGGCAATAATCAGCAAAGAAGCTTGACTTTGACAGTCAATTTGACAAGAAATATTCAGGCAATTATCAGAAAAGAGGCTTGACTTTGGCATTCAATTTTAACAAGAAATATTCAAGAAATAATCAGACAAGAGGCTTGACTTTGACAGTTAATTTGACAAGAAATATTCGGAAATATTCCGATAGGAAGGTTAAGTTTAACAGTCAATTTTAACAAGAAATATTCAGTCAATAATTAGAAAAGAGTCATGACTTTGACAGTTAAATAGACAAGAAATATTCAGGAATAAATCTGAAAAGAGGCTTGACCTTTAAAGTCAATTTGACAAGAAATATTCAGGCAATAATCAGAAAACAGGCTTGACTTTGACAGTCAACTTTCACAAGAAATATTCAGGAAATATTCAGAAAAGAGGCTTGCCTTTGACAGTCAATTTGACAAGAAATATTCAGGCAATAATGAGAAAAGAGGCTTTTCTTTAAATAAGAAATATTCAATGAATTATCAGAAAAGAGGCTTGAGTTTGACAGTCAATTTGACGAGAAATATTCAGGAAATATTCAGAAAAGAGTCTTGACTTTGACAGTTACTTTTAACAAGAAATAATTAGGAAATATGCAGAAAAGATTCTTGACTTTGACAGTCAATTTTAACAAGAAATATTCAGGCAATAATCAGAAAAGAGGCTTGACTTTGACAGTCATTTTGATAAGAAATATTCAAGTAATAATCAGAAAAAAGGCTTGACGTTGACAGTCATTTTTAACAAAAAATATTCAGGCAATAATTAAAAAAGTGGCCTGCATTTTACAGTCAATTTTAACAAGAAATATTCAAGCATTGATCAGAAAAGAGGCTTGAATTTGACAGTCAATTCGATAAGAAATATTCAAGAAATAATCAGAAACGAGGCTTTACTTTGACAGTCAATTTGATAAGAAATATTCAAGAAATAATCAGCAAAGAAGCTTGACTTTGACAGTCAATTGGACAAGAAATATTCAGGCAATTATCAGAAAAGAGGCTCGACTTTGGCAGTCAATTTGAACAAGAAATAGTCAAGAAATAATCAGAAAAGAGGCTTGACTTTGACAGTTAATTTGACAAGAAATATTCAGGAGATATTCAGAAAAGAAGTTTAAATTTGAAAGTCAATTTTAACAAGAAATATTCAGTACATAATCAGGGAAGAGTCATGACTTTGACAGTCAAATTGACAAGAAATATTCAGGAATGAATCTGAAAAAAGGCTCGACTTTGAAAGTCAATTTGACAAGAAATATTCAGGCAATGAATTGTAAAGGCGCTTGACTTTTACAGTCAGTTAAATAAGAAGTATTCAATAAATTATCAGAAAAGAGACTTCACTTTGACAGTCAATTTGACAAGAAATATTCAAGCAATTATCTGAAAAGTGGCTCGACTTTGACAGTCAATTCGTAAGAAATATTCAGGCAATAATCAGAAAAGAGGCTTGACTTTGACAGTCAATTTTAACAAGAAATATTCGGAAATATTCCGATAGGAAGTTTAAGTTTGACAGTCACTTTTAACAAGAAATATTCAGTAAATAATTAGGAAAGAGTCATGACTTTGACAGTTAAATTGACAAGAAATATTCAGGAATAAATCTGAAAAGAGGCTTGACTTTGAAAGTCAATTTGACAAGAAATATTCAGGCAATAATCAGAAAAGAGGCTTGACTTTGACAGTCAACTTTCACAAGAAATATTCAGGCAATGATCAGAAAAGAGGCTTGTCTTCGACAGTCAATTTGATAAGAAATATTTAAGAAATATTCAGGAAAGAGGCTTAACTTTGACAGTCAATTTTAACATGAAATATTCAGGCAATGATCAGAAAAGAGGCTTGTCTTTGACAGTCAATTTGATAAGAAATATTCAGGCAATAATGAGAAAAGAGGCTTAACTTTGACAGTCAATTTTAACATGGAATATTCAGGCAATGATCAGAAAAGAGGCTTGTCTTCGACAGTCAATTTGATAAGAAATATTTAAGAAATAATCAGAAATGAGGCTTGACTTTGACAGTCAATTTAACAAGAAATATTTAGGCAATATTCAGAAAAGAGGCTTGACTTTGACAGTAACTTTTAACAAGAAATATTCAGGCAATCATCAGAAAAGGGGCTCGACTTTGTCAGTCAATTTGATAAGAAATATTCAAGAAATGATCAGAAAAAAGGCTTGACTTTGACAGTCAATATTAACAAAAAATATTCAAGAAATAATCAGAAACAAGGTTCGCTTTGACAGTTAATTTGATAAGAAATATTCGAGAAATAATCAGAAAAGAGGTTTGACTTTGACAGTCAATTTGACAAGAAATATTTAGGCAATAATCAGAAATGAAGCTCGTCTTTAACAGTCAATTTTAACAAGAAATATTCGGGAAATAATCAGGAACGAGGCATGACTTTGATAGCCAATTTGACAAGAAATATTTAGGAATAAATCTGAAAAGAGGCTTGAAGTTGAAAGTCAATTTGACTAGAAATATTCAGGCAATGATCAGAAAAGGGGCTTGACTTTGACAGTCAATATGATAAGAAATGTTCAATAAATAATCAGGAAAGAGGCTTGACTTTGACAGTCAATTTTAACAAGAAATATTCAGGAAATAATCAGAAACAAGGTTCGCTTTGACAGTTAATTTGATAAGAAATATTCGAGAAATAATCAGAAAAGAGGTTTGACTTTGACAGTCAATTTGACAAGAAATATTTAGGCAATAATCAGAAATGAAGCTCGTCTTTAACAGTCAATTTTAACAAGAAATATTCGGGAAATATTTAGAAACGGGGCTTGAATTTGACAGTCAATTTGAACAAGAAATATTCAGACAATGATCAGAAAAAAGGCTTGACTTTGACAGTCAAGTTTAACAAGAAATATTCAAGAAATATTGAGAAATGAGGCCTGACTTCGACAGTCATTTTAATAAAAAATATTCAAGCGATTATCACAAAAGATGCTTGACTTTGACAGTCAATTGGACACGAAATATTTAGAAAATATTCAGAAAAGAAGCTTGACTTTGACAGTCAATTGGACAAAAAATATTCAGGAAATAATCCGAAAAGAGGCTTTACTTTAACAGTCAATTTTAACAAGAAATAAACAGGAAATATTCAGAGAAGAGGCTTGACTTTGAGAGTCAATATGATGAAAAATATTTATGCAATAATCAGAAAAAAGGCTTGACTTTTCCAGTCATTTTCAACGAAAAATATTCAGGCAATAATCAGAAAAGAGGCTTGACTTTGAAAGTCAATTTGACGAGATATATTCAGGAAATATTCAGAAAAGAGGCTTGACTTTGACAGTTACTTTTAACAAGAAATATTCAGGCAATTATCAGAAAAGATGCTTGACTTTGACAGTCATGTTGATAAGAAATATTCAAGTAATATTCAGAAAAGAGGCTTGACGTTGACGGTCATTTTTAACAAAAAATATTCAGGCAATAATCAGAAAAGAGGCCTGAATTTGACAGTCAATTTTAACAAGGAATATTCAAGCATTGATCAGAAAAGAGGCTTGAATTCAACAGTCAATTCGATAAGAAATATCCAAGAAATAATCAGAAAAGAGGCTTGACTTTGACAGTTAATTTGACAACAAATATTCAGGAAATATCCAGAAAAGAAGCTTAAGTTTGACTGTCAATTGTAACAAGTAATATTCAGTAAATAATCAGGAAAGAGTCATGACTTTGACAGTCAAATTGACAAGAAATATTCAGGAATAAATCTGAAAAGAGGCTTGACTTTGAAAGTCAATTCGACAGGAAATATTCAGGCAATGAATTGAAAAGGCGCTTGACTTTGACAGTCAATTCACTGAAAAATATTCTATAAATAATCAGAAAAGAGGCTTGACTTTGACAGTCAATTTGACAAGAAATATTCAGGCAATAATCAAAGAAAAGGCTTGACTTTGACAGTCAATTTGACGAGAAATATTCAGGAAATATTCAGAGAAGAGTCTTGACTTTGACAGTTACTTTTAAGAAGAAATATTTAGAAAATATGCAGAAAAGATTCTTGACTTTGACAGTCAATTTTAACAAGATATATTCAGGCAATTATCAGAAAAGAGGCTTTACTTTGACAGTCATTTTGATAAGAAATATTCAAGTAATAATCAGGAAAAAGGCTTGACGTTGACAGTCATTTTTAACAAAAAATATTCAGGCAATAATTAGAAAAGAGGCCTGAATTTGACAGTCAATTTTAACAAGAAATATTCAAGCATTGATCAGAAAAGAGGCTTGAATTTGACAGTCAATTCGATAAGAAATATTTAAGAAATAATCAGAAACGAGGCTTGACTTTGACAGTCAATTTGATAAAAAATATTCAAGAAATAATCAGCAAAGAAGCTTGACTTTGACAGTCAACTTGACAAGAAATATTCAGGCAATTATCAGAAAAGAGGCTCGACTTTGGCAGTCAATTTGAACAGGAAATATTCAAGAAATAATCAGAAAAGAGGCTTGACTTTGACAGTTAATTTGACAAGAAATATTCAGGAGATATTCAGAAAAGAAGTTTAAATTTGAAAGTCAATCTTAACAAGAAATATTCAGTTAATAATCAGGAAAGAGTCATGACTTTGACAGTCAAATTGACAAGAAATATTCAGGAATAAATCTGGAAAAAGGCTCGATTTTAAAAGTCAATTTGACAAAAAATATTCAGGCAATGAATTGAAAAGGCGCTTGACTTTGACAGTCAGTTAAATAAGAAATATTCAATAAATTATCATAAAATAGGCTTGACTTTGACAGTCAATTTGACAAGAAATATTAAGGCAATTATCTGAAAAGTGGCTCGACTTTGACAGTGAATTCTTGAGAAATATTCAGGCAATAATCAGAAAAGAGGCTTGACATTGACAGTCAATTTTAACAAGAAATAAACAGGAAATATTCAGAAAAGAAGCTTGACTCTGACAGTCAATTCGACAAGAAATATTCAGGCAATAATCAGGAAAGAGGCTTGACTTTGACAGTCAATTTTACAAGAGATATTCAGAAAATATTCAGAAAAGAGGCTTGAGTTTCACAGTTACTTTTAACAAGAAATATTCAGGAAATATGCAGAAAAGATTCTTGACTTCGACAGTCAATTTTAACAAGAAATATTCAGGCGATAATCAGGAAAGAGGCTTGACTTTGACAGTCAATTTGACAAGAAATATTCAGGAAATATTCAGAAGAGAGGCTTGACTGTAACAGTCAATTTGACAAGAAATATTCAGGAAATAATCTGAAAAGAGGCTTGACTTTGACAGTCAATTTCTACAAGTAATATTCAGGCAATGATCAGAAAAGAGGCTTGAGTTCGACAGTCAGTTTGATAAGAAATATTCAATGAATAATTAGAAAAGAGGCCTGACTTTGACAGTCAATTTACAAGAAATATTTAGGCAATAATCAGGAAAGAGGCTTGACTTTGACAGTCAACTTTCACAAGAAATATTCAGGAAATATTCAGAAAAAAGTCTTGACTTTGACAGTCAATTTGACAAGAAATATTCAGGCAATAATGAGAAAAGAGGCTTGACTTTGACAGTCGATTGTAACAAGAAATATTCAGGCAATGATCAGAAAAGAGGCTGGACTTCGACAGTCAATTTGATAAGAAATATTCAAGTAATAATCAGAAAAAAGGCTTGACGTTGACAGTCATTTTTAACAAAAAATATTCAGGCAATAATTAGAAAAGAGGCCTGAATTTGACACTCAATTTTAACAAGAAATATTCAAGCATTGATCAGAAAAGAGGCTTGAATTTGACAGTCAATTCGATAAAAAATATTCAAGAAATAATCAGAAAAGATGTTTGACTTTGACAGTCAATTTGACAAGAAATATTCAGGCAATAATCAGAAAAGAGGCTCGACTTAAACAGTCAATTTTAACAAGAAATATTCAGGAAATATTAAAAAAAGAGCCTTGACTTTGACAGTAATTTTGATAAGGAAAATTCTAGTAATAATCAGAAAAGAGGCTTGACGTTGACAGACATTTTAAACTAAAAATATTCAGGCAATAATCAGCAAAGAAGCTTGACTTTGACAGTCAATTTGACATGAAATATTCAGGCAATTATCAGAAAAGAGGCTTGACTTTGGCATTCAATTTGAACAAGAAATATTCAAGAAATAATCAGAAAAGAGGCTTGACTTTGACAGTTAATTTGACAAGAAATATTCGGAAATATTCCGATAGGAAGTTTAAGTTTGACAGTCAATTTTAACAAGAAATATTCAGTAAATAATTAGGAAAGAGTCATGACTTTGACAGTTAAATTGACAAGAAATATTCAGGAATAAATCTGAAAAGAGGCTTGACTTTGAAAGTCAATTTGACAAGAAATATTCAGGCAATAATCAGAAAACAGGCTTGACTTTGACAGTCAACTTTCACAAGAAATATTCAGGAAATATTCAGAAAAGAGGCTTGCCTTTGACAGTCAATTTGACAAGAAATATTCAGGCAATAATGAGAAAAGAGGCTTGACTTTGACAGTCAATTTTAACAAGAAATATTCAGGCAATGATCAGAAAAGAGGCTTGTCTTCGACAGTCAATTCAATAAGAAATATTTAAGAAATAATCAGAAATGAGGCTTGACTTTGACAGTCAATTTAACAAGAAATATTTAGGCAATATTCAGAAAAGAGGCTTGACTTTGACAGTAACTTTTAACAAGGAATATTAAGGCAATGATCAGAAAAGGGGCTCGACTTTGTCAGTCAATTTGATAAGAAATATTCAGGCAATAATGAGAAAAGAGGCTTTTCTTTAAATAAGAAATATTCAATGAATTATCAGAAAAGAGGCTTGAGTTTGACAGTCAATTTGACGAGAAATATTCAGGAAATATTCAGAAAAGAAGCTTAAGTTTGACTGTCAATTGTAACTAGTAATATTCAGTAAATAATCAGGAAAGAGTCATGACTTTGACAGTCAAATTGACAAGAAATATTGAGGAATAAATCTGAAAAGAGGCTTGACTTTGAAAGTCAATTCGACAAGAAATATTCAGGCAATGAATTGAAAAGGCGCTTGACTTTGACGGTCAATTTACTGAATAATATTCTATAAATAATCAGAAAAGAGGCTTGACTTTGAGAGTCAATTTGACAAGAAATATTCAGGCAATAATCAGAGAAGAGGCTTGACTTTGACAGTCAATTTGACGAGAAATATTAAGGAAATATTCAGAAAAGAGTCCTGACTTTGACAGTTACTTTGAACAAGAAATATTTAGAAAATATGCAGAAAAGATTCTTGACTTTGACAGTCAATTTTAACAAGATATATTCAGGCAATAATCAGAAAAGAGGCTTCACTTTGACAGTCATTTTGATAAGAAATATTCAAGTAATAATCAGAAAAAAGGCTTGACGTTGACAGTCATTTTTAACAAAAAATATTCAGGCAAGAATTAGAAAAGAGGCCTGAATTTGACAGTCAATTTTAACAAGAAATATTCAAGCATTGATCAGAAAAGAGGTTTGAATTTGACAGTCAATTCGATAAGAAATATTCAAGAAATAATCAGAAACGAGGCTTGACTTTGACAGTCAATTTGATAAGAAATATTTAAGAAATAATCAGCAAAGAAGCTTGACTTTGACAGTCAACTTGACAAGAAATATTCAGGCAATTATCAGAAAAGAGGCTCGACTTTGGCAGTCAATTTGAAAAAGAAATATTCAAGAAATAATCAGAAAAGAGGCTTGACTTTGACAGTTAATTTGACAAGAAATATTCAGGAGATATTCAGAAAAGAAGTATAAATTTGAAAGTCAATTTTAACAAGAAATATTCAGTAAATAATCAGGAAAGAGTCATGAATTTGACAGTCAAATTGACAAGAAATATTCAGGAATAAATCTGAAAAAAGGCTCGACTTTGAAAGTCAATTTGACAAGAAATATTCAGGCAATGAATTGAAAAGGCGCTTGACTTTGACAGTCAGTTAAATAAGAAATTATCAATAAATTATCAGACAAAAGGCTTGACTTTGACAGTCAATTTGACAAGAAATATTCAGGCAATTATCTGAAAAGTGGCTCGACTTTGACAGTCAATTCGTAAGAAATATTCAGGCAATAATCAGAAAAGAGGCTTGACTTTGACAGTCAATTTTCAGAAGAAATAAACAGGAAATATTCAGAAAAGAAGCTTGACTCTGACAGTCAATTTGACAAGAAATATTCAGGCAATAATCAGGAAAGAGGCTTGACTTTGACAGTCGATTTTACAAGAGATATTCAGGAAATATTCAGAAAAGAGGCTTGACTTGGACAGTCAGTTTTAAAAAGAATTATCCAGGAAATATTCAGAAAGGAGGCTTGTCTTCGACAGTCAATTTGACAAGAAATATTCAGAAAATATTCAGAAAAGAGGCTTGACTGTGACAGTCAATTTTACAAGAAATATTCAGGAAATAATCTGAAAAGAGGCTTGACTTTGACAGTCAATTTCTACAAGTAATATTCAGGCAATGATCAGAAATGAGGCTTGACTGCGACAGTCAGTTTGATAAGAAATATTCAATAAATAATTAGAAAAGCGGCTTGACTTTGACAGTCAATTTACAAGAAATATTTAGGCAATAATCAGAAAAGAGGCTTGACTTTGACAGTCAATTTTAACAAGAAATATTCAGGAAATATTAAAAACAGAGCCTTGACTTTGACAGTAATTTTGATAAGGAAAATTCTAGTAATAATCAGAAAAGAGGCTTGACGTTGACAGACATTTTAAACAAAAAATATTCAGGCAATAATCAGCAAAGAAGCTTGACTTTGACAGTCAATTTGACAAGAAATATTCAGGCAATTATCAGAAAAGAGGCTTGACTTTGGCATTCAATTTAAACAAGAAATATTCAAGAAATAATCAGAAAAGAGGCTTGACTTTGACAGTTAATTTGACAAGAAATATTCGGAAATATTCCGATAGGAAGTTTAAGTTTGACAGTCAATTTTAACAAGAAATATTCAGTAAATAATTAGGAAAGAGTCATGACTTTGACAGTTAAATTGACTAGAAATATTCAGGAATGAATCTAAAAAGAGGCTTGACTTTGAAAGTCAATTTGACAAGAAATATTCAGGCAATAATCAGAAAAGAGGCTTGACTTTGACAGTCAACTTTCACAAAAAATATTCAGGAAATATTCAGAAAAGAAGCTTGCCTTCGACAGTCAATTTGACAAGAAATATTCAGGCAATAATGAGAAAAGAGGCTTGACTTTGACAGTCAATTTTAACAAGAAATATTCAGGCAATGATCAGAAAAGAGGCTTGTCTTCGACAGTCAATTTGATAAGAAATATTTAAGAAATAATCAGAAATGAGGCTTGACTTTGACAGTCAATTTTAACAAGAAATATTCAGGAAATAATCAGAAACAAGGTTCGCTTTGACAGTTAATTTGATAAGAAATATTCGAGAAATAATCAGAAAAGAGGTTTGACTTTGACAGTCAATTTGACAAGAAATATTCAGGAAATAATCAGAAACAAGGTTCGCTTTGACAGTTAATTTGATAAGAAATATTCGAGAAATAATCAGAAAAGAGGTTTGACTTTGACAGTCAATTTGACAAGAAATATTTAGGCAATAATCAGAAATGAAGCTCGTCTTTAACAGTCAATTTTAACAAGAAATATTCGGGAAATATTTAGAAACGGGGCTTGAATTTGACAGTCAATTTGAACAAGAAATATTCAGACAATGATCAGAAAAGAGGCTTGACTTTGACAGTCAAGTTTAACAAGAAATATTCAAGAAATATTGAGAATGACTTCGACAGTCATTTTAATAAAAAATATTCAAGCGATTATCACAAAAGATGCTTGACTTTGACAGTCAATTGGACACGAAATATTTAAAAAATATTCAGAAAAGAAGCTTGACTTTGACAGTCAATTGGACAAAAAAATATTCAGGAAATAATCCGAAAAGAGGATTTACTTTAACAGTCAATTTTAACAAGAAATAAACAGGAAATATTCAGAGAAGAGGCTTGACTTTGAGAGTCAATATGATGAAAAATATTTATGCAATAATCAGAAAAAAGGCTTGACTTTTCCAGTCAATTTGAACGAAAAATATTCAGGCAATAATCAGAAAAGAGGCTTGACTTTGAAAGTCAATTTGACGAGATATATTCAGGAAATATTCAGAAAAGAGGCTTGACTTTGACAGTTACTTTTAACAAGAAATATTCAGGCAATTATCAGAAAAGATGCTTGACTTTGACAGTCATGTTTGATAAGAAATATTCAAGTAATATTCAGAAAAGATGAGGCTTGACTACGTTGACGGTCATTTTTAACAAAAAATATTCAGGCAATAATCAGAAAAGAGGCCTGAATTTGACAGTCAATTTTAACAAGGAATATTCAAGCATTGATCAGAAAAGAGGCTTGAATTCAACAGTCAATTCGATAAGAAATATCCAAGAAATAATCAGAAAAGAGGCTTGACTTTGACAGTTAATTTGACAACAAATATTCAGGAAATATTCAGAAAAGAAGCTTAAGTTTGACTGTCAATTGTAACAAGTAATAATTCAGTAAATAATCAGGAAAGAGTCATGACTTTGACAGTCAAATTGACAAGAAATATTCAGGCAATTATCAGAAAAGAGGCTCGACTTTGGCAGTCAATTTGAACAAGAAATATTCAAGAAATAATCAGAAAAGAGGCTTGACTTTGACAGTTAATTTGACAAGAGATATTCAGGAGATATTTAGAAAAGAAGTTTAAATTTGAAAGTCAATTTTAACAAGAAATATTCAGTACATAATCAGTAAAGAGTCATGACTTTGACAGTCAAATTGACAAAAAATATTCAGGAATAAATTTGAAAAAAGGCTCGACTTTGAAAGTCAATTTGACAAGAAATATTCAGGCAATGAATTGAAAAGGCGCTTGACTTTTACAGTCAGTTAAATAAGAAGTATTCAATAAATTATCAGAAAAGAGACTTCACTTTGACAGTCAATTTGACAAGAAATATTCAAGCAATTATCTGAAAAGTGGCTCGACTTTGACAGTCAATTCGTAAGAAATATTCAGGCAATAATCAGAAAAGAGGCTTGACTTTGACAGTCAATTTTAACAAAAAATATTCAGAAATATTCCGATAGAAAGTTTACGTTCGACAGTCGATTTTAACAAGAAATATTCAGTAAATAAATGGAAAGAGTCATGACTTTGACAGTTAAATTGACAAGAAATATTCAGGAATAAATCTGAAAAGAGGCTTGACTTTGAAAGTCAATTTGACAAGAAATATTCAGGCAATAATCAGAAAAGAGGCTTGACTTTGAAGGTCAATTTGACGAGATATATTCAGGAAATATTCAGAAAAGAGGCTTGACTTTGACAGTCAATTTGACGAGAAATATTCAGGAAATATTCAGAAAAGAGGCTTGAATTTGACAGTTACTTTTAACAAGAAATATTCAGGCAATAATCAGAAAAGAGCCTTGACTTTGACAGTCATTTTGATAAGGAATATTCTTGTAATAATCAGAAAAGAGGCTTGACGTTGACAGACATTTTAAACTAAAAATATTCAGGCAATAATCAGCAAAGAAGCTTGACTTTGACAGTCAATTTGACAAGAAATATTCAGGCAATTATCAGAAAAGAGGCTTGACTTTGGCATTCAATTTGAACAAGAAATATTCAAGAAATAATCAGACAAGAGGCTTGACTTTTGACAGTTAATTTGACAAGAAATATTCGGAAATATTCCGATAGGAAGTTTAAGTTTAACAGTCAATTTTAACAAGAAATATTCAGTCAATAATTAGAAAAGAGTCATGACTTTGACAGTTAAATAGACAAGAAATATTCAGGAATAAATCTGAAAAGAGGCTTGACCTTTAAAGTCAATTTGACAAGAAATATTCAGGCAATAATCAGAAAACAGGCTTGACTTTGACAGTCAACTTTCACAAGAAATATTCAGGAAATATTCAGAAAAGAGGCTTGCCTTTGACAGTCAATTTGACAAGAAATATTCAGGCAATAATGAGAAAAGAGGCTTTTCTTTAAATAAGAAATATTCAATGAATTATCAGAAAAGAGGCTTGAGTTTGACAGTCAATTTGACGAGAAATATTCAGGAAATATTCAGAAAAGAGTCTTGACTTTGACAGTTACTTTTAACAAGAAATAATTAGGAAATATGCAGAAAAGATTCTTGACTTTGACAGTCAATTTTAACAAGAAATATTCAGGCAATAATCAGAAAAGAGGCTTGACTTTGACAGTCATTTTGATAAGAAATATTCAAGTAATAATCAGAAAAAAGGCTTGACGTTGACTGTCATTTTTAACAAAAAATATTCAGGCAATAATTAAAAAAGTGGCCTGCATTTTACAGTCAATTTTAACAAGAAATATTCAAGCATTGATCAGAAAAGAGGCTTGAATTTGACAGTCAATTCGATAAGAAATATTCAAGAAATAATCAGAAACGAGGCTTTACTTTGACAGTCAATTTGATAAGAAATATTCAAGAAATAATCAGCAAAGAAGCTTGACTTTGACAGTCAATTGGACAAGAAATATTCAGGCAATTATCAGAAAAGAGGCTCGACTTTGGCAGTCAATTTGAACAAGAAATAGTCAAGAAATAATCAGAAAAGAGGCTTGACTTTGACAGTTAATTTGACAAGAAATATTCAGGAGATATTCAGAAAAGAAGTTTAAATTTGAAAGTCAATTTTAACAAGAAATATTCAGTACATAATCAGGGAAGAGTCATGACTTTGACAGTCAAATTGACAAGAAATATTCAGGAATGAATCTGAAAAAAGGCTCGACTTTGAAAGTCAATTTGACAAGAAATATTCAGGCAATGAATTGTAAAGGCGCTTGACTTTTACAGTCAGTTAAATAAGAAGTATTCAATAAATTATCAGAAAAGAGACTTCACTTTGACAGTCAATTTGACAAGAAATATTCAAGCAATTATCTGAAAAGTGGCTCGACTTTGACAGTCAATTCGTAAGAAATATTCAGGCAATAATCAGAAAAGAGGCTTGACTTTGACAGTCAATTTTAACAAGAAATATTCGGAAATATTCCGATAGGAAGTTTAAGTTTGACAGTCAATTTTAACAAGAAATATTCAGTAAATAATTAGGAAAGAGTCATGACTTTGACAGTTAAATTGACAAGAAATATTCAGGAATAAATCTGAAAAGAGGCTTGACTTTGAAAGTCAATTTGACAAGAAATATTCAGGCAATAATCAGAAAAGAGGCTTGACTTTGACAGTCAACTTTCACAAGAAATATTCAGGCAATGATCAGAAAAGAGGCTTGTCTTCGACAGTCAATTTGATAAGAAATATTTAAGAAATATTCAGGAAAGAGGCTTAACTTTGACAGTCAATTTTAACATGAAATATTCAGGCAATGATCAGAAAAGAGGCTTGTCTTTGACAGTCAATTTGATAAGAAATATTCAGGCAATAATGAGAAAAGAGGCTTAACTTTGACAGTCAATTTTAACATGGAATATTCAGGCAATGATCAGAAAAGAGGCTTGTCTTCGACAGTCAATTTGATAAGAAATATTTAAGAAATAATCAGAAATGAGGCTTGACTTTGACAGTCAATTTAACAAGAAATATTTAGGCAATATTCAGAAAAGAGGCTTGACTTTGACAGTAACTTTTAACAAGAAATATTCAGGCAATGATCAGAAAAGGGGCTCGACTTTGTCAGTCAATTTGATAAGAAATATTCAAGAAATGATCAGAAAAAAGGCTTGACTTTGACAGTCAATATTAACAAAAAATATTCAAGAAATAATCAGAAACAAGGTTCGCTTTGACAGTTAATTTGATAAGAAATATTCGAGAAATAATCAGAAAAGAGGTTTGACTTTGACAGTCAATTTGACAAGAAATATTTAGGCAATAATCAGAAATGAAGCTCGTCTTTAACAGTCAATTTTAACAAGAAATATTCGGGAAATAATCAGGAACGAGGCATGACTTTGATAGCCAATTTGACAAGAAATATTTAGGAATAAATCTGAAAAGAGGCTTGAAGTTGAAAGTCAATTTGACTAGAAATATTCAGGCAATGATCAGAAAAGGGGCTTGACTTTGACAGTCAATATGATAAGAAATGTTCAATAAATAATCAGGAAAGAGGCTTGACTTTGACAGTCAATTTTAACAAGAAATATTCAGGAAATAATCAGAAACAAGGTTCGCTTTGACAGTTAATTTGATAAGAAATATTCGAGAAATAATCAGAAAAGAGGTTTGACTTTGACAGTCAATTTGACAAGAAATATTTAGGCAATAATCAGAAATGAAGCTCGTCTTTAACAGTCAATTTTAACAAGAAATATTCGGGAAATATTTAGAAACGGGGCTTGAATTTGACAGTCAATTTGAACAAGAAATATTCAGACAATGATCAGAAAAGAGGCTTGACTTTGACAGTCAAGTTTAACAAGAAATATTCAAGAAATATTGAGAAATGAGGTCTGACTTCGACAGTCATTTTAATAAAAAATATTCAAGCGATTATCACAAAAGATGCTTGACTTTGACAGTCAATTGGACACGAAATATTTAGAAAATATTCAGAAAAGAAGCTTGACTTTGACAGTCAATTGGACAAAAAATATTCAGGAAATAATCCGAAAAGAGGCTTTACTTTAACAGTCAATTTTAACAAGAAATAAACAGGAAATATTCAGAGAAGAGGCTTGACTTTGAGAGTCAATATGATGAAAAATATTTATGCAATAATCAGAAAAAAGGCTTGACTTTTCCAGTCATTTTGAACGAAAAATATTCAGGCAATAATCAGAAAAGAGGCTTGACTTTGAAAGTCAATTTGACGAGATATATTCAGGAAATATTCAGAAAAGAGGCTTGACTTTGACAGTTACTTTTAACAAGAAATATTCAGGCAATTATCAGAAAAGATGCTTGACTTTGACAGTCATGTTGATAAGAAATATTCAAGTAATATTCAGAAAAGAGGCTTGACGTTGACGGTCATTTTTAACAAAAAATATTCAGGCAATAATCAGAAAAGAGGCCTGAATTTGACAGTCAATTTTAACAAGGAATATTCAAGCATTGATCAGAAAAGAGGATTGAATTCAACAGTCAATTCGATAAGAAATATCCAAGAAATAATCAGAAAAGAGGCTTGACTTTGACAGTTAATTTGACAACAAATATTCAGGAAATATCCAGAAAAGAAGCTTAAGTTTGACTGTCAATTGTAACAAGTAATATTCAGTAAATAATCAGGAAAGAGTCATGACTTTGACAGTCAAATTGACAAGAAATATTCAGGAATAAATCTGAAAAGAGGCTTGACTTTGAAAGTCAATTCGACAGGAAATATTCAGGCAATGAATTGAAAAGGCGCTTGACTTTGACAGTCAATTCACTGAAAAATATTCTATAAATAATCAGAAAAGAGGCTTGACTTTGACAGTCAATTTGACAAGAAATATTCAGGCAATAATCAAAGAAAAGGCTTGACTTTGACAGTCAATTTGACGAGAAATATTCAGGAAATATTCAGAGAAGAGTCTTGACTTTGACAGTTACTTTTAAGAAGAAATATTTAGAAAATATGCAGAAAAGATTCTTGACTTTGACAGTCAATTTTAACAAGATATATTCAGGCAATTATCAGAAAAGAGGCTTTACTTTGACAGTCATTTTGATAAGAAATATTCAAGTAATAATCAGGAAAAAGGCTTGACGTTGACAGTCATTTTTAACAAAAAATATTCAGGCAATAATTAGAAAAGAGGCCTGAATTTGACAGTCAATTTTAACAAGAAATATTCAAGCATTGATCAGAAAAGAGGCTTGAATTTGACAGTCAATTCGATAAGAAATATTTAAGAAATAATCAGAAACGAGGCTTGACTTTGACAGTCAATTTGATAAAAAATATTCAAGAAATAATCAGCAAAGAAGCTTGACTTTGACAGTCAACTTGACAAGAAATATTCAGGCAATTATCAGAAAAGAGGCTCGACTTTGGCAGTCAATTTGAACAGGAAATATTCAAGAAATAATCAGAAAAGAGGCTTGACTTTGACAGTTAATTTGACAAGAAATATTCAGGAGATATTCAGAAAAGAAGTTTAAATTTGAAAGTCAATCTTAACAAGAAATATTCAGTTAATAATCAGGAAAGAGTCATGACTTTGACAGTCAAATTGACAAGAAATATTCAGGAATAAATCTGAAAAAAGGCTCGATTTTAAAAGTCAATTTGACAAAAAATATTCAGGCAATGAATTGAAAAGGCGCTTGACTTTGACAGTCAGTTAAATAAGAAATATTCAATAAATTATCATAAAATAGGCTTGACTTTGACAGTCAATTTGACAAGAAATATTAAGGCAATTATCTGAAAAGTGGCTCGACTTTGACAGTGAATTCTTGAGAAATATTCAGGCAATAATCAGAAAAGAGGCTTGACATTGACAGTCAATTTTAACAAGAAATAAACAGGAAATATTCAGAAAAGAAGCTTGACTCTGACAGTCAATTCGACAAGAAATATTCAGGCAATAATCAGGAAAGAGGCTTGACTTTGACAGTCAATTTTACAAGAGATATTCAGAAAATATTCAGAAAAGAGGCTTGAGTTTCACAGTTACTTTTAACAAGAAATATTCAGGAAATATGCAGAAAAGATTCTTGACTTCGACAGTCAATTTTAACAAGAAATATTCAGGCAATAATCAGGAAAGAGGCTTGACTTTGACAGTCAATTTGACAAGAAATATTCAGGAAATATTCAGAAGAGAGGCTTGACTGTAACAGTCAATTTGACAAGAAATATTCAGGAAATAATCTGAAAAGAGGCTTGACTTTGACAGTCAATTTCTACAAGTAATATTCAGGCAATGATCAGAAAAGAGGCTTGAGTTCGACAGTCAGTTTGATAAGAAATATTCAATGAATAATTAGAAAAGAGGCCTGACTTTGACAGTCAATTTACAAGAAATATTTAGGCAATAATCAGGAAAGAGGCTTGACTTTGACAGTCAACTTTCACAAGAAATATTCAGGAAATATTCAGAAAAAAGTCTTGACTTTGACAGTCAATTTGACAAGAAATATTCAGGCAATAATGAGAAAAGAGGCTTGACTTTGACAGTCGATTTTAACAAGAAATATTCAGGCAATGATCAGAAAAGAGGCTAGACTTCGACAGTCAATTTGATAAGAAATATTCAAGTAATAATCAGAAAAAAGGCTTGACGTTGACAGTCATTTTTAACAAAAAATATTCAGGCAATAATTAGAAAAGAGGCCTGAATTTGACACTCAATTTTAACAAGAAATATTCAAGCATTGATCAGAAAAGAGGCTTGAATTTGACAGTCAATTCGATAAAAAATATTCAAGAAATAATCAGAAAAGATGTTTGACTTTGACAGTCAATTTGACAAGAAATATTCAGGCAATAATCAGAAAAGAGGCTCGACTTAAACAGTCAATTTTAACAAGAAATATTCAGGAAATATTAAAAAAAGAGCCTTGACTTTGACAGTAATTTTGATAAGGAAAATTCTAGTAATAATCAGAAAAGAGGCTTGACGTTGACAGACATTTTAAACTAAAAATATTCAGGCAATAATCAGCAAAGAAGCTTGACTTTGACAGTCAATTTGACATGAAATATTCAGGCAATTATCAGAAAAGAGGCTTGACTTTGGCATTCAATTTGAACAAGAAATATTCAAGAAATAATCAGAAAAGAGGCTTGACTTTGACAGTTAATTTGACAAGAAATATTCGGAAATATTCCGATAGGAAGTTTAAGTTTGACAGTCAATTTTAACAAGAAATATTCAGTAAATAATTAAGAAAGAGTCATGACTTTGACAGTTAAATTGACAAGAAATATTCAGGAATAAATCTGAAAAGAGGCTTGACTTTGAAAGTCAATTTGACAAGAAATATTCAGGCAATAATCAGAAAACAGGCTTGACTTTGACAGTCAACTTTCACAAGAAATATTCAGGAAATATTCAGAAAAGAGGCTTGCCTTTGACAGTCAATTTGACAAGAAATATTCAGGCAATAATGAGAAAAGAGGCTTGACTTTGACAGTCAATTTTAACAAGAAATATTCAGGCAATGATCAGAAAAGAGGCTTGTCTTCGACAGTCAATTCAATAAGAAATATTTAAGAAATAATCAGAAATGAGGCTTGACTTTGACAGTCAATTTAACAAGAAATATTTAGGCAATATTCAGAAAAGAGGCTTGACTTTGACAGTAACTTTTAACAAGGAATATTAAGGCAATGATCAGAAAAGGGGCTCGACTTTGTCAGTCAATTTGATAAGAAATATTCAAGAAATGATCAGAAAAAAGGCTTGACTTTGACAGTCAATATTAACAAAAAATATTCAAGAAATATTCAGAAAAGAGGCTTAAGCTTGACAGATAATTTTAACAAGAAATATTCAGGCAATAATCAGGAACGAGGCATGACTTTGATAGTCAATTTGACAAGAAATATTTAGGAATAAATCTGAAAAGAGGCTTGAAGTTGAAAGTCAATTTGACTAGAAATATTCAGGCAATGATCAGAAAAGGGGCTTGACTTTGACAGTCAATTTGATAAGAAATGTTCAATAAATAATCAGGAAAGAGGCTCGTCTTTAACAGTCAATTTTAACAAGAAATATTCGGGAAATATTCAGAAACGGGGCTTGAATTTGACAGTCAATTTGAACAAGAAATATTCAGACAATGATCAGAAAAGAGGCTTGACTTTGACAGTCAAGTTTAACAAGAAATATTCAAGAAATATTGAGAAATGAGGTCTGACTTCGACAGTCATTTTAATAAAAAATATTCAAGCGATTATCACAAAAGATGCTTGACTTTGACAGTCAATTGGACACGAAATATTTAGAAAATATTCAGAAAAGAAGCTTGACTTTGACAGTCAATTGGACAAAAAATATTCAGGAAATAATCCGAAAAGAGGCTTTACTTTAACAGTCAATTTTAACAAGAAATAAACAGGAAATATTCAGAGAAGAGGCTTGACTTTGAGAGTCAATATGATGAAAAATATTTATGCAATAATCAGAAAAAAGGCTTGACTTTTCCAGTCATTTTGAATGAAAAATATTCAGGCAATAATCAGAAAAGAGGCTTGACTTTGAAAGTCAATTTGACGAGATATATTCAGAAAATATTCAGAAAAGAGGCTTGACTTTGACAGTCAATTTGACGAGAAATATTCAGGAAATATTCAGAAAAGAAGCTTGACTTTGACAGTTACTTTTAACAAGAAATGTTCAGGCAATTATCAGAAAAGATGCTTGACTTTGACAGTCATGTTGATAAGAAATATTCAAGTAATATTCAGAAAAGAGGCTTGACGTTGACGGTCATTTTTAACAAAAAATATTCAGGCAATAATCAGAAAAGAGGCCTGAATTTGACAGTCAATTTTAACAAGAAATATTCAAGCATTGATCAGAAAAGAGGCTTGACTTTGACAGTTAATTTGACAACAAATATTCAGGAAATATTCAGAAAAGAAGCTTAAGTTTGACTGTCAATTGTAACAAGTAATATTCAGTAAATAATCAGGAACGAGTCATGACTTTGACAGTCAATTTGACAAGAAATATTCAGGCAATAATCAGAGAAAAGGCTTGACTTTGACAGTCAATTTGACGAGAAATATTCAGGAAATATTCAGAGAAGAGTCTTGACTTTGACAGTTACTTTTAACAAGAAATATTTAGAAAATATGCAGAAAAGATTCTTGACTTTGACAGTCAATTTTAACAAGAAATATTCAAGCATTGATCAGAAAAGAGGCTTGACTTTGACAGTTAATTTGACAACAAATATTCAGGAAATATTCAGAAAAGAAGCTTAAGTTTGACTGTCAATTGTAACAAGTAATATTCAGTAAATAATCAGGAACGAGTCATGACTTTGACAGTCAATTTGATAAGAAATATTCAAGAAATAATCAGCGAAGAAGCTTGACTTTGACAGTCAACTTGACAAGAAATATTCAGGCAATTATCAGAAAAGAGGCTCGACTTTGGCAGTCAATTTCAAAAAGAAATATTCAAGAAATAATCAGAAAAGAGGCTTGACTTTGACAGTTAATTTGACAAGAAATATTCAGGAGATATTCAGAAAAGAAGTTTAAATTTGAAAGTCAATTTTAACAAGAAATATTCAGTAAATAATCAGGAAAGAGTCATGACTTTGACAGTCAAATTGACAAGAAATATTCAGGAATAAATCTGAAAGAAGGCTCGACTTTGAAAGTCAATTTGACAAGAAATATTCAAGCAATGAATTGAAAAGGCGCTTGACTTTGACAGTCAGTTAAATAAGAAATATTCAATAAATTATCAGAAAAGAGGCTTGACTTTAACAGTCAATTTTCACAAGAAATAAACAGGAAATATTCAGAAAAGAAGCTTGACTCTGACAGTCAATTCGACAAGAAATATTCAGGCAAAAATCAGGAAAGAGGCTTGACTTTGACAGTCAATTTTACAAGAGATATTCAGGAAATATTCAGAAAAGAGGCTTGACTTTGACAGTCAGTTTTAAGAAGAATTATCCAGGAAATATTCAGAAAAGAGGCTTGACTTTGACAGTCAATTTCTACAAGTAATATTCAGGCAATGATCAGAAAAGAGGCTTGAGTTCGACAGTCAGTTTGATAAGAAATATTCAATAAATAATTAGAAAAGAGGCTTGACTTTGACAGTCAATTTACAAGAAATATTTAGGCAATAATCAGAAAAGAGGCTTGACTTTGACAGTCATCTTTCACAAGAAATATTCAGGAAATATTCAGAAAAGAGGCTTGACTTTGACAGTCAATTTGACAAGAAATATCCAGGCAATAATGAGAAAAGAGGCTTGACTTTGACAGTCGATTTTAACAAGAAATTTACAGGCAATGATCAGAAAAGAGGCTGGACTTCGACAGTCAATTTGATAAGAAATATTCAAGTAATAATCAGAAAAAAGGCTTGACGTTGACAGTCATTTTTAACAAAAAATATTCAGGCAATAATTAGAAAAGAGGCCTGAATTTGACACTCAATTTTAACAAGAAATATTCAAGCATTGATCAGAAAAGAGGCTTGAATTTGACAGTCAATTCGATAAAAAATATTCAAGAAATAATCAGAAACGAGGCTTGACTTTGACAGTCAATTTGATAAGAAATATTCAAGAAATAATCAGTAAAGAGGCTTGACGTTGACAGTTAATTTGACAAGAAATATTCAGGAAATATTCAGAAAAGAAGTTTAAATTTGAAAGTCAATTTTAACAAGAAATATTCAGTAAATTATCAGGAAAGAGTCATGACTTTGACAGTCAAATTGACAAGAAATATTCAGGAATAAATCTGAAAAAAGGCTTGACTTTGAAAGTCAATTTGACAAGAAATATTCAGGCAATGAATCGAAAAGGCGCTTGACTTTGACAGTCAGTTAAATAAGAAATATTCAATAAATTATCAGAAAAGAGGCTTGAGTTTGACAGTCAATTTGACGAGAAATATTCAGGAAATATTCAGAAAAGAGTCTTGACTTTGACAGTTACTTTTAACAAGAAATAATTAGGAAATATGCAGAAAAGATTCTTGACTTTGACAGTCAATTTTAACAAGAAATATTCAGGCAATAATCAGAAAAGAGGCTTGACTTTGACAGTCATTTTGATAAGAAATATTCAAGTAATAATCAGAAAAAAGGCTTGACGTTGACAGTCATTTTTAACAAAAAATATTCAGGCAATATTAAAAAAAGTGGCCTGCATTTTACAGTCAATTTTAACAAGAAATATTCAAGCATTGATCAGAAAAGAGGCTTGAATTTGACAGTCAATTCGATAAGAAATTTTCAAGAAATAATCAGAAACGAGGCTTTACTTTGACAGTCAATTTGATAAGAAATATTCAAGAAATAATCAGCAAAGAAGCTTGACTTTGACAGTCAATTTGACAAGAAATATTCAGGAGATATTCAGAAAAGAAGTTTAAATTTGAAAGTCAATTTTAACAAGAAATATTCAGTACATAATCAGGAAAGAGTCATGACTTTGACAGTCAAATTGACAAGAAATATTCAGGAATGAATCTGAAAAAAGGCTCGACTTTGAAAGTCAATTTGACAAGAAATATTCAGGCAATGAATTGAAAAGGCGCTTGACTTTTACAGTCAGTTAAATAAGAAGTATTCAATAAATTATCAGAAAAGAGACTTCACTTTGACAGTCAATTTGACAAGAAATATTCAAGCAATTATCTGAAAAGTGGCTCGACTTTGACAGTTAATTCGGAAGAAATATTCAGGCAAAAATCAGAAAAGAGGCTTGACTTTGACAGTCAATTTAACAAGAAATATTTAGGCAATATTCAGAAAAGAGGCTTGACTTTGACAGTAACTTTTAACAAGGAATATTCAGGCAATGATCAGAAAAGGGGCTCGACTTTGTCAGTCAATTTGATAAGAAATATTCAAGAAATGATCAGAAAAAAGGCTTGACTTTGACAGTCAATATTAACAAAAAATATTCAAGAAATATCCAGAAAAGAGGCTTAAGCTTGACAGATAATTTTAACAAGAAATATTGAGGCAATAATCAGGAACGAGGCATGACTTTAATAGCCAATTTGACAAGAAATATTTAGGAATAAATCTGAAAAGAGGCTGGAAGTTGAAAGTCAATTTGACTAGAAATATTCAGGCAATGATCAGAAAAGGGGCTTGACTTTGACAGTCAATTTGATAAGAAATGTTCAATAAATAATCAGGAAAGAGGCTTGACTTTGACAGTCAATTTTAACAAGAAATATTCAGGAAATAATCAGAAACAAGGTTAGCTTTGACAGTTAATTTGATAAGAAATATTCGGGAAATATTCAGAAACGGGGCTTGAATTTGACAGTCAATTTGAACAAGAAATATTCAGACAATGATCAGAAAAGAGGCTTGACTTTGACAGTCAATTTTAACAAGATATATTCAGGCAATTATCAGAAAAGAGGCTTCATTTTGACAGTCATTTTGATAAGAAATATTCAAGAAATAATCAGAAACGAGGCTTGACTTTGACAGTCAATTTGATAAGAAATATTCAAGAAATAATCAGCGAAGAAGCTTGACTTTGACAGTCAACTTGACAAGAAATATTCAGGCAATTATCAGAAAAGAGGCTCGACTTTGGCAGTCAATTTCAAAAAGAAATATTCAAGAAATAATCAGAAAAGAGGCTTGACTTTGACAGTTAATTTGACAAGAAATATTCAGGAGATATTCAGAAAAGAAGTTTAAATTTGAAAGTCAATTTTAACAAGAAATATTCAGTAAATAATCAGGAAAGAGTCATGACTTTGACAGTCAAATTGACAAGAAATATTCAGGAATAAATCTGAAAGAAGGCTCGACTTTGAAAGTCAATTTGACAAGAAATATTCAAGCAATGAATTGAAAAGGCGCTTGACTTTGACAGTCAGTTAAATAAGAAATATTCAATAAATTATCAGAAAAGAGGCTTGACTTTAACAGTCAATTTTCACAAGAAATAAACAGGAAATATTCAGAAAAGAAGCTTGACTCTGACAGTCAATTCGACAAGAAATATTCAGGCAATAATCAGGAAAGAGGCTTGACTTTGACAGTCAATTTTACAAGAGATATTCAGGAAATATTCAGAAAAGAGGCTTGACTTTGACAGTCAGTTTTAAGAAGAATTATCCAGGAAATATTCAGAAAAGAGGCTTGACTTTGACAGTCAATTTCTACAAGTAATATTCAGGCAATGATCAGAAAAGAGGCTTGAGTTCGACAGTCAGTTTGATAAGAAATATTCAATAAATAATTAGAAAAGAGGCTTGACTTTGACAGTCAATTTACAAGAAATATTTAGGCAATAATCAGAAAAGAGGCTTGACTTTGACAGTCATCTTTCACAAGAAATATTCAGGAAATATTCAGAAAAGAGGCTTGACTTTGACAGTCAATTTGACAAGAAATATCCAGGCAATAATGAGAAAAGAGGCTTGACTTTGACAGTCGATTTTAACAAGAAATTTACAGGCAATGATCAGAAAAGAGGCTGGACTTCGACAGTCAATTTGATAAGAAATATTCAAGTAATAATCAGAAAAAAGGCTTGACGTTGACAGTCATTTTTAACAAAAAATATTCAGGCAATAATTAGAAAAGAGGCCTGAATTTGACACTCAATTTTAACAAGAAATATTCAAGCATTGATCAGAAAAGAGGCTTGAATTTGACAGTCAATTCGATAAAAAATATTCAAGAAATAATCAGAAACGAGGCTTGACTTTGACAGTCAATTTGATAAGAAATATTAAAGAAATAATCAGTAAAGAGGCTTGACGTTGACAGTTAATTTGACAAGAAATATTCAGGAAATATTCAGAAAAGAAGTTTAAATTTGAAAGTCAATTTTAACAAGAAATATTCAGTAAATTATCAGGAAAGAGTCATGACTTTGACAGTCAAATTGACAAGAAATATTCAGGAATAAATCTGAAAAAAGGCTTGACTTTGAAAGTCAATTTGACAAGAAATATTCAGGCAATTATCAGAAAAGAGGCTCGACTTTGGCAGTCAATTTGAAAAAGAAATATTCAAGAAATAATCAGAAAAGAGGCTTGACTTTGACAGTTAATTTGACAAGAAATATTCAGGAGATATTCAGAAAAGAAGTTTAAATTTGAAAGTCAATTTTAACAAGAAATATTCAGTAAATAATCAGGAAAGAGTCATGAATTTGACAGTCAAATTGACAAGAAATATTCAGGAATAAATCTGAAAAAAGGCTCGACATTGAAAGTCAATTTGACAAGAAATATTCAGGCAATGAATTGAAAAGGCGCTTGACTTTGACAGTCAGTTAAATAAGAAATAATCAATAAATTATCAGAAAAGAGGCTTGACTTTGACAGTCAATTTGACAAGAAATATTCAGGCAATTATCTGAAAAGTGGCTCGACTTTGACAGTCAATTCGTAAGAAATATTCAGGCAATAATCAGGAAAGAGGCTTGACTTTGACAGTCAATTTTACAAGAGATATTCAGGAAATATTCAGAAAAGAGGCTTGACTTAGACAGTCAGTTTTAAAAAGAATTATCCAGGAAATATTCAGAAAAGAGGCTTGACTTTGACAGTCGATTTGACAAGAAATATTCAGGAAATATTCAGAAAAGAGGCTTGACTGTGACAGTCAATTCGACAAGAAATATTCAGGCAATAATCAGGAAAGAGGCTTGACTTTGACAGTCAATATTACAAGAGATATTCAGGAAATATTCAGAAAAGAGGCTTGACTTAGACAGTCAGTTTTAAAAAGAATTATCCAGGAAATATTCAGAAAAGAGGCTTGACTTTGACAGTCAATTTGACAAGAAATATTCAGGAAATATTCAGAAAAGAGGCTTGACTGTGACAGTCAATTTGACAAGAAATATACAGGAAATAATCTGAAAAGAGGCTTGACTTTGACAGTCAATTTCTACAAGTAATATTCAGGCAATGATCAGAAATGAGGCTTGACTTCGACAGTCAGTTTGATAAGAAATATTCAATAAATAATTAGAAAAGAGGCTTGACTTTGACAGTCAATTTACAAGAAATATTTAGGCAATACTCAGAAAAGAGGCTTGACTTTGACAGTCAACTTTCACAAGAAATATTCAGGGAATATTCAGAAAAGAGGCTCGACTTAAACAGTCAATTTTAACAAGAAATATTCAGGAAATATTAAAAACAGAGCCTTGACTTTGACAGTCATTTTGATAAGAAATATTCTAGTAATAATCAGAAAAGAGGCTTGACGTTGACAGACATTTTAAACAAAAAATATTCAGGCAATAATCAGCAAAGAAGCTTGACTTTGACAGTCAATTTGACAAGAAATATTCAGGCAATTATCAGAAAAGAGGCTTGACTTTGGCATTCAATTTGAACAAGAAATATTCAAGAAATAATCAGAAAAGAGGCTTGACTTTGACAGTCAATTTGACAAGAAATATTCAGGCAATAATGAGAAAAGAGGCTTGACTTTGACAGTCAATTTTAACAAGAAATATTCAGGCAATGATCAGAAGAGAGGCTTGTCTTCGACAGTCAATTTGATAAGAAATATATAAGAAATAATCAGAAATGAGGCTTGACTTTGACAGTCAATTTAACAAGAAATATTTAGGCAATATTCAGAAAAGAGGCTTGACTTTGACAGTCAATTTGACAAGAAATATTCAGGAAATATTCAGAAAAGAGGCTTGACTGTGACAGTCAATTTGACAAGAAATATACAGGAAATAATCTGAAAAGAGGCTTGACTTTGACAGTCAATTTCTACAAGTAATATTCAGGCAATGATCAGAAATGAGGCTTGACTTCGACAGTCAGTTTGATAAGAAATATTCAATAAATAATTAGAAAAGAGGCTTGACTTTGACAGTCAATTTACAAGAAATATTTAGGCAATACTCAGAAAAGAGGCTTGACTTTGACAGTCAACTTTCACAAGAAATATTCAGGGAATATTCAGAAAAGAGGCTCGACTTAAACAGTCAATTTTAACAAGAAATATTCAGGAAATATTAAAAACAGAGCCTTGACTTTGACAGTCATTTTGATAAGAAATATTCTAGTAATAATCAGAAAAGAGGCTTGACGTTGACAGACATTTTAAACAAAAAATATTCAGGCAATAATCAGCAAAGAAGCTTGACTTTGACAGTCAATTTGACAAGAAATATTCAGGCAATTATCAGAAAAGAGGCTTGACTTTGGCATTCAATTTGAACAAGAAATATTCAAGAAATAATCAGAAAAGAGGCTTGACTTTGACAGTCAATTTGACAAGAAATATTCAGGCAATAATGAGAAAAGAGGCTTGACTTTGACAGTCAATTTTAACAAGAAATATTCAGGCAATGATCAGAAGAGAGGCTTGTCTTCGACAGTCAATTTGATAAGAAATATTTAAGAAATAATCAGAAATGAGGCTTGACTTTGACAGTCGATTTAACAAGAAATATTTAGGCAATATTCAGAAAAGAGGCTTGACTTTGACAGTCAATTTGATAAGAAATGTTCAATAAATAATCAGGAAAGAGGCTTGACTTTGACAGTCAATTTTAACAAGAAATATTCAGGAAATAATCAGAAACAAGGTTTGCTTTGACAGTTAATTTGATAAGAAATATTCAAGAAATAATCAGAAAAGAGGTTTGACTTTGACAGTCAATTTGACAAGAAATATTTAGGCAATAATCAGAAATGAAGCTCGTCTTTAACAGTCAATTTGAACAAGAAATATTCGGGAAATATTCAGAAACGGGGCTTGAATTTGACAGTCAACTTGAACAAGAAATATTCAGACAATGATCAGAAAAGAGGCTTGACTTTGACAGTCAAGTTTAACAAGAAATATTCAAGAAATATTGAGAAATGAGGTCTGCTTTCGACAGTCATTTTAATAAAAAATATTCAAGCGATTATCACAAAAGATGCTTGACTTTGCCAGTCAATTGGACACGAAATACTTAGAAAATATTCAGAAAAGAAGCTTGACTTTCATAGTCAATCGGACAAAAAATATTCAGAAAATAATCCGAAAAGAGGCTTTACTTTAACAGTCAATTTTAACAAGAAATAAACAGGAAATATTCAGAGAAGAGGCTTGACTTTGAGAGTCAATATGATGAAAAATATTTATGCAATAATTAGAAAAAAGGCTTGACTTTTCCAGTCATTTTGAACGAAAAATATTCAGGCAATAATCAGAAAAGAGGCTTGACTTTGAAAGTCAATTTGACGAGATATATTCAGGAAATATTCAGAAAAGAGGCTTGACTTTGACAGTCAATTTGACGAGAAATATTCAGGAAATATTCAGAAAAGAGGCTTGACTTTGACAGTTACTTTTAACAAGAAATATTCAGGCAATTATCGGAAAAGATGCTTGACTTTGACAGTCATGTTGATAAGAAATATTCAAGTAATATTCAGAAAAGAGGCTTGACGTTGACGGTCATTTTTAACAAAAAATATTCAGGCAATAATCAGAAAAGAGGCCTGAATTTGACAGTCAATTTTAACAAGAAATATTCAAGCATTGATCAGAAAAGAGGCTTGAATTCAACAGTCAATTCGATAAGAAATATCCAAGAAATAATCAGAAAAGAGGCTTGACTTTGACAGTTAATTTGACAACAAATATTCAGGAAATATTCAGAAAAGAAGCTTAAGTTTGACTGTCAATTGTAACAAGTAATATTCGGTAAATAATCAGGAAAGAGTCATGACTTTGACAGTCAAATTGACAAGAAATATTGAGGAATAAATCTGAAAAGAGGCTTGACTTTGAAAGTCAATTCGACAAGAAATATTCAGGCAATGAATTGAAAAGGCGCTTGACTTTGACGGTCAATTTACTGAAAAATATTCTATAAATAATCAGAAAAGAGGCTTGACTTTGACAGTCAATTTGACAAGAAATATTCAGGCAATTATCAGAAAAGAGGCTTCACTTTGACAGTCATTTTGATAAGAAATATTCAAGTAATAATCAGAAAAAAGGCTTGACGTTGACAGTCATTTTTAACAAAAAATATTCAGGCAAGAATTAGAAAAGAGGCCTGAATTTGACAGTCAATTTTAACAAGAAATATTCAAGCATTGATCAGAAAAGAGGTTTGAATTTGACAGTCAATTCGATAAGAAATATTCAAGAAATAATCAGAAACGAGGCTTGACTTTGACAGTCAATTTGATAAGAAATATTCAAGAAATAATCAGCAAAGAAGCTTGACTTTGACAGTTAATTTGACAAGAAATATTCAGGAGATATTCAGAAAAGAAGTTTAAATTTGAAAGTCAATTTTAACAAGAAATATTCAGTAAATAATCAGGAAAGAGTCATGAATTTGACAGTCAAATTGACAAGAAATATTTAGGAATAAATCTGAAAAAAGGCTCGACTTTGAAAGTCAACTTGACAAGAAATATTCAGGCAATTATCAGAAAAGAGGCTCGACTTTGGCAGTCAATTTGAAAAAGAAATATTCAAGAAATAATCAGAAAAGAGGCTTGACTTTGACAGTTAATTTGACAAGAAATATTCAGGAGATATTCAGAAAAGAAGTTTAAATTTGAAAGTCAATTTTAACAAGAAATATTCAGTAAATAATCAGGAAAGAGTCATGAATTTGACAGTCAAATTGACAAGAAATATTCAGGAATAAATCTGAAAAAAGGCTTGACTTTGAAAGTCAATTTGATAAGAAATATTCAAGAAATAATCAGTAAAGAGGCTTGACGTTGACAGTTAATTTGACAAGAAATATTCAGGAAATATTCAGAAAAGAAGTTTAAATTTGAAAGTCAATTTTAACAAGAAATATTCAGTAAATTATCAGGAAAGAGTCATGACTTTGACAGTCAAATTGACAAGAAATATTCAGGAATAAATCTGAAAAAAGGCTTGACTTTGAAAGTCAATTTGACAAGAAATATTCAGGCAATTATCAGAAAAGAGGCTCGACTTTGGCAGTCAATTTGAAAAAGAAATATTCAAGAAATAATCAGAAAAGAGGCTTGACTTTGACAGTTAATTTGACAAGAAATATTCAGGAGATATTCAGAAAAGAAGTTTAAAATTGAAAGTCAATTTTAACAAGAAATATTCAGTAAATAATCAGGAAAGAGTCATGAATTTGACAGTAAAATTGACAAGAAATATTCAGGAATAAATCTGAAAAAAGGCTCGACATTGAAAGTCAATTTGACAAGAAATATTCAGGCAATGAATTGAAAAGGCGCTTGACTTTGACAGTCAGTTAAATAAGAAATAATCAATAAATTATCAGAAAAGAGGCTTGACTTTGACAGTCAATTTGACAAGAAATATTCAGGCAATTATCTGAAAAGTGGCTCGACTTTGACAGTCAATTCGTAAGAAATATTCAGGCAATAATCAGGAAAGAGGCTTGACTTTGACAGTCAATTTTACAAGAGATATTCAGGAAATATTCAGAAAAGAGGCTTGACTTAGACAGTCAGTTTTAAAAAGAATTATCCAGGAAATATTCAGAAAAGAGGCTTGACTTTGACAGTCGATTTGACAAGAAATATTCAGGAAATATTCAGAAAAGAGGCTTGACTGTGACAGTCAATTCGACAAGAAATATTCAGGCAATAATCAGGAAAGAGGCTTGACTTTGACAGTCAATATTACAAGAGATATTCAGGAAATATTCAGAAAAGAGGCTTGACTTAGACAGTCAGTTTTAAAAAGAATTATCCAGGAAATATTCAGAAAAGAGGCTTGACTTTGACAGTCAATTTGACAAGAAATATTCAGGAAATATTCAGAAAAGAGGCTTGACTGTGACAGTCAATTTGACAAGAAATATACAGGAAATAATCTGAAAAGAGGCTTGACTTTGACAGTCAATTTCTACAAGTAATATTCAGGCAATGATCAGAAATGAGGCTTGACTTCGACAGTCAGTTTGATAAGAAATATTCAATAAATAATTAGAAAAGAGGCTTGACTTTGACAGTCAATTTACAAGAAATATTTAGGCAATACTCAGAAAAGAGGCTTGACTTTGACAGTCAACTTTCACAAGAAATATTCAGGGAATATTCAGAAAAGAGGCTCGACTTAAACAGTCAATTTTAACAAGAAATATTCAGGAAATATTAAAAACAGAGCCTTGACTTTGACAGTCATTTTGATAAGAAATATTCTAGTAATAATCAGAAAAGAGGCTTGACGTTGACAGACATTTTAAACAAAAAATATTCAGGCAATAATCAGCAAAGAAGCTTGACTTTGACAGTCAATTTGACAAGAAATATTCAGGCAATTATCAGAAAAGAGGCTTGACTTTGGCATTCAATTTGAACAAGAAATATTCAAGAAATAATCAGAAAAGAGGCTTGACTTTGACAGTCAATTTGACAAGAAATATTCAGGCAATAATGAGAAAAGAGGCTTGACTTTGACAGTCAATTTTAACAAGAAATATTCAGGCAATGATCAGAAGAGAGGCTTGTCTTCGACAGTCAATTTGATAAGAAATATATAAGAAATAATCAGAAATGAGGCTTGACTTTGACAGTCAATTTAACAAGAAATATTTAGGCAATATTCAGAAAAGAGGCTTGACTTTGACAGTCAATTTGACAAGAAATATTCAGGAAATATTCAGAAAAGAGGCTTGACTGTGACAGTCAATTTGACAAGAAATATACAGGAAATAATCTGAAAAGAGGCTTGACTTTGACAGTCAATTTCTACAAGTAATATTCAGGCAATGATCAGAAATGAGGCTTGACTTCGACAGTCAGTTTGATAAGAAATATTCAATAAATAATTAGAAAAGAGGCTTGACTTTGACAGTCAATTTACAAGAAATATTTAGGCAATACTCAGAAAAGAGGCTTGACTTTGACAGTCAACTTTCACAAGAAATATTCAGGGAATATTCAGAAAAGAGGCTCGACTTAAACAGTCAATTTTAACAAGAAATATTCAGGAAATATTAAAAACAGAGCCTTGACTTTGACAGTCATTTTGATAAGAAATATTCTAGTAATAATCGGAAAAGAGGCTTGACGTTGACAGACATTTTAAACAAAAAATATTCAGGCAATAATCAGCAAAGAAGCTTGACTTTGACAGTCAATTTGACAAGAAATATTCAGGCAATTATCAGAAAAGAGGCTTGACTTTGGCATTCAATTTGAACAAGAAATATTCAAGAAATAATCAGAAAAGAGGCTTGACTTTGACAGTCAATTTGACAAGAAATATTCAGGCAATAATGAGAAAAGAGGCTTGACTTTGACAGTCAATTTTAACAAGAAATATTCAGGCAATGATCAGAAGAGAGGCTTGTCTTCGACAGTCAATTTGATAAGAAATATTTAAGAAATAATCAGAAATGAGGCTTGACTTTGACAGTCGATTTAACAAGAAATATTTAGGCAATATTCAGAAAAGAGGCTTGACTTTGACAGTCAATTTGATAAGAAATGTTCAATAAATAATCAGGAAAGAGGCTTGACTTTGACAGTCAATTTTAACAAGAAATATTCAGGAAATAATCAGAAACAAGGTTTGCTTTGACAGTTAATTTGATAAGAAATATTCAAGAAATAATCAGAAAAGAGGTTTGACTTTGACAGTCAATTTGACAAGAAATATTTAGGCAATAATCAGAAATGAAGCTCGTCTTTAACAGTCAATTTGAACAAGAAATATTCGGGAAATATTCAGAAACGGGGCTTGAATTTGACAGTCAACTTGAACAAGAAATATTCAGACAATGATCAGAAAAGAGGCTTGACTTTGACAGTCAAGTTTAACAAGAAATATTCAAGAAATATTGAGAAATGAGGTCTGCTTTCGACAGTCATTTTAATAAAAAATATTCAAGCGATTATCACAAAAGATGCTTGACTTTGCCAGTCAATTGGACACGAAATACTTAGAAAATATTCAGAAAAGAAGCTTGACTTTCACAGTCAATTGGACAAAAAATATTCAGAAAATAATCCGAAAAGAGGCTTTACTTTAACAGTCAATTTTAACAAGAAATAAACAGGAAATATTCAGAGAAGAGGCTTGACTTTGAGAGTCAATATGATGAAAAATATTTATGCAATAATTAGAAAAAAGGCTTGACTTTTCCAGTCATTTTGAACGAAAAATATTCAGGCAATAATCAGAAAAGAGGCTTGACTTTGAAAGTCAATTTGACGAGATATATTCAGGAAATATTCAGAAAAGAGGCTTGACTTTGACAGTCAATTTGACGAGAAATATTCAGGAAATATTCAGAAAAGAGGCTTGACTTTGACAGTTACTTTTAACAAGAAATATTCAGGCAATTATCGGAAAAGATGCTTGACTTTGACAGTCATGTTGATAAGAAATATTCAAGTAATATTCAGAAAAGAGGCTTGACGTTGACGGTCATTTTTAACAAAAAATATTCAGGCAATAATCAGAAAAGAGGCCTGAATTTGACAGTCAATTTTAACAAGAAATATTCAAGCATTGATCAGAAAAGAGGCTTGAATTCAACAGTCAATTCGATAAGAAATATCCAAGAAATAATCAGAAAAGAGGCTTGACTTTGACAGTTAATTTGACAACAAATATTCAGGAAATATTCAGAAAAGAAGCTTAAGTTTGACTGTCAATTGTAACAAGTAATATTCGGTAAATAATCAGGAAAGAGTCATGACTTTGACAGTCAAATTGACAAGAAATATTGAGGAATAAATCTGAAAAGAGGCTTGACTTTGAAAGTCAATTCGACAAGAAATATTCAGGCAATGAATTGAAAAGGCGCTTGACTTTGACGGTCAATTTACTGAAAAATATTCTATAAATAATCAGAAAAGAGGCTTGACTTTGGCAGTCAATTTTAACAAGAAATATTCAAGCATTGATCAGAAAAGAGGTTTGAATTTGACAGTCAATTCGATAAGAAATATTCAAGAAATAATCAGAAACGAGGCTTGACTTTGACAGTCAATTTGATAAGAAATATTCAAGAAATAATCAGCAAAGAAGCTTGACTTTGACAGTTAATTTGACAAGAAATATTCAGGAGATATTCAGAAAAGAAGTTTAAATTTGAAAGTCAATTTTAACAAGAAATATTCAGTAAATAATCAGGAAAGAGTCATGAATTTGACAGTCAAATTGACAAGAAATATTTAGGAATAAATCTGAAAAAAGGCTCGACTTTGAAAGTCAACTTGACAAGAAATATTCAGGCAATTATCAGAAAAGAGGCTCGACTTTGGCAGTCAATTTGAAAAAGAAATATTCAAGAAATAATCAGAAAAGAGGCTTGACTTTGACAGTTAATTTGACAAGAAATATTCAGGAGATATTCAGAAAAGAAGTTTAAATTTGAAAGTCAATTTTAACAAGAAATATTCAGTAAATAATCAGGAAAGAGTCATGAATTTGACAGTCAAATTGACAAGAAATATTCAGGAATAAATCTGAAAAAAGGCTCGACATTGAAAGTCAATTTGACAAGAAATATTCAGGCAATGAATTGAAAAGGCGCTTGACTTTGACAGTCAGTTAAATAAGAAATAATCAATAAATTATCAGAAAAGAGGCTTGACTTTGACAGTCAATTTGACAAGAAATATTCAGGCAATTAACTGAAAAGTGGCTCGACTTTGACAGTCAATTCGTAAGAAATATTCAGGCAATAATCAGGAAAGAGGCTTGACTTTGACAGTCAATTTTACAAGAGATATTCAGGAAATATTCAGAAAAGAGGCTTGACTCAGACAGTCAGTTTTAAAAAGAATTATCCAGGAAATATTCAGAAAAGAGGCTTGACTTTGACAGTCGATTTGACAAGAAATATTCAGGAAATATTCAGAAAAGAGGCTTGACTGTGACAGTCAATTTGACAAGAAATATTCAGGCAATAATCAGGAAAGAGGCTTGACTTTGACAGTCAATATTACAAGAGATATTCAGGAAATATTCAGAAAAGAGGCTTGACTTAGACAGTCAGTTTTAAAAAGAATTATCCAGGAAATATTCAGAAAAGAGGCTTGACTTTGACAGTCAATTTGACAAGAAATATTCAGGAAATATTCAGAAAAGAGGCTTGACTGTGACAGTCAATTTGACAAGAAATATACAGGAAATAATCTGAAAAGAGGCTTGACTTTGACAGTCAATTTCTACAAGTAATATTCAGGCAATGATCAGAAATGAGGCTTGACTTCGACAGTCAGTTTGATAAGAAATATTCAATAAATAATTAGAAAAGAGGCTTGACTTTGACAGTCAATTTACAAGAAATATTTAGGCAATACTCAGAAAAGAGGCTTGACTTTGACAGTCAACTTTCACAAGAAATATTCAGGGAATATTCAGAAAAGAGGCTCGACTTAAACAGTCAATTTTAACAAGAAATATTCAGGAAATATTAAAAACAGAGCCTTGACTTTGACAGTCATTTTGATAAGAAATATTCTAGTAATAATCAGAAATGAGGCTTGACGTTGACAGACATTTTAAACAAAAAATATTCAGGCAATAATCAGCAAAGAAGCTTGACTTTGACAGTCAATTTGACAAGAAATATTCAGGCAATTATCAGAAAAGAGGCTTGACTTTGGCATTCAATTTGAACAAGAAATATTCAAGAAATAATCAGAAAAGAGGCTTGACTTTGACAGTCAATTTGACAAGAAATATTCAGGCAATAATGAGAAAAGAGGCTTGACTTTGACAGTCAATTTTAACAAGAAATATTCAGGCAATGATCAGAAGAGAGGCTTGTCTTCGACAGTCAATTTGATAAGAAATATTTAAGAAATAATCAGAAATGAGGCTTGACTTTGACAGTCAATTTAACAAGAAATATTTAGGCAATATTCAGAAAAGAGGCTTGACTTTGACAGTAACTTTTAACAAGGAATATTCGAGCAATGATCAGAAAAGGGGCTCGACTTTGTCAGTCAATTTGATAAGAAATATTCAAGAAATGATCAGAAAAAAGGCTTGACTTTGACAGTCAATATTAACAAAAAATATTCAAGAAATATTCAGAAAAGAGGCTTAAGCTTGACAGATAATTTTAACAAGAAATATTGAGGCAATAATCAGGAACGAGGCATGACTTTAATAGCCAATTTGACAAGAAATATTTAGGAATAAATCTGAAAAGAGGCTGGAAGTTGAAAGTCAATTTGACTAGAAATATTCAGGCAATGATCAGAAAAGGGGCTTGACTTTGACAGTCAATTTGATAAGAAATGTTCAATAAATAATCAGGAAAGAGGCTTGACTTTGACAGTCAATTTTAACAAGAAATATTCAGGAAATATTAAAAAAAGAGCCTTGACTTTGACGGTCATTTTGATAAGAAATATTCTAGTAATAATCAGAAAAGAGGCTTGACGTTGACAGACATTTTAAACAAAAAATATTCAGGCAATAATCAGCAAAGAAGCTTGACTTTGACAGTCAATTTGACAAGAAATATTCAGGCAATTATCAGAAAAGAGGCTTGACTTTGGCATTCAATTTGAACAAGAAATATTCAAGAAATAATCAGAAAAGAGGCTTGACTTTGACAGTTAATTTGACAAGAAATATTCGGAAATATTCCGATAGGAAGTTTAAGTTTGACAGTCAATTTTAACAAGAAATATTCAGTAAATAATTAGGAAAGAGTCATGACTTTGACAGTTAAATTGACAAGAAATATTTAGGAATGAATCTGAAAAGAGGCTTGACTTTGAAAGTCAATTTGACAAGAAATATTCAGGCAATAATCAGAAAAGAGGCTTGACTTTGACAGTCAACTTTCACAAAAAATATTCAGGAAATATTCAGAAAAGAGGCTTGCCTTCGACAGTCAATTTGACAAGAAATATTCAGGCAATAATGAGAAAAGAGGCTTGACTTTGACAGTCAATTTTAACAAGAAATATTCAGGCAATGATCAGAAGAGAGGCTTGTCTTCGACAGTCAATTTGAAAAGAAATATTTAAGAAATAATCAGAAATGAGGCTTGACTTTGACAGTCAATTTAACAAGAAATATTTAGGCAATATTCAGAAAAGAGGCTTGACTTTGACAGTCAATTTGATAAGAAATGTTCAATAAATAATCAGGAAAGAGGCTTGACTTTGACAGTCAATTTTAACAAGAAATATTCAGGAAATAATCAGAAACAAGGTTTGCTTTGACAGTTAATTTGATAAGAAATATTCAAGAAATAATCAGAAAAGAGGTTTGACTTTGACAGTCAATTTGACAAGAAATATTTAGGCAATAATCAGAAATGAAGCTCGTCTTTAACAGTCAATTTGAACAAGAAATATTCGGGAAATATTCAGAAACGGGGCTTGAATTTGACAGTCAACTTGAACAAGAAATATTCAGACAATGATCAGAAAAGAGGCTTGACTTTGACAGTCAAGTTTAACAAGAAATATTCAAGAAATATTGAGAAATGAGGTCTGACTTCGACAGTCATTTTAATAAAAAATATTCAAGCGATTATCACAAAAGATGCTTGACTTTGCCAGTCAATTGGACACGAAATACTTAGAAAATATTCAGAAAAGAAGCTTGACTTTCACAGTCAATTGGACAAAAAATATTCAGAAAATAATCCGAAAAGAGGCTTTACTTTAACAGTCAATTTTAACAAGAAATAAACAGGAAATATTCAGAGAAGAGGCTTGACTTTGAGAGTCAATATGATGAAAAATATTTATGCAATAATTAGAAAAAAGGCTTGACTTTTCCAGTCATTTTGAACGAAAAATATTCAGGCAATAATCAGAAAAGAGGCTTGACTTTGAAAGTCAATTTGACGAGATATATTCAGGAAATATTCAGAAAAGAGGCTTGACTTTGACAGTCAATTTGACGAGAAATATTCAGGAAATATTCAGAAAAGAGGCTTGACTTTGACAGTTACTTTTAACAAGAAATATTCAGGCAATTATCGGAAAAGATGCTTGACTTTGACAGTCATGTTGATAAGAAATATTCAAGTAATATTCAGAAAAGAGGCTTGACGTTGACGGTCATTTTTAACAAAAAATATTCAGGCAATAATCAGAAAAGAGGCCTGAATTTGACAGTCAATTTTAACAAGAAATATTCAAGCATTGATCAGAAAAGAGGCTTGAATTCAACAGTCAATTCGATAAGAAATATCCAAGAAATAATCAGAAAAGAGGCTTGACTTTGACAGTTAATTTGACAACAAATATTCAGGAAATATTCAGAAAAGAAGCTTAAGTTTGACTGTCAATTGTAACAAGTAATATTCGGTAAATAATCAGGAAAGAGTCATGACTTTGACAGTCAAATTGACAAGAAATATTGAGGAATAAATCTGAAAAGAGGCTTGACTTTGAAAGTCAATTCGACAAGAAATATTCAGGCAATGAATTGAAAAGGCGCTTGACTTTGACGGTCAATTGACTGAAAAATATTCTATAAATAATCAGAAAAGAGGCTTGACTTTGACAGTCAATTTGACAAGAAATATTCAGGCAATAATCAGAGAAGAGGCTTGACTTTGACAGTCAATTTGACGAGAAATATTAAGGAAATATTCAGAAAAGAGTCTTGAATTTGACAGTTACTTTTAACAAGAAATATTTAGAAAATATGCAGAAAAGATTCTTGACTTTGACAGTCAATTTTAACAAGATATATTCAGGCAATTATCAGAAAAGAGGCTTCACTTTGACAGTCATTTTGATAAGAAATATTCAAGTAATAATCTGAAAAAAGGCTTGACGTTGACAGTCATTTTTAACAAAAAATATTCAGGCAAGAATTAGAAAAGAGGCCTGAATTTGACAGTCAATTTTAACAAGAAATATTCAAGCATTGATCAGAAAAGAGGTTTGAATTTGACAGTCAATTCGATAAGAAATATTCAAGAAATAATCAGAAACGAGGCTTGACTTTGACAGTCAATTTGATAAGAAATATTCAAGAAATAATCAGCAAAGAAGCTTGACTTTGACAGTTAATTTGACAAGAAATATTCAGGAGATATTCAGAAAAGAAGTTTAAATTTGAAAGTCAATTTTAACAAGAAATATTCAGTAAATAATCAGGAAAGAGTCATGAATTTGACAGTCAAATTGACAAGAAATATTTAGGAATAAATCTGAAAAAAGGCTCGACTTTGAAAGTCAACTTGACAAGAAATATTCAGGCAATTATCAGAAAAGAGGCTCGACTTTGGCAGTCAATTTGAAAAAGAAATATTCAAGAAATAATCAGAAAAGAGGCTTGACTTTGACAGTTAATTTGACAAGAAATATTCAGGAGATATTCAGAAAAGAAGTTTAAATTTGAAAGTCAATTTTAACAAGAAATATTCAGTAAATAATCAGGAAAGAGTCATGAATTTGACAGTCAAATTGACAAGAAATATTCAGGAATAAATCTGAAAAAAGGCTCGACATTGAAAGTCAATTTGACAAGAAATATTCAGGCAATGAATTGAAAAGGCGCTTGACTTTGACAGTCAGTTAAATAAGAAATAATCAATAAATTATCAGAAAAGAGGCTTGACTTTGACAGTCAATTTGACAAGAAATATTCAGGCAATTATCTGAAAAGTGGCTCGACTTTGACAGTCAATTCGTAAGAAATATTCAGGCAATAATCAGGAAAGAGGCTTGACTTTGACAGTCAATTTTACAAGAGATATTCAGGAAATATTCAGAAAAGAGGCTTGACTTAGACAGTCAGTTTTAAAAAGAATTATCCAGGAAATATTCAGAAAAGAGGCTTGACTTTGACAGTCGATTTGACAAGAAATATTCAGGAAATATTCAGAAAAGAGGCTTGACTGTGACAGTCAATTCGACAAGAAATATTCAGGCAATAATCAGGAAAGAGGCTTGACTTTGACAGTCAATATTACAAGAGATATTCAGGAAATATTCAGAAAAGAGGCTTGACTTAGACAGTCAGTTTTAAAAAGAATTATCCAGGAAATATTCAGAAAAGAGGCTTGACTTTGACAGTCAATTTGACAAGAAATATTCAGGCAATTATCAGAAAAGAGGCTTGACTTTGGCATTCAATTTGAACAAGAAATATTCAAGAAATAATCAGAAAAGAGGCTTGACTTTGACAGTCAATTTGACAAGAAATATTCAGGCAATAATGAGAAAAGAGGCTTGACTTTGACAGTCAATTTTAACAAGAAATATTCAGGCAATGATCAGAAGAGAGGCTTGTCTTCGACAGTCAATTTGATAAGAAATATTTAAGAAATAATCAGAAATGAGGCTTGACTTTGACAGTCAATTTAACAAGAAATATTTAGGCAATATTCAGAAAAGAGGCTTGACTTTGACAGTCAATTTGATAAGAAATGTTCAATAAATAATCAGGAAAGAGGCTTGACTTTGACAGTCAATTTTAACAAGAAATATTCAGAAAATAATCAGAAACAAGGTTTGCTTTGACAGTTAATTTGATAAGAAATATTCAAGAAATAATCAGAAAAGAGGTTTGACTTTGACAGTCAATTTGACAAGAAATATTTAGGCAATAATCAGAAATGAAGCTCGTCTTTAACAGTCAATTTGAACAAGAAATATTCGGGAAATATTCAGAAACGGGGCTTGAATTTGACAGTCAACTTGAACAAGAAATATTCAGACAATGATCAGAAAAGAGGCTTGACTTTGACAGTCAAGTTTAACAAGAAATATTCAAGAAATATTGAGAAATGAGGTCTGACTTCGACAGTCATTTTAATAAAAAATATTCAAGCGATTATCACAAAAGATGCTTGACTTTGACAGTCAATTGGACACGAAATACTTAGAAAATATTCAGAAAAGAAGCTTGACTTTGACAGTCAATTGGACAAAAAATATTCAGAAAATAATCCGAAAAGAGGCTTTACTTTAACAGTCAATTTTAACAAGAAATAAACAGGAAATATTCAGAGAAGAGGCTTGACTTTGAGAGTCAATATGATGAAAAATATTTATGCAATAATTAGAAAAAAGGCTTGACTTTTCCAGTCATTTTGAACGAAAAATATTCAGGCAATAATCAGAAAAGAGGCTTGACTTTGAAAGTCAATTTGACGAGATATATTCAGGAAATATTCAGAAAAGAGGCTTGACTTTGACAGTCAATTTGACGAGAAATATTCAGGAAATATTCAGAAAAGAGGCTTGACTTTGACAGTTACTTTTAACAAGAAATATTCAGGCAATTATCGGAAAAGATGCTTGACTTTGACAGTCATGTTGATAAGAAATATTCAAGTAATATTCAGAAAAGAGGCTTGACGTTGACGGTCATTTTTAACAAAAAATATTCAGGCAATAATCAGAAAAGAGGCCTGAATTTGACAGTCAATTTTAACAAGAAATATTCAAGCATTGATCAGAAAAGAGGCTTGAATTCAACAGTCAATTCGATAAGAAATATCCAAGAAATAATCAGAAAAGAGACTTGACATTGACAGTTAATTTGACAACAAATATTCAGGAAATATTCAGAAAAGAAGCTTAAGTTTGACTGTCAATTGTAACAAGTAATATTCGGTAAATAATCAGGAAAGAGTCATGACTTTGACAGTCAAATTGACAAGAAATATTGAGGAATAAATCTGAAAAGAGGCTTGACATTGAAAGTCAATTCGACAAGAAATATTCAGGCAATGAATTGAAAAGGCGCTTGACTTTGACGGTCAATTTACTGAAAAATATTCTATAAATAATCAGAAAAGAGGCTTGACTTTGACAGTCAATTTGACAAGAAATATTCAGGCAATAATCAGAGAAGAGGCTTGACTTTGACAGTCAATTTGACGAGAAATATTAAGGAAATATTCAGAAAAGAGTCTTGAATTTGACAGTTACTTTTAACAAGAAATATTTAGAAAATATGCAGAAAAGATTCTTGACTTTGACAGTCAATTTTAACAAGATATATTCAGGCAATTATCAGAAAAGAGGCTTCACTTTGACAGTCATTTTGATAAGAAATATTCAAGTTATAATCAGAAAAAAGGCTTGACGTTGACAGTCATTTTTAACAAAAAATATTCAGGCAAGAATTAGAAAAGAGGCCTGAATTTGACAGTCAATTTTAACAAGAAATATTCAAGCATTGATCAGAAAAGAGGTTTGAATTTGACAGTCAATTCGATAAGAAATATTCAAGAAATAATCAGAAACGAGGCTTGACTTTGACAGTCAATTTGATAAGAAATATTCAAGAAATAATCAGCAAAGAAGCTTGACTTTGACAGTTAATTTGACAAGAAATATTCAGGAGATATTCAGAAAAGAAGTTTAAATTTGAAAGTCAATTTTAACAAGAAATATTCAGTAAATAATCAGGAAAGAGTCATGAATTTGACAGTCAAATTGACAAGAAATATTTAGGAATAAATCTGAAAAAAGGCTCGACTTTGAAAGTCAACTTGACAAGAAATATTCAGGCAATTATCAGAAAAGAGGCTCGACTTTGGCAGTCAATTTGAAAAAGAAATATTCAAGAAATAATCAGAAAAGAGGCTTGACTTTGACAGTTAATTTGACAAGAAATATTCAGGAGATATTCAGAAAAGAAGTTTAAATTTGAAAGTCAATTTTAACAAGAAATATTCAGTAAATAATCAGGAAAGAGTCATGAATTTGACAGTCAAATTGACAAGAAATATTCAGGAATAAATCTGAAAAAAGGCTCGACATTGAAAGTCAATTTGACAAGAAATATTCAGGCAATGAATTGAAAAGGCGCTTGACTTTGACAGTCAGTTAAATAAGAAATAATCAATAAATTATCAGAAAAGAGGCTTGACTTTGACAGTCAATTTGACAAGAAATATTCAGGCAATTATCTGAAAAGTGGCTCGACTTTGACAGTCAATTCGTAAGAAATATTCAGGCAATAATCAGGAAAGAGGCTTGACTTTGACAGTCAATTTTACAAGAGATATTCAGGAAATATTCAGAAAAGAGGCTTGACTTAGACAGTCAGTTTTAAAAAGAATTATCCAGGAAATATTCAGAAAAGAGGCTTGACTTTGACAGTCAATTTGACAAGAAATATTCAGGAAATATTCAGAAAAGAGGCTTGACTGTGACAGTCAATTCGACAAGAAATATTCAGGCAATAATCAGGAAAGAGGCTTGACTTTGACAGTCAATTTTACAAGAGATATTCAGGAAATATTCAGAAAAGAGGCTTGACTTAGACAGTCAGTTTTAAAAAGAATTATCCAGGAAATATTCAGAAAAGAGGCTTGACTTTGACAGTCAATTTGACAAGAAATATTCAGGAAATATTCAGAAAAGAGGCTTGACTGTGACAGTCAATTTGACAAGAAATATACAGGAAATAATCTGAAAAGAGGCTTGACTTTGACAGTCAATTTCTACAAGTAATATTCAGGCAATGATCAGAAATGAGGCTTGACTTCGACAGTCAGTTTGATAAGAAATATTCAATAAATAATTAGAAAAGAGGCTTGACTTTGACAGTCAATTTACAAGAAATATTTAGGCAATACTCAGAAAAGAGGCTTGACTTTGACAGTCAACTTTCACAAGAAATATTCAGGGAATATTCAGAAAAGAGGCTCGACTTAAACAGTCAATTTTAACAAGAAATATTCAGGAAATATTAAAAACAGAGCCTTGACTTTGACAGTCATTTTGATAAGAAATATTCTAGTAATAATCAGAAAAGAGGCTTGACGTTGACAGACATTTTAAACAAAAAATATTCAGGCAATAATCAGCAAAGAAGCTTGACTTTGACAGTCAATTTGACAAGAAATATTCAGGCAATTATCAGAAAAGAGGCTTGACTTTGGCATTCAATTTGAACAAGAAATATTCAAGAAATAATCAGAAAAAAGGCTTGACTTCGACAGTCAATTTGACAAGAAATATTCAGGCAATAATGAGAAAAGAGGCTTGACTTTGACAGTCAATTTTAACAAGAAATATTCAGGCAATGATCAGAAGAGAGGCTTGTCTTCGACAGTCAATTTGATAAGAAATATTTAAGAAATAATCAGAAATGAGGCTTGACTTTGACAGTCAATTTAACAAGAAATATTTAGGCAATATTCAGAAAAGAGGCTTGACTTTGACAGTAACTTTTAACAAGGAATATTCGAGCAATGATCAGAAAAGGGGCTCGACTTTGTCAGTCAATTTGATAAGAAATATTCAAGAAATGATCAGAAAAAAGGCTTGACTTTGACAGTCAATATTAACAAAAAATATTCAAGAAATATTCAGAAAAGAGGCTTAAGCTTGACAGATAATTTTAACAAGAAATATTGAGGCAATAATCAGGAACGAGGCATGACTTTAATAGCCAATTTGACAAGAAATATTTAGGAATAAATCTGAAAAGAGGCTGGAAGTTGAAAGTCAATTTGACTAGAAATATTCAGGCAATGATCAGAAAAGGGGCTTGACTTTGACAGTCAATTTGATAAGAAATGTTCAATAAATAATCAGGAAAGAGGCTTGACTTTGACAGTCAATTTTAACAAGAAATATTCAGGAAATAATCAGAAACAAGGTTTGCTTTGACAGTTAATTTGATAAGAAATATTCAAGAAATAATCAGAAAAGAGGTTTGACTTTGACAGTCAATTTGACAAGAAATATTTAGGCAATAATCAGAAATGAAGCTCGTCTTTAACAGTCAATTTGAACAAGAAATATTCGGGAAATATTCAGAAACGGGGCTTGAATTTGACAGTCAATTTGAACAAGAAATATTCAGACAATGATCAGAAAAGAGGCTTGACTTTGACAGTCAAGTTTAACAAGAAATATTCAAGAAATATTGAGAAATGAGGTCTGACTTCGACAGTCATTTTAATAAAAAATATTCAAGCGATTATCACAAAAGATGCTTGACTTTGACAGTCAATTGGACACGAAATACTTAGAAAATATTCAGAAAAGAAGCTTGACTTTGACAGTCAATTGGACAAAAAATATTCAGAAAATAATCCGAAAAGAGGCTTTACTTTAACAGTCAATTTTAACAAGAAATAAACAGGAAATATTCAGAGAAGAGGCTTGACTTTGAGAGTCAATATGATGAAAAATATTTATGCAATAATTAGAAAAAAGGCTTGACTTTTCCAGTCATTTTGAACGAAAAATATTCAGGCAATAATCAGAAAAGAGGCTTGACTTTGACAGTCAATTTGACGAAAAATATTCAGGAAATATTCAGAAAAGAGGCTTGACTTTGACAGTTACTTTTAACAAGAAATATTCAGGCAATTATCGGAAAAGATGCTTGACTTTGACAGTCATGTTGATAAGAAATATTCAAGTAATATTCAGAAAAGAGGCTTGACGTTGACGGTCATTTTTAACAAAAAATATTCAGGCAATAATCAGAAAAGAGGCCTGAATTTGACAGTCAATTTTAACAAGAAATATTCAAGCATTGATAAGAAAAGAGGCTTGAATTCAACAGTCAATTCGATAAGAAATATCCAAGAAATAATCAGAAAAGAGGCTTGACTTTGACAGTTAATTTGACAACAAATATTCAGGAAATATTCAGAAAAGAAGCTTAAGTTTGACTGTCAATTGTAACAAGTAATATTCAGTAAATAATCAGGAAAGAGTCATGACTTTGACAGTCAAATTGACAAGAAATATTGAGGAATAAATCTGAAAAGAGGCTTGACTTTGAAAGTCAATTCGACAAGAAATATTCAGGCGATGAATTGAAAAGGCGCTTGACTTTGACGGTCAATTTACTGAAAAATATTCTATAAATAATCAGAAAAGAGGCTTGACTTTGACAGTCAATTTGACAAGAAATATTCAGGCAATAATCAGAGAAGAGGCTTGACTTTGACAGTCAATTTGACGAGAAATATTAAGGAAATATTCAGAAAAGAGTCTTGACTTTGACAGTTACCTTTAACAAGAAATATTTAGAAAATATGCAGAAAAGATTCTTGACTTTGACAGTCAATTTTAACAAGATATATTCAGGCAATTATCAGAAAAGAGGCTTCACTTTGACAGTCATTTTGATAAGAAATATTCAAGTAATAATCTGAAAAAAGGCTTGACGTTGACAGTCATTTTTAACAAAAAATATTCAGGCAAGAATTAGAAAAGAGGCCTGAATTTGACAGTCAATTTTAACAAGAAATATTCAAGCATTGATCAGAAAAGAGGTTTGAATTTGACAGTCAATTCGATAAGAAATATTCAAGAAATAATCAGAAACGAGGCTTGACTTTGACAGTCAATTTGATAAGAAATATTCAAGAAATAATCAGCAAAGAAGCTTGACTTTGACAGTCAACTTGACAAGAAATATTCAGGCAATTATCAGAAAAGAGGCTCGACTTTGGCAGTCAATTTGAAAAAGAAATATTCAAGAAATAATCAGAAAAGAGGCTTGACTTTGACAGTTAATTTGACAAGAAATATTCAGGAGATATTCAGAAAAGAAGTTTAAATTTGAAAGTCAATTTTAACAAGAAATATTCAGTAAATAATCAGGAAAGAGTCATGAATTTGACAGTCAAATTGACAAGAAATATTCAGGAATAAATCTGAAAAAAGGCTCGACTTTGAAAGTCAATTTGACAAGAAATATTCAGGCAATGAATTGAAAAGGCGCTTGACTTTGACAGTCAGTTAAATAAGAAATAATCAATAAATTATCAGAAAAGAGGCTTGACTTTGACAGTCAATTTGACAAGAAATATTCAGGCAATTATCTGAAAAGTGGCTCGACTTTGACAGTCAATTCGTAAGAAATATTCAGGCAATAATCAGAAAAGAGGCTTGACTTTGACAGTCAATTTTACAAGAGATATTCAGGAAATATTCAGAAAAGAGGCTTGACTTAGACAGTCAGTTTTAAAAAGAATTATCCAGGAAATATTCAGAAAAGAGGCTTGACTTTGACAGTCAATTTGACAAGAAATATTCAGGAAATATTCAGAAAAGAGGCTTGACTGTGACAGTCAATTCGACAAGAAATATTCAGGCAATAATCAGGAAAGAGGCTTGACTTTGACAGTCAATTTTACAAGAGATATTCAGGAAATATTCATAAAAGAGGCTTGACTTAGACAGTCAGTTTTAAAAAGAATTATCCAGGAAATATTCAGAAAAGAGGCTTGACTTTGACAGTCAATTTGACAAGAAATATTCAGGAAATATTCAGAAAAGAGGCTTGACTGGGACAGTCAATTTGACAAGAAATATTCAGGAAATAATCTGAAAAGAGGCTTGACTTTGACAGTCAACTTCTACAAGTAATATTCAGGCAATGATCAGAAATGAGGCTTGACTTCGACAGTCAGTTTGATAAGAAATATTCAATAAATAATTAGAAAAGAGGCTTGACTTTGACAGTCAATTTACAAGAAATATTTAGGCAATAATCAGAAAAGAGGCTTGACTTTGACAGTCAACTTTCACAAGAAATATTCAGGGAATATTCAGAAAAGAGGCTCGACTTAAACAGTCAATTTTAACAAGAAATATTCAGGAAATATTAAAAACAGAGCCTTGACTTTGACAGTCATTTTGATAAGAAATATTCTAGTAATAATCAGAAAAGAGGCTTGACGTTGACAGACATTTTAAACAAAAAATATTCAGGCAATAATCAGCAAAGAAGCTTGACTTTGACAGTCAATTTGACAAGAAATATTCAGGCAATTATCAGAAAAGAGGCTTGACTTTGGCATTCAATTTGAACAAGAAATATTCAAGAAATAATCAGAAAAGAGGCTTGACTTTGACAGTCAATTTGACAAGAAATATTCAGGCAATAATGAGAAAAGAGGCTTGACTTTGACAGTCAATTTTAACAAGAAATATTCAGGCAATGATCAGAAGAGAGGCTTGTCTTCGACAGTCAATTTGATAAGAAATATTTAAGAAATAATCAGAAATGAGGCTTGACTTTGACAGTCAATTTAACAAGAAATATTTAGGCAATATTCAGAAAAGAGGCTTGACTTTGACAGTAACTTTTAACAAGGAATATTTAGGCAATGATCAGAAAAGGGGCTCGACTTTGTCAGTCAATTTGATAAGAAATATTCAAGAAATGATCAGAAAAAAGGCTTGACTTTGACAGTCAATATTAACAAAAAATATTCAAGAAATATTCAGAAAAGAGGCTTAAGCTTGACAGATAATTTTAACAAGAAATATTGAGGCAATAATCAGGAACGAGGCATGACTTTAATAGCCAATTTGACAAGAAATATTTAGGAATAAATCTGAAAAGAGGCTGGAAGTTGAAAGTCAATTTGACTAGAAATATTCAGGCAATGATCAGAAAAGGGGCTTGACTTTGACAGTCAATTTGATAAGAAATGTTCAATAAATAATCAGGAAAGAGGCTTGACTTTGACAGTCAATTTTAACAAGAAATATTCAGGAAATAATCAGAAACAAGGTTTGCTTTGACAGTTAATTTGATAAGAAATATTCAAGAAATAATCAGAAAAGAGGTTTGACTTTGACAGTCAATTTGACAAGAAATATTTAGGCAATAATCAGAAATGAAGCTCGTCTTTAACAGTCAATTTGAACAAGAAATATTCGGGAAATATTCAGAAACGGGGCTTGAATTTGACAGTCAATTTGAACAAGAAATATTCAGACAATGATCAGAAAAGAGGCTTGACTTTGACAGTCAAGTTTAACAAGAAATATTCAAGAAATATTGAGAAATGAGGTCTGACTTCGACAGTCATTTTAATAAAAAATATTCAAGCGATTATCACAAAAGATGCTTCACTTTGACAGTCAATTGGACACGAAATACTTAGAAAATATTCAGAAAAGAAGCTTGACTTTGACAGTCAATTGGACAAAAAATATTCAGAAAATAATCCGAAAAGAGGCTTTACTTTAACAGTCAATTTTAACAAGAAATAAACAGGAAATATTCAGAGAAGAGGCTTGACTTTGAGAGTCAATATGATGAAAAATATTTATGCAATAATTAGAAAAAAGGCTTGACTTTTCCAGTCATTTTGAACGAAAAATATTCAGGCAATAATCAGAAAAGAGGCTTGACTTTGACAGTCAATTTGACGAAAAATATTCAGGAAATATTCAGAAAAGAGGCTTGACTTTGACAGTTACTTTTAACAAGAAATATTCAGGCAATTATCGGAAAAGATGCTTGACTTTGACAGTCATGTTGATAAGAAATATTCAAGTAATATTCAGAAAAGAGGCTTGACGTTGACGGTCATTTTTAACAAAAAATATTCAGGCAATAATCAGAAAAGAGGCCTGAATTTGACAGTCAATTTTAACAAGAAATATTCAAGCATTGATCAGAAAAGAGGCTTGAATTCAACAGTCAATTCGATAAGAAATATCCAAGAAATAATCAGAAAAGAGGCTTGACTTTGACAGTTAATTTGACAACAAATATTCAGGAAATATTCAGAAAAGAAGCTTAAGTTTGACTGTCAATTGTAACAAGTAATATTCAGTAAATAATCAGGAAAGAGTCATGACTTTGACAATCAAATTGACAAGAAATATTGAGGAATAAATCTGAAAAGAGGCTTGACTTTGAAAGTCAATTCGACAAGAAATATTCAGGCGATGAATTGAAAAGGCGCTTGACTTTGACGGTCAATTTACTGAAAAATATTCTATAAATAATCAGAAAAGAGGCTTGACTTTGACAGTCAATTTGACAAGAAATATTCAGGCAATAATCAGAGAAGAGGCTTGACTTTGACAGTCAATTTGACGAGAAATATTAGGGAAATATTCAGAAAAGAGTCTTGACTTTGACAGTTACCTTTAACAAGAAATATTTAGAAAATATGCAGAAAAGATTCTTGACTTTGACAGTCAATTTTAACAAGATATATTCAGGCAATTATCAGAAAAGAGGCTTCACTTTGACAGTCATTTTGATAAGAAATATTCAAGTAATAATCTGAAAAAAGGCTTGACGTTGACAGTCATTTTTAACAAAAAATATTCAGGCAAGAATTAGAAAAGAGGCCTGAATTTGACAGTCAATTTTAACAAGAAATATTCAAGCATTGATCAGAAAAGAGGTTTGAATTTGACAGTCAATTCGATAAGAAATATTCAAGAAATAATCAGAAACGAGGCTTGACTTTGACAGTCAATTTGATAAGAAATATTCAAGAAATAATCAGCAAAGAAGCTTGACTTTGACAGTCAACTTGACAAGAAATATTCAGGCAATTATCAGAAAAGAGGCTCGACTTTGGCAGTCAATTTGAAAAAGAAATATTCAAGAAATAATCAGAAAAGAGGCTTGACTTTGACAGTTAATTTGACAAGAAATATTCAGGAGATATTCAGAAAAGAAGTTTAAATTTGAAAGTCAATTTTAACAAGAAATATTCAGTAAATAATCAGGAAAGAGTCATGAATTTGACAGTCAAATTGACAAGAAATATTCAGGAATAAATCTGAAAAAAGGCTCGACTTTGAAAGTCAATTTGACAAGAAATATTCAGGCAATGAATTGAAAAGGCGCTTGACTTTGACAGTCAGTTAAATAAGAAATAATCAATAAATTATCAGAAAAGAGGCTTGACTTTGACAGTCAATTTGACAAGAAATATTCAGGCAATTATCTGAAAAGTGGCTCGACTTTGACAGTCAATTCGTAAGAAATATTCAGGCAATAATCAGAAAAGAGGCTTGACTTTGACAGTCAATTTTACAAGAGATATTCAGGAAATATTCAGAAAAGAGGCTTGACTTAGACAGTCAGTTTTAAAAAGAATTATCCAGGAAATATTCAGAAAAGAGGCTTGACTTTGACAGTCAATTTGACAAGAAATATTCAGGAAATATTCAGAAAAGAGGCTTGACTGTGACAGTCAATTCGACAAGAAATATTCAGGCAATAATCAGGAAAGAGGCTTGACTTTGACAGTCAATTTTACAAGAGATATTCAGGAAATATTCATAAAAGAGGCTTGACTTAGACAGTCAGTTTTAAAAAGAATTATCCAGGAAATATTCAGAAAAGAGGCTTGACTTTGACAGTCAATTTGACAAGAAACATTCAGGAAATATTCAGAAAAGAGGCTTGACTGGGACAGTCAATTTGACAAGAAATATTCAGGAAATAATCTGAAAAGAGGCTTGACTTTGACAGTCAACTTCTACAAGTAATATTCAGGCAATGATCAGAAATGAGGCTTGACTTCGACAGTCAGTTTGATAAGAAATATTCAATAAATAATTAGAAAAGAGGCTTGACTTTGACAGTCAATTTACAAGAAATATTTAGGCAATAATCAGAAAAGAGGCTTGACTTTGACAGTCAACTTTCACAAGAAATATTCAGGGAATATTCAGAAAAGAGGCTCGACTTAAACAGTCAATTTTAACAAGAAATATTCAGGAAATATTAAAAACAGAGCCTTGACTTTGACAGTCATTTTGATAAGAAATATTCTAGTAATAATCAGAAAAGAGGCTTGACGTTGACAGACATTTTAAACAAAAAATATTCAGGCAATAATCAGCAAAGAAGCTTGACTTTGACAGTCAATTTGACAAGAAATATTCAGGCAATTATCAGAAAAGAGGCTTGACTTTGGCATTCAATTTGAACAAGAAATATTCAAGAAATAATCAGAAAAGAGGCTTGACTTTGACAGTCAATTTGACAAGAAATATTCAGGCAATAATGAGAAAAGAGGCTTGACTTTGACAGTCAATTTTAACAAGAAATATTCAGGCAATGATCAGAAGAGAGGCTTGTCTTCGACATTCAATTTGATAAGAAATATTTAAGAAATAATCAGAAATGAGGCTTGACTTTGACAGTCAATTTAACAAGAAATATTTAGGCAATATTCAGAAAAGAGGCTTGACTTTGACAGTAACTTTTAACAAGGAATATTTAGGCAATGATCAGAAAAGGGGCTCGACTTTGTCAGTCAATTTGATAAGAAATATTCAAGAAATGATCAGAAAAAAGGCTTGACTTTGACAGTCAATATTAACAAAAAATATTCAAGAAATATTCAGAAAAGAGGCTTAAGCTTGACAGATAATTTTAACAAGAATTATTGAGGCAATAATCAGGAACGAGCCATGACTTTAATAGCCAATTTGACAAGAAATATTTAGGAATAAATCTGAAAAGAGGCTGGAAGTTGAAAGTCAATTTGACTAGAAATATTCAGGCAATGATCAGAAAAGGGGCTTGACTTTGACAGTCAATTTGATAAGAAATGTTCAATAAATAATCAGGAAAGAGGCTTGACTTTGACAGTCAATTTTAACAAGAAATATTCAGGAAATAATCAGAAACAAGGTTTGCTTTGACAGTTAATTTGATAAGAAATATTCAAGAAATAATCAGAAAAGAGGTTTGACTTTAACAGTCAATTTGACAAGAAATATTTAGGCAATAATCAGAAATGAAGCTCGTCTTTAACAGTCAATTTGAACAAGAAATATTCGGGAAATATTCAGAAACGGGGCTTGAATTTGACAGTCAATTTGAACAAGAAATATTCAGACAATGATCAGAAAAGAGGCTTGACTTTGACAGTCAAGTTTAACAAGAAATATTCAAGAAATATTGAGATATGAGGTCTGACTTCGACAGTCATTTTAATAAAAAATATTCAAGCGATTATCACAAAAGATGCTTGACTTTGACAGTCAATTGGACACAAAATACTTAGAAAATATTCAGAAAAGAAGCTTGACTTTGACAGTCAATTGGACAAAAAATATTCAGAAAATAATCCGAAAAGAGGCTTTACTTTAACAGTCAATTTTAACAAGAAATAAACAGGAAATATTCAGAGAAGAGGCTTGACTTTGAGAGTCAATATGATGAAAAATATTTATGCAATAATTAGAAAAAAGGCTTGACTTTTCCAGTCATTTTGAACGAAAAATATTCAGGCAATAATCAGAAAAGAGGCTTGACTTTGAAAGTCAATTTGACGAGATATATTCAGGAAATATTCAGAAAAGAGGCTTGACTTTGACAGTCAATTTGACGAGAAATATTCAGGAAATATTCAGAAAAGAGGCTTGACTTTGACAGTTACTTTTAACAAGAAATATTCAGGCAATTATCGGAAAAAATGCTTGACTTTGACAGTCATGTTAATAAGAAATATTCAAGTAATATTCAGAAAAGAGGCTTGACGTTGACGGTCATTTTTAACTAAAAATATTCAGGCAATAATCAGAAAAGAGGCCTGAATTTGACAGTCAATTTTAACAAGAAATATTCAAGCATTGATCAGAAAATAGGCTTGAATTCAACAGTCAATTCGATAAGAAATATCCAAGAAATAATCAGAAAAGAGGCTTGACTTTGACAGTTAATTTGACAACAAATATTCAGGAAATATTCAGAAAAGAAGCTTAAGTTTGACTGTCAATTGTAACAAGTAATATTCAGTAAATAATCAGGAAAGAGTCATGACTTTGACAGTCAAATTGACAAGAAATATTGAGGAATAAATCTGAAAAGAGGCTTGACTTTGAAAGTCAATTCGACAAGAAATATTCAGGCAATGAATTGAAAAGGCGCTTGACTTTGACGGTCAATTTACTGAAAAATATTCTATAAATAATCAGAAAAGAGGCTTGACTTTGACAGTCAATTTGACAAGAAATATTCAGGCAATAATCAGAGAAGAGGCTTGACTTTGACAGTCAATTTGACGAGAAATATTAAGGAAATATTCAGAAAAGAGTCTTGACTTTGACAGTTACTTTTAACAAGAAATATTTAGAAAATATGCAGAAAAGATTCTTGACTTTGACAGTCAATTTTAACAAGATATATTCAGGCAATTATCAGAAAAGAGGCTTCACTTTGACAGTCATTTTGATAAGAAATATTCAAGAAATAATCAGAAACGAGGCTTGACTTTGACAGTCAATTTGATAAGAAATATTCAAGAAATAATCAGCAAAGAAGCTTGACTTTGACAGTCAACTTGACAAGAAATATTCAGGCAATTATCAGAAAAGAGGCTCGACTTTGGCAGTCAATTTGAAAAAGAAATATTCAAGAAATAATCAGAAAAGAGGCTTGACTTTGACAGTTAATTTGACAAGAAATATTCAGGAGATATTCAGAAAAGAAGTTTAAATTTGAAAGTCAATTTTAACAAGAAATATTCAGTAAATAATCAGGAAAGAGTCATGAATTTGACAGTCAAATTGACAAGAAATATTCAGGAATAAATCTGAAAAAAGGCTCGACTTTGAAAGTCAATTTGACAAGAAATATTCAGGCAATGAATTGAAAAGGCGCTTGACTTTGACAGTCAGTTAAATAAGAAATAATCAATTAATTATCAGAAAAGAGGCTTGACTTTGACAGTCAATTTGACAAGAAATATTCAGGCAATTATCTGAAAAGTGGCTCGACTTTGACAGTCAATTCGTAAGAAATATTCAGGCAATAATCAGGAAAGAGGCTTGACTTTGACAGTCAAGTTTACAAGAGATATTCAGGAAATATTCAGAAAAGAGGCTTGACTTAGACAGTCAGTTTTAAAAAGAATTATCCAGGAAATATTCAGAAAAGAGGCTTGACTTTGACAGTCAATTTGACAAGAAATATTCAGGAAATATTCAGAAAAGAGGCTTGACAGTGACAGTCAATTCGACAAGAAATATTCAGGCAATAATCAGGAAAGAGGCTTGACTTTGACAGTCAATTTTACAAGAGATATTCAGGAAATATTCAGAAAAGAGGCTTGACTTAGACAGTCTGTTTTAAAAAGAATTATCCAGGAAATATTCAGAAAAGAGGCTTGACTTTGACAGTCAATTTGACAAGAAATATTCAGGAAATATTCAGAAAAGAGGCTTGACAGTGACAGTCAATTTGACAAGAAATATTCAGGAAATAATCTGAAAAGAGGCTTGACTTTGACAGTCAATTTCTACAAGTAATATTCAGGCAATGATCAGAAATGAGGCTTGACTTCGACAGTCAGTTTGATAAGAAATATTCAATAAATAATTAGAAAAGAGGCTTGACTTTGACAGTCAATTTACAAGAAATATTTAGGCAATAATCAGAAAAGAGGCTTGACTTTGACAGTCAACTTTCACAAGAAATATTCAGGGAATATTCAGAAAAGAGGCTCGACTTAAACAGTCAATTTTAACAAGAAATATTCAGGAAATATTAAAAACAGAGCCTTGACTTTGACAGTCATTTTGATAAGAAATATTCTAGTAATAATTAGAAAAGAGGCTTGACGTTGACAGACATTTTAAACAAAAAATATTCAGGCAATAATCAGCAAAGAAGCTTGACTTTGACAGTCAATTTGACAAGAAATATTCAGGCAATTATCAGAAAAGAGGCTTGACTTTGGCATTCAATTTGAACAAGAAATATTCAAGAAATAATCAGAAAAGAGGATTGACTTTGACAGTTAATTTGACAAGAAATATTCGGAAATATTCCGATAGGAAGTTTAAGTTTGACAGTCAATTTTAACAAGAAATATTCAGTAAATAATTATGAAAGAGTCATGACATTGACAGTCAAATTGACAAGAAATATTCAGGAATAAATCTGAAAAGAGGCTTGACTTTGAAAGTCAATTCGACAAGAAATATTCAGGCAATGAATTGAAAAGGCGCTTGACTTTGACAGTCAATTCACTGAATAATATTCTATAAATAATCAGAAAAGGGGCTTGACTTTGACAGTCAATTTGACAAGAAATATTCAGGCAATAATCAGAGAAGAGGCTTGACTTTGACAGTCAATTTGACGAGAAATATTAAGGAAATATTCAGAAAAGAGTCTTGACTTTGACAGTTACTTTGAACAAGAAATATTTAGAAAATATGCAGAAAAGATTCTTGACTTTAACAGTCAATTTTAACAAGATATATTCAGGCAATTATCAGAAAAGAGGCTTCACTTTGACAGTCATTTTGATAAGAAATATTCAAGTAATAATCAGGAAAAAGGCTTGACGTTGACAGTCATTTTTAACAAAAAATATTCAGGCAATAATTAGAAAAGAGGCCTGAATTTGACAGTCAATTATAACAAGAAATATTCAAGCATTGATCAGAAAAGAGGCTTGAATGTGACAGTCAATTCGATAAGAAATATTCAAGAAATAATCAGAAACGAGGCTTGACTTTGACAGTCAATTTGATAAGAAATATTCAAGAAATAATCAGCAAAGAAGCTTGACTTTGACAGTCAACTTGACAAGAAATATTCAGGCAATTATCAGAAAAGAGGCTCCACTTTGGCAGTCAATTTGAACAAGAAATATTCAAGAAATAATCAGAAAAGAGGCTTGACTTCGACAGTTAATTTGACAAGAAATATTCAGGAGATATTCAGAAAAGAAGTTTAAATTTGAAAGTCAATTTTAACAAGAAATATTCAGTAAATAATCAGGAAAGAGTCATGACTTTGACAGTCAAATTGACAAGAAATATTCAGGAATAAATCTGAAAAAAGGCTCGACTTTAAAAGTCAATTTGACAAGAAATATTCAGGCAATGAATTGAAAAGGCGCTTGACTTTGACAGTCAGTTAAATAAGAAATATTCATTAAATTATCAGAAAATAGGCTTGACTTTGACAGTCAATTTGACAAGAAATATTAAGGCAATTATCTGAAAAGTGGCTCGACTTTGACAGTCAATTCGTGAGAAATATTCAGGCGATAATCAGAAAAGAGGCTTGACTTTGACAGTCAACTTTAACAAGAAATAAACAGGAAATATTCAGAAAAAAAGCTTGACTCTGACAGTCAATTCGACACGAAATATTCAGGCAATAATCAGGAAAGAGGCTTGACTTTGACAGTCAATTTTACAAGAGATATTCAGAAAATATTCAGAAAAGAGGCTTGAGTTTCACAGTTACTTTTAACAAGAAATATTCAGGAAATAAGCAGAAAAGATTCTTGACTTTGACAGTCAATTTTAACAAGAAATATTCAGGCAATTATCAGAAAAGAGGCTTGACATTGACAGTCAATTCGATAAGAGATACTCAAGAAATAATCAGAAAAGAGGATTGACTTTGATAGTTAATTTGACAAGAAATATTCAGGGAATAATAAGGAAAAAGGATTGACTTTGACAGTCGATTTGACAAGAAATACTCAGGAAATAATCAGGAAAGAGTCATGAGTTTGACAGTCAATTTGACAAGATATATTCAGGAATAAATCTGGAAAAACGCTTGACTTTGAAAGTCAATCTGACAAGAAATATTCAGGCATTGACCAGAAAAAGGGATTGACTTTGACCGTAAATTTGATAAGAAATATACAATAAATAATCAGAAAAGAAGCATGACTTCGACAGTCAATTTGACAAGAAATATTGAGGCAATAATCAGAAACGAAGCTTGACTTTGACAGTCAACTTTCACAAGAAACACTCAGGAAATATTCAGAAAAAAGGCTTGAATTTGACAGTAACGTTAAACAAGTAATATTCAGGAAATATTCAGAAAAGATGCTTGAATTTGACAGTCTATTTTAACAAGAAATATTCAGGCAATGATCAGAAAAAAGGCTCGCCGTTGACAGTTAATTTGATAAGAAATATTCAAGAAATGATCAGAAAAGAGGTTTGACTTTGACAGTCAATTTGACAAGAAATATTCAGGCAATAATCAGAAAAGAGGCTCGACTTAAACAGTCAATTTTAACAAGAAATATTCAGGAAATATTAAAAAAAGAGCCTTGACTTTGACAGTCATTCTAATAAGGAATATTCTAGTAATAATCAGAAAAGAGGCTTGACGTTGACAGACATTTTAAACAAAAAATATTCAGGCAATAATCAGCAAAGAAGCTTGACTTTGACAGTCAATTTGACAAGAAATATTCAGGCAATTATCAGAAAAGAGGCTTGACTTTGGCATTCAATTTGAACAAGAAATATTCAAGAAATAATCAGAAAAGAGGCTTGACTTTGACAGTTAATTTGACAAGAAATATTCGGAAATATTCCGATAGGAAGTTTAAGTTTGACAGTCAATTTTAACAAGAAATATTCAGTAAATAATTAGGAAAGAGTCATGACTTTGACAGTCAAATTGACAAGAAATATTCAGGAATAAATCTGAAAAGAGCCTTGACTTTGAAAGTCAATTTGACAAGAAATATTCAGGCAATAATGAGAAAAGAGGCTTGACTTTGACGGTCAATTTTAACAAGAAATATTCAGGCAATGATCAGAAAAGAGGCTTGTCTTCGACATTCAATTTGATAAGAAATATTTAAGAAATAATCAGAAATGAGGCTTGACTTTGACAGTCAATTTAACAAGAAATATTTAGGCAATATTCAGAAAAGAGGCTTGACTTTGACTATAACTTTTAACAAGAAATATTCAGGCAACGATCAGAAAAGGGGCTCGACTTTGTCAGTCAATTTGATGAGAAATATTCAAGAAATGATCAGAAAAAAGGCTTGACTTTGACAGTCAATATTAACAAAAAATATTCAAGAAATATTCAGAAAAGAGGCTTAAGGTTGACAGATAATTTTAACAAGAAATATTCAGGCAATAATCAGGAACGAGGCATGACTTTGATAGCCAATTTGACAAGAAATATTTAGGAATAAATCTGAAAAGAGGCTTGAAGCTGAAAGTCAATTTGACTAGAAATATTCAGGCAATGATCAGAAAAGGGGCTTGACTTTGACAGTCAATTTGATAAGAAATGTTCAATAAATAATCAGGAAAGAGGCTTGACTTTGACAGTCAATTTTAACAAGAAATATTCAGGAAATAATCAGAAACAAGGTTTGCTTTGACAGTTAATTTGATAAGAAATATTCAAGAAATAATCAGAAAAGAGGTTTGACTTTGACAGTCAATTTGACAAGAAATATTTAGGCAATAATCAGAAATGAAGCTCGTCTTTAACAGTCAATTTTAACAAGAAATATTCGGGAAATATTCAGAAACGGGGCTTAAATTTGACAGTCAATTTGAACAAGAAATATTCAGACAATGATCAGAAAAGAGGCTTGACTTTGACAGTCAAGTTTAACAAGAAATATTCAAGAAATATTGAGATATGAGGTCTGACTTCGACAGTCATTTTAATAAAAAATATTCAAGCGATTATCACAAAAGATGCTTGACTTTGACAGTCAATTGGACACGAAATATTTGGAAAATATTCAGAAAAGAAGCTTGACTTTGACAGTCAATTGGACAAAAAATATTCACGAAATAATCCGAAAAGAGGCTTTACTTTAACAGTCAATTTTAACAAGAAATAAACAGGAAATATTCAGAGAAGAGGCTTGACTTTGAGAGTCAATATGATGAAAAATATTTATGCAATAATCAGAAAAAAGGCTTGACTTTTCCAGTCATTTTGAACGAAAAATATCCAGGCAATAATCAGAAAAGAGGCTTGACTTTGAAAGTCAATTTGACGAGATATATTCAGGAAATATTCAGAAAAGAGGCTTGACTTTGACAGTTACTTTTAACAAGAAATATTTAGGCAATTATCAGAAAAGATGCTTGACTTTGACAGTCATGTTGATAAGAAATATTCAAGTAATATTCAGAAAAGATGCTTGAATTTGACAGTCTATTTTATTAAGAAATATTCAGGCAATGATCAGAAAAAAGGCTCGCCGTTGACAGTTAATTTGATAAGAAATATTCAAGAAATAATCAAAAAAGAGGTTTGACTTTGACAGTCAATTTGACAAGAAATATTCAGGCAATAATCAGAAAAGAGGCTCGACTTAAACAGTCAATTTTAACAAGAAATATTCAGGAAATATTAAAAAAAGAGCCTTGACTTTGACGGTCATTTTGATAAGAAATATTCTAGTAATAATCAGAAAAGAGGCTTGACGTTGACAGACATTTTAAACAAAAAATATTCAGGCAATAATCAGCAAAGAAGCTTGACTTTGACAGTCAATTTGACAAGAAATATTCAGGCAATTATCAGAAAAGAGGCTTGACTTTGGCATTCAATTTGAACAAGAAATATTCAAGAAATAATCAGAAAAGAGGCTTGACTTTGACAGTTAATTTGACAAGAAATATTCGGAAATATTCCGATAGGAAGTTTAAGTTTGACAGTCAATTTTAACAAGAAATATTCAGTAAATAATTAGGAAAGAGTCATGACTTTGACAGTTAAATTGACAAGAAATATTTAGGAATGAATCTGAAAAGAGGCTTGACTTTGAAAGTCAATTTGACAAGAAATATTCAGGCAATAATCAGAAAAGAGGCTTGACTTTGACAGTCAACTTTCACAAAAAATATTCAGGAAATATTCAGAAAAGAGGCTTGCCTTCGACAGTCAATTTGACAAGAAATATTCAGGCAATAATGAGAAAAGAGGCTTAACTTTGACAGTCAATTTTAACAAGAAATATTCAGGCAATGATCAGAAAAGAGGCTTGTCTTCGACAGTCAATTTGATAAGAAATATTTAAGAAATAATCAGAAATGAGGCTTGACTTTGACAGCCAATTTAACAAGAAATATTTAGGCAATATTCAGAAAAGAGGCTTGACTTTGACAGTAACTTTTAACAAGGAATATTCAGGCAATGATCAGAAAAGGGGCTCGACTTTGTCAGTCAATTTGATAAGAAATATTCAAGAAATGATCAGAAAAAAGGCTTGACTTTGACAGTCAATATTAACAAAAAATATTCAAGAAATATTCAGAAAAGAGGCTTAAGCTTGACAGATAATTTTAACAAGAAATATTGAGGCAATAATCAGGAACGAGGCATGACTTCAATAGCCAATTTGACAAGAAATATTTAGGAATAAATCTGAAAAGAGGCTGGAAGTTGAAAGTCAATTTGACTAGAAATATTCAGGCAATGATCAGAAAAGGGGCTTGACTTTGACAGTCAATTTGATAAGAAATGTTCAATAAATAATCAGGAAAGAGGCTTGACTTTGACAGTCAATTTTAAGAAGAAATATTCAGGAAATAATCAGAAACAAGGTTTGCTTTGACAGTTAATTTGACAAGAAATATTCAAGAAATAATCAGAAAAGAGGTTTGACTTTGACAGTCAATTTGACAAGAAATATTTAGGCAATAATCAGAAATGAAGCTCGTCTTTAACAGTCAATTTGAACAAGAAATATTCGGGAAGTATTCAGAAACGGGGCTTGAATTTGACAGTCAATTTGAACAAGAAATATTCAGACAATGATCAGAAAAGAGGCTTGACTTTGACAGTCAAGTTTAACAAGAAATATTCAAGAAATATTGAGAAATGAGGTCTGACTTCGACAGTCATTTTAATAAAAAATATTCAAGCGATTATCACAAAAGATGCTTGACTTTGACAGTCAATTGGACACGAAATACTTAGAAAATATTCAGAAAAGAAGCTTGACTTTGACAGTCAGTTAAATAAGAAATATTCATTAAATTATCAGAAAATAGGCTTGACTTTGACAGTCAATTTGACAAGAAATATTAAGGCAATTATCTGAAAAGTGGCTCGACTTTGACAGTCAATTCGTGAGAAATATTCAGGCAATAATCAGAAAAGAGGCTTGACTTTGACAGTCAACTTTAACAAGAAATAAAAAGGAAATATTCAGAAAAGAAGCTTGACTCTGACAGTCAATTCGACACGAAATATTCAGGCAATAATCAGGAAAGAGGCTTGACTTTGACAGTCAATTTTACAAGAGATATTCAGAAAATATTCAGAAAAGAGGCTTGAGTTTCACAGTTACTTTTAACAAGAAATATTCAGGAAATAAGCAGAAAAGATTCTTGACTTTGACAGTCAATTTTAACAAGAAATATTCAGGCAATTATCAGAAAAGAGGCTTGACATTGACAGTCAATTCGATAAGAGATACTCAAGAAATAATCAGAAAAGAGGATTGACTTTGATAGTTAATTTGACAAGAAATATTCAGGGAATAATTAGGAAAAAGGATTGACTTTGACAGTCGATTTGACAAGAAATACTCAGGAAATAATCAGGAAAGAGTCATGAGTTTGACAGTCAATTTGACAAGATATATTCAGGAATAAATCTGGAAAAACGCTTGACTTTGAAAGTCAATCTGACAAGAAATATTCAGGCATTGACCAGAAAAAGGGATTGACTTTGACCGTAAATTTGATAAGAAATATACAATAAATAATCAGAAAAGAAGCATGACTTCGACAGTCAATTTGACAAGAAATATTGAGGCAATAATCAGAAACGAAGCTTGACTTTGACAGTCAACTTTCACAAGAAACACTCAGGAAATATTCAGAAAAAAGGCTTGAATTCGACAGTAACGTTAAACAACTAATATTCAGGAAATATTCAGAAAAGATGCTTGAATTTGACAGTCTATTTTAACAAGAAATATTCAGGCAATGATCAGAAAAAAGGCTCGCCGTTGACAGTTAATTTGATAAGAAATATTCAAGAAATGATCAGAAAAGAGGTTTGACTTTGACAGTCAATTTGACAAGAAATATTCAGGCAATAATCAGAAAAGAGGCTCGACTTAAACAGTCAATTTTAACAAGAAATATTCAGGAAATATTAAAAAAAGAGCCTTGACTTTGACAGTCATTTTGATAAGGAATATTCTAGTAATAATCAGAAAAGAGGCTTGACGTTGACAGACATTTTAAACAAAAAATATTCAGGCAATAATCAGCAAAGAAGCTTGACTTTGACAGTCAATTTGACAAGAAATATTCAGGCAATTATCAGAAAAGAGGCTTGACTTTGGCATTCAATTTGAACAAGAAATATTCAAGAAATAATCAGAAAAGAGGCTTGACTTTGACAGTTAATTTGACAAGAAAAATTCGGAAATATTCCGATAGGAAGTTTAAGTTTGACAGTCAATTTTAACAAGAAATATTCAGTAAATAATTAGGAAAGAGTCATGACTTTGACAGTCAAATTGACAAGAAATATTCAGGAATAAATCTGAAAAGAGCCTTGACTTTGAAAGTCAATTTGACAAGAAATATTCAGGCAATAATGAGAAAAGAGGCTTGACTTTGACAGTCAATTTTAACAAGAAATATTCAGGCAATGATCAGAAAAGAGGCTTGTCTTCGACAGTCAATTTGATAAGAAATATTTAAGAAATAATCAGAAATGAGGCTTGACTTTGACAGTCAATTTAACAAGAAATATTTAGGCAATATTCAGAAAAGAGGCTTGACTTTGACTGTAACTTTTAACAAGAAATATTCAGGCAACGATCAGAAAAGGGGCTCGACTTTGTCAGTCAATTTGATGAGAAATATTCAAGAAATGATCAGAAAAAAGGCTTGACTTTGACAGTCAATATTAACAAAAAATATTCAAGAAATATTCAGAAAAGAGGCTTAAGGTTGACAGATAATTTTAACAAGAAATATTCAGGCAATAATCAGGAACGAGGCATGACTTTGATAGCCAATTTGACAAGAAATATTTAGGAATAAATCTGAAAAGAGGCTTGAAGCTGAAAGTCAATTTGACTAGAAATATTCAGGCAATGATCAGAAAAGGGGCTTGACTTTGACAGTCAATTTGATAAGGAATGTTCAATAAATAATCAGGAAAGAGGCTTGACTTTGACAGTCAATTTTAACAAGAAATATTCAGGAAATAATCAGAAACAAGGTTTGCTTTGACAGTTAATTTGATAAGAAATATTCAAGAAATAATCAGAAAAGAGGTTTGACTTTGACAGTCAATTTGACAAGAAATATTTAGGCAATAATCAGAAATGAAGCTCGTCTTTAACAGTCAATTTTAACAAGAAATATTCGGGAAATATTCAGAAACGGGGCTTGAATTTGACAGTCAATTTGAACAAGAAATATTCAGACAATGATCAGAAAAGAGGCTTGACTTTGACAGTCAAGTTTAACAAGAAATATTCAAGAAATATTGAGAAATGAGGTCTGACTTCGACAGTCATTTTAATAAAAAATATTCAAGCGATTATCACAAAAGATGCTTGACTTTGACAGTCAATTGGACACGAAATATTTGGAAAATATTCAGAAAAGAAGCTTGACTTTGACAGTCAATTGGACAAAAAATATTCACGAAATAATCCGAAAAGAGGCTTTACTTTAACAGTCAATTTTAACAAGAAATAAACAGGAAATATTCAGAGAAGAGGCTTGACTTTGAGAGTCAATATGATGAAAAATATTTATGCAATAATCAGAAAAAAGGCTTGACTTTTCCAGTCATTTTGAACGAAAAATATTCAGGCAATAATAAGAAAAGAGGCTTGACTTTGAAAGTCAATTTGACGAGATATATTCAGGAAATATTCAGAAAAGAGGCTTGACTTTGACAGTTACTTTTAACAAGAAATATTTAGGCAATTATCAGAAAAGATGATTGACTTTGACAGTCATGTTGATAAGAAATATTCAAGTAATATTCAGAAAAGATGCTTGAATTTGACAGTCTATTTTATTAAGAAATATTCAGGCAATGATCAGAAAAAAGGCTCGCCGTTGACAGTTAATTTGATAAGAAATATTCAAGAAATAATCAAAAAAGAGGTTTGACTTTGACAGTCAATTTGACAAGAAATATTCAGGCAATAATCAGAAAAGAGGCTCGACTTAAACAGTCAATTTTAACAAGAAATATTCAGGAAATATTAAAAAAAGAGCCTTGACTTTGACGGTCATTTTGATAAGAAATATTCTAGTAATAATCAGAAAAGAGGCTTGACGTTGACAGACATTTTAAACAAAAAATATTCAGGCAATAATCAGCAAAGAAGCTTGACTTTGACAGTCAATTTGACAAGAAATATTCAGGCAATTATCAGAAAAGAGGCTTGACTTTGGCATTCAATTTGAACAAGAAATATTCAAGAAATAATCAGAAAAGAGGCTTGACTTTGACAGTTAATTTGACAAGAAATATTCGGAAATATTCCGATAGGAAGTTTAAGTTTGACAGTCAATTTTAACAAGAAATATTCAGTAAATAATTAGGGAAGAGTCATGACTTTGACAGTTAAATTGACAAGAAATATTTAGGAATGAATCTGAAAAGAGGCTTGACTTTGAAAGTCAATTTGACAAGAAATATTCAGGCAATAATCAGAAAAGAGGCTTGACTTTGACAGTCAACTTTCACAAAAAATATTCAGGAAATATTCAGAAAAGAGGCTTGCCTTCGACAGTCAATTTGACAAGAAATATTCAGGCAATAATGAGAAAAGAGGCTTGACTTTGACAGTCAATTTTAACAAGAAATATTCAGGCAATGATCAGAAAAGAGGCTTGTCTTCGACAGTCAATTTGATAAGAAATATTTAAGAAATAATCAGAAATGAGGCTTGACTTTGACAGTCAATTTAACAAGAAATATTTAGGCAATATTCAGAAAAGAGGCTTGACTTTGACAGTAACTTTTAACAAGGAATATTCAGGCAATGATCAGAAAAGGGGCTCGACTTTGTCAGTCAAGTTGATAAGAAATATTCAAGAAATGATCAGAAAAAAGGCTTGACTTTGACAGTCAATATTAACAAAAAATATTCAAGAAATATTCAGAAAAAAGGCTTAAGCTTGACAGATAATTTTAACAAGAAATATTGAGGCAATAATCAGGAACGAGGCATGACTTCAATAGCCAATTTGACAAGAAATATTTAGGAATAAATCTGAAAAGAGGCTGGAAGTTGAAAGTCAATTTGACTAGAAATATTCAGGCAATGATCAGAAAAGGGGCTTGACTTTGACAGTCAATTTGATAAGGAATGTTCAATAAATAATCAGGAAAGAGGCTTGACTTTGACAGTCAATTTTAACAAGAAATATTCAGGAAATAATCAGAAACAAGGTTTGCTTTGACAGTTAATTTGACAAGAAATATTCAAGAAATAATCAGAAAAGAGGTTTGACTTTGACAGTCAATTTGAACAAGAAATATTCGGGAAGTATTCAGAAACGGGGCTTGAATTTGACAGTCAATTTGAACAAGAAATATTCAGACAATGATCAGAAAAGAGGCTTGACTTTGACAGTCAAGTTTAACAAGAAATATTCAAGAAATATTGAGAAATGAGGTCTGACTTCGACAGTCATTTTAATAAAAAATATTCAAGCGATTATCACAAAAGATGCTTGACTTTGACAGTCAATTGGACACGAAATACTTAGAAAATATTCAGAAAAGAAGCTTGACTTTGACAGTCAATTGGACAAAAAATATTCAGAAAATAATCCGCAAAGAGGCTTTACTTTAACAGTCAATTTTAACAAGAAATAAACAGGAAATATTCAGAGAAGAGGCTTGACTTTGAGAGTCAATATGATGAAAAATATTTATGCAATAATTAGAAAAAAGGCTTGACTTTTCTAGTCATTTTGAACGAAAAATATTCAGGCAATAATCAGAAAAGAGGCTTGACTTTGAAAGTCAATTTGACGAGATATATTCAGGAAATATTCAGAAAAGAGGCTTGACTTTGACAGTCAATTTGACGAGAAATATTCAGGAAATATTCAGAAAAGAGGCTTGACTTTGACAGTTACTTATAACAAGAAATATTCAGGCAATTATCAGAATAGATGCTTGACTTTGACAGTCATGTTGATAAGAAATATTCAAGTAATATTCAGAAAAGAGGCTTGACGTTGACGGTCATTTTTAACAAAAAATATTCAGGCAATAATCAGAAAAGAGGCCTGAATTTGACAGTCAATTTTAACAAGAAATATTCAAGCATGGATCAGAAAAGAGGCTTGAATTCAACAGTCAATTCGATAAGAAATATCCAAGAAATAATCAGAAAAGAGGCTTGACTTTGACAGTTAATTTGACAACAAATATTCAGGAAATATTCAGAAAAGAAGCTTAAGTTTGACTGTCAATTGTAACAAGTCATATTCAGTAAATAATCAGGAAAGAGTCATGACTTTGACAGTCAAATTGACAAGAAATATTGAGGAATAAATCTGAAAAGAGGCTTGACTTTGAAAGTCAATTCGACAAGAAATATTCAGGCAATGAATTGAAAAGGCGCTTGACTTTGACGGTCAATTTACTGAATAATATTCTATAAATAATCAGAAAAGAGGCTTGACTTTGAGAGTCAATTTGACAAGAAATATTCAGGCAATAATCAGAGAAGAGGCATGACTTTGACAGTCAATTTGACGAGAAATATTAAGGAAATATTCAGAAAAGAGTCCTGACTTTGACAGTTACTTTTAACAAGAAATATTTAGAAAATATGCAGAAAAGATTCTTGAATTTGACAGTCAATTTTAACAAGATATATTCAGGCAATAATCAGAAAAGAGGCTTCACTTTGACAGTCATTTTGATAAGAAATATTCAAGTAATAATCAGAAAAAAGGCTTGACGTTGACAGTCATTTTTAACAAAAAATATTCAGGCAAGAATTAGAAAAGAGGCCTGAATTTGACAGTCAATTTTAACAGGAAATATTCAAGCATTGATCAGAAAAGAGGTTTGAATTTGACAGTCAATTCGATAAGAAATATTCAAGAAATAATCACAAACGAGGCTTGACTTTGACAGTCAATTTGATAAGAAATATTCAAGAAATAATCAGCAAAGAAGCTTGACTTTGACAGTCAACTTGACAAGAAATATTCAGGCAATTATCAGAAAAGAGGCTCGACTTTGGCAGTCAATTTTAACAAGAAATATTCAGTAAATAATCAGGAAAGAGTCATGACTTTGACAGTCAAATTGACAAGAAATATCCAGGAGATATTCAGAAAAGAAGTTTAAATTTGAAAGTCAATTTTAACAAGAAATATTCAGTAAATAATCAGGAAAGAGTCATGAATTTGACAGTCAAATTGACAAGAAATATTCAGGAATAAATCTGAAAAAAGGCACGACTTTAAAAGTCAATTTGCCAAGAAATATTCAGGCAATGAATTGAAAAGGCGCTTCACTTTGACAGTCAGTTAAATAAGAAATAATCAATAAATTATCAGAAAAGAGGCTTGACTTTGACAGTCAATTTGACAAGAAATATTCAGGCAATTATCTGAAAAGTGGCTCGACTTTGACAGTCAATTCGTAAGAAATATTCAGGCAATAATCAGAAAAGAGGCTTGACTTTGACAGTCAATTTTCAGAAGAAATAAACAGGAAATATTTAGAAAAGAAGCTTGACTCTGACAGTCAATTCGACAAGAAATATTCAGGCAATAATCAGGAAAGAGGCTTGACTTTGACAGTCGATTTTACAAGAGATATTCAGGAAATATTCAGAAAAGAGGCTCGACTTGGACAGTCAGTTTTAAAAAGAATTATCCAGGAAATATTCAGAAAAGAGGCTTGACTTCGACAGTCAATTTGACAAGAAATATTCAGGAAATTTTCAGAAAAGAGGCTTGACTGTGACAGTCAATTTGACAAGAAATATTCAGGAAATAATCTGAAAAGAGGCTTGACTTTGACAGTCAATTTCTACAAGTAATATTCAGGCAATGATCAGAAATGAGGCTTGACTTCGACAGTCAGTTTGATAAGAAATATTCAATAAATAATTAGAAAAGAGGCTTGACTTTGACAGTCAATTTACAAGAAATATTTAGGCAATAATCAGAAAAGAGGCTTGACTTTGACAGTCAACTTTCACAAGAAATATTCAGGGAATATTCAGAAAAGAGGCTCGACTTAAACAGTCAATTTTAACAAGAAATATTCAGGAAATATTAAAAACAGAGCCTTGACTTCGACAGTCATTTTGATAAGAAATATTCTAGTAATAATCAGAAAAGAGGCTTGACGTTGACAGACATTTTAAACAAAAAATATTCAGGCAATAATCAGCAAAGAAGCTTGACTTTGACAGTCAATTTGACAAGAAATATTCAGGCATCTATCAGAAAAGAGGCTTGACTTTGGCATTCAATTTGAACAAGAAATATTCAAGAAATAATCAGAAAAGAGGCTTGACTCGACAGTTAATTTGACAAGAAATATTCGGAAATATTCCGATAGGAAGTTCAAGTTTGACAGTCAATTTTAACAAGAAATATTCAGTAAATAATTAGGAAAGAGTCATGACTTTGACAGTTAAATTGACAAGAAATATTCAGGAATGAATCTGAAAAGAGGCTTGACTTTGAAAGTCAATTTGACAAGAAATATTCAGGCAATAATCAGAAAAGAGGCTTGACTTTGACAGTCAACTTTCACAAAAAATATTCAGGAAATATTCAGAAAAGAGGCTTGCCTTCGACAGTCAATTTGACAAGAAATATTCAGGCAATAATGAGAAAAGAGGCTTGACTTTGACAGTCAATTTTAACAAGAAATATTCAGGCAATGATCAAAAAAGAGGCTTGTCTTCGACAGTCAATTTGATAAGAAATATTTAAGAAATAATCAGAAATGAGGCTTGACTTTGACAGTCAATTTAACAAGAAATATTTAGGCAATATTCAGAAAAGAGGCTTCACTTTGACAGTAACTTTTAACAAGGAATATTCAGGCAATGATCAGAAAAGGGGCTCGACTTTGTCAGTCAATTTGATAAGAAATATTTAAGAAATAATCAGAAATGAGGCTTGACTTTGACAGTCAATTTTACAAGAGATATTCAGAAAATATTCAGAAAAGAGGCTTGAGTTTCACAGTTACTTTTAACAAGAAATATTCAGGAAATATGCAGAAAAGATTCTTGACTTCGACAGTCAATTTTAACAAGAAATATTCAGGCAATAATCAGGAAAGAGGCTTGACTTTGACAGTCAATTTGACAAGAAATATTCAGGAAATATTCAGAAAAGAGGCTTGACTGAAACAGTCAATTTGACAAGAAATATTCAGGAAATAATCTGAAAAGAGGCCTTACTTTGACAGTCAATTTACAAGAAATATTTAGGCAATAATCAGGAAAGAGGCTTGACTTTGACAGTCAACTTTCACAAGAAATATTCAGGAAATATTCAGAAAAGAGGCTTGACTTTGACAGTCAATTTGACAAGAAATATTCAGGCAATAATGAGAAAAGAGGCTTAACTTTGACAGTCGATTTTAACAAGAAATATTCAGGCAATGATCAGAAAAGAGGCTGGACTTTGACAGTCAATTTGGTAAGAAATATTCAAGTAATAATCAGAAAAAAGGCTTGACGTTGACAGTCATTTTTAACAAAAAATATTCAGGCAATAATTAGAAAAGAGGCCTGAATTTGACACTCAATTTTAACAAGAAATATTCAAGCATTGATCAGAAAAGAGGCTTGAATTTTACAGTCAATTCGATAAAAAATATTCAAGAAATAATCAGAAACGAGGCTTGAATTTAACAGTCAATTCGATAAGGAATATTCAAGAAATAATCAGTAAAGAGGCTTGACGTTACAGTTAATTTGACAAGAAATATTCAAAAAATATTCAGAAAAGAAGTTTAAATTTGAAAGTCAATTTTAACAAGAAATATTCAGTAAATAATCAGGAAAGAGTCATGACTTTGACAGTCAAATTGACAAGAAATATTCAGGAATAAATCTGAAAAAAGGCTTGACTTTGAAAGTCAATTTGACAAGAAATATTCAGGCAATGAATTGAAAAGGCGCTTGACTTTGACAGTCAGTTAAATAAGAAATATTCAATAAATTATCAGAAAAGAGGCTTGACTTTGACAGTTACTTTTAACAAGAAATATTTAGGCAATTATCAGAAAAGATGATTGACTTTGACAGTCATGTTGATAAGAAATATTCAAGTAATATTCAGAAAAGATGCTTGAATTTGACAGTCTATTTTATTAAGAAATATTCAGGCAATGATCAGAAAAAAGGCTCGCCGTTGACAGTTAATTTGATAAGAAATATTCAAGAAATAATCAAAAAAGAGGTTTGACTTTGACAGTCAATTTGACAAGAAATATTCAGGCAATAATCAGAAAAGAGGCTCGACTTAAACAGTCAATTTTAACAAGAAATATTCAGGAAATATTAAAAAAAGAGCCTTGACTTTGACGGTCATTTTGATAAGAAATATTCTAGTAATAATCAGAAAAGAGGCTTGACGTTGACAGACATTTTAAACAAAAAATATTCAGGCAATAATCAGCAAAGAAGCTTGACTTTGACAGTCAATTTGACAAGAAATATTCAGGCAATTATCAGAAAAGAGGCTTGACTTTGGCATTCAATTTGAACAAGAAATATTCAAGAAATAATCAGAAAAGAGGCTTGACTTTGACAGTTAATTTGACAAGAAATATTCGGAAATATTCCGATAGGAAGTTTAAGTTTGACAGTCAATTTTAACAAGAAATATTCAGTAAATAATTAGGGAAGAGTCATGACTTTGACAGTTAAATTGACAAGAAATATTTAGGAATGAATCTGAAAAGAGGCTTGACTTTGAAAGTCAATTTGACAAGAAATATTCAGGCAATAATCAGAAAAGAGGCTTGACTTTGACAGTCAACTTTCACAAAAAATATTCAGGAAATATTCAGAAAAGAGGCTTGCCTTCGACAGTCAATTTGACAAGAAATATTCAGGCAATAATGAGAAAAGAGGCTTGACTTTGACAGTCAATTTTAACAAGAAATATTCAGGCAATGATCAGAAAAGAGGCTTGTCTTCGACAGTCAATTTGATAAGAAATATTTAAGAAATAATCAGAAATGAGGCTTGACTTTGACAGTCAATTTAACAAGAAATATTTAGGCAATATTCAGAAAAGAGGCTTGACTTTGACAGTAACTTTTAACAAGGAATATTCAGGCAATGATCAGAAAAGGGGCTCGACTTTGTCAGTCAAGTTGATAAGAAATATTCAAGAAATGATCAGAAAAAAGGCTTGACTTTGACAGTCAATATTAACAAAAAATATTCAAGAAATATTCAGAAAAAAGGCTTAAGCTTGACAGATAATTTTAACAAGAAATATTGAGGCAATAATCAGGAACGAGGCATGACTTCAATAGCCAATTTGACAAGAAATATTTAGGAATAAATCTGAAAAGAGGCTGGAAGTTGAAAGTCAATTTGACTAGAAATATTCAGGCAATGATCAGAAAAGGGGCTTGACTTTGACAGTCAATTTGATAAGGAATGTTCAATAAATAATCAGGAAAGAGGCTTGACTTTGACAGTCAATTTTAACAAGAAATATTCAGGAAATAATCAGAAACAAGGTTTGCTTTGACAGTTAATTTGACAAGAAATATTCAAGAAATAATCAGAAAAGAGGTTTGACTTTGACAGTCAATTTGAACAAGAAATATTCGGGAAGTATTCAGAAACGGGGCTTGAATTTGACAGTCAAATTGAACAAGAAATATTCAGACAATGATCAGAAAAGAGGCTTGACTTTGACAGTCAAGTTTAACAAGAAATATTCAAGAAATATTGAGAAATGAGGTCTGACTTCGACAGTCATTTTAATAAAAAATATTCAAGCGATTATCACAAAAGATGCTTGACTTTGACAGTCAATTGGACACGAAATACTTAGAAAATATTCAGAAAAGAAGCTTGACTTTGACAGTCAATTGGACAAAAAATATTCAGAAAATAATCCGCAAAGAGGCTTTACTTTAACAGTCAATTTTAACAAGAAATAAACAGGAAATATTCAGAGAAGAGGCTTGACTTTGAGAGTCAATATGATGAAAAATATTTATGCAATAATTAGAAAAAAGGCTTGACTTTTCTAGTCATTTTGAACGAAAAATATTCAGGCAATAATCAGAAAAGAGGCTTGACTTTGAAAGTCAATTTGACGAGATATATTCAGGAAATATTCAGAAAAGAGGCTTGACTTTGACAGTCAATTTGACGAGAAATATTCAGGAAATATTCAGAAAAGAGGCTTGACTTTGACAGTTACTTATAACAAGAAATATTCAGGCAATTATCAGAATAGATGCTTGAATTTGACAGTCATGTTGATAAGAAATATTCAAGTAATATTCAGAAAAGAGGCTTGACGTTGACGGTCATTTTTAACAAAAAATATTCAGGCAATAATCAGAAAAGAGGCCTGAATTTGACAGTCAATTTTAACAAGAAATATTCAAGCATGGATCAGAAAAGAGGCTTGAATTCAACAGTCAATTCGATAAGAAATATCCAAGAAATAATCAGAAAAGAGGCTTGACTTTGACAGTTAATTTGACAACAAATATTCAGGAAATATTCAGAAAAGAAGCTTAAGTTTGACTGTCAATTGTAACAAGTCATATTCAGTAAATAATCAGGAAAGAGTCATGACTTTGACAGTCAAATTGACAAGAAATATTGAGGAATAAATCTGAAAAGAGGCTTGACTTTGAAAGTCAATTCGACAAGAAATATTCAGGCAATGAATTGAAAAGGCGCTTGACTTTGACGGTCAATTTACTGAATAATATTCTATAAATAATCAGAAAAGAGGCTTGACTTTGAGAGTCAATTTGACAAGAAATATTCAGGCAATAATCAGAGAAGAGGCATGACTTTGACAGTCAATTTGACGAGAAATATTAAGGAAATATTCAGAAAAGAGTCCTGACTTTGACAGTTACTTTTAACAAGAAATATTTAGAAAATATGCAGAAAAGATTCTTGAATTTGACAGTCAATTTTAACAAGATATATTCAGGCAATAATCAGAAAAGAGGCTTCACTTTGACAGTCATTTTGATAAGAAATATTCAAGTAATAATCAGAAAAAAGGCTTGACGTTGACAGTCATTTTTAACAAAAAATATTCAGGCAAGAATTAGAAAAGAGGCCTGAATTTGACAGTCAATTTTAACAGGAAATATTCAAGCATTGATCAGAAAAGAGGTTTGAATTTGACAGTCAATTCGATAAGAAATATTCAAGAAATAATCACAAACGAGGCTTGACTTTGACAGTCAATTTGATAAGAAATATTCAAGAAATAATCAGCAAAGAAGCTTGACTTTGACAGTCAACTTGACAAGAAATATTCAGGCAATTATCAGAAAAGAGGCTCGACTTTGGCAGTCAATTTTAACAAGAAATATTCAGTAAATAATCAGGAAAGAGTCATGACTTTGACAGTCAAATTGACAAGAAATATCCAGGAGATATTCAGAAAAGAAGTTTAAATTTGAAAGTCAATTTTAACAAGAAATATTCAGTAAATAATCAGGAAAGAGTCATGAATTTGACAGTCAAATTGACAAGAAATATTCAGGAATAAATCTGAAAAAAGGCACGACTTTAAAAGTCAATTTGCCAAGAAATATTCAGGCAATGAATTGAAAAGGCGCTTCACTTTGACAGTCAGTTAAATAAGAAATAATCAATAAATTATCAGAAAAGAGGCTTGACTTTGACAGTCAATTTGACAAGAAATATTCAGGCAATTATCTGAAAAGTGGCTCGACTTTGACAGTCAATTCGTAAGAAATATTCAGGCAATAATCAGAAAAGAGGCTTGACTTTGACAGTCAATTTTCAGAAGAAATAAACAGGAAATATTTAGAAAAGAAGCTTGACTCTGACAGTCAATTCGACAAGAAATATTCAGGCAATAATCAGGAAAGAGGCTTGACTTTGACAGTCGATTTTACAAGAGATATTCAGGAAATATTCAGAAAAGAGGCTCGACTTGGACAGTCAGTTTTAAAAAGAATTATCCAGGAAATATTCAGAAAAGAGGCTTGACTTCGACAGTCAATTTGACAAGAAATATTCAGGAAATTTTCAGAAAAGAGGCTTGACTGTGACAGTCAATTTGACAAGAAATATTCAGGAAATAATCTGAAAAGAGGCTTGACTTTGACAGTCAATTTCTACAAGTAATATTCAGGCAATGATCAGAAATGAGGCTTGACTTCGACAGTCAGTTTGATAAGAAATATTCAATAAATAATTAGAAAAGAGGCTTGACTTTGACAGTCAATTTACAAGAAATATTTAGGCAATAATCAGAAAAGAGGCTTGACTTTGACAGTCAACTTTCACAAGAAATATTCAGGGAATATTCAGAAAAGAGGCTCGACTTAAACAGTCAATTTTAACAAGAAATATTCAGGAAATATTAAAAACAGAGCCTTGACTTCGACAGTCATTTTGATAAGAAATATTCTAGTAATAATCAGAAAAGAGGCTTGACGTTGACAGACATTTTAAACAAAAAATATTCAGGCAATAATCAGCAAAGAAGCTTGACTTTGACAGTCAATTTGACAAGAAATATTCAGGCATCTATCAGAAAAGAGGCTTGACTTTGGCATTCAATTTGAACAAGAAATATTCAAGAAATAATCAGAAAAGAGGCTTGACTCGACAGTTAATTTGACAAGAAATATTCGGAAATATTCCGATAGGAAGTTCAAGTTTGACAGTCAATTTTAACAAGAAATATTCAGTAAATAATTAGGAAAGAGTCATGACTTTGACAGTTAAATTGACAAGAAATATTCAGGAATGAATCTGAAAAGAGGCTTGACTTTGAAAGTCAATTTGACAAGAAATATTCAGGCAATAATCAGAAAAGAGGCTTGACTTTGACAGTCAACTTTCACAAAAAATATTCAGGAAATATTCAGAAAAGAGGCTTGCCTTCGACAGTCAATTTGACAAGAAATATTCAGGCAATAATGAGAAAAGAGGCTTGACTTTGACAGTCAATTTTAACAAGAAATATTCAGGCAATGATCAAAAAAGAGGCTTGTCTTCGACAGTCAATTTGATAAGAAATATTTAAGAAATAATCAGAAATGAGGCTTGACTTTGACAGTCAATTTAACAAGAAATATTTAGGCAATATTCAGAAAAGAGGCTTCACTTTGACAGTAACTTTTAACAAGGAATATTCAGGCAATGATCAGAAAAGGGGCTCGACTTTGTCAGTCAATTTGATAAGAAATATTCAAGAAATGATCAGAAAAAAGGCTTGACTTTGACAGTCAATATTAACAAAAAATATTCAAGAAATATTCAGAAAAGAGGCATAAGCTTGACAGATAATTTTAACAAGAAATATTCAGGCAATAATCAGGAACGAGGCATGACTTTGATAGGCAATTTGACAAGAAATATTTAGGAATAAATCTGAAAAGAGGCTTGAAGTTGAAAGTCAATTTGACTAGAAATTTTCAGGCAATGATCAGAAAAGGGGCTTGACTTTGACAGTCAATTTGATAAGAAATGTTCAATAAATTATCAGGAAAGAGGCTTGACTTTGACAGTCAATTTTAACAAGAAATATTCAGGAAATAATCAGAAACAAGGTTTGCTTTGACAGTTAATTTGATAAGAAATATTCAAGAAATAATCAGAAAAGAGGTTTGACTTTGACAGTCAATTTGACAAGAAATATTTAGGGAATAATCAGAAATGAAGCTCGTCTTTAACAGTCAATTTTAACAAGAAATATTCGGGAAATATTCAGAAACCGGGCTTGAATTTGACAGTCAATTTGAACAAGAAATATTCAGACAATGATCAGAAAAGATGCTTGACTTTGACAGTCAAGTTTAACAAGAAATATTCAAGAAATATTGAGAAATGAGGTCTGACTTCGACAGTCATTTTAATAAAAAATATTCAAGCGATTATCACAAAAGATGCTTGACTTTGACAGTCAATTGGACACGAAATATTTAGAAAATATTCTGAAAAGAAGCTTGACTTTGACAGTCAATTGGACAAAAAATATTCATGAAATAATCCGAAAAGAGGCTTTACTTTAACAGTCAATTTTAACAAGAAATAAACAGGAAATATTCAGAGAAGAGGCTTGACTTTGAGAGTCAATATGATGAAAAATATTCATGCAATAATCAGAAAAAAGGCTTGACTTTTCCAGTCTTTTTGAACGAAAAATATTCAGGCAATAATCAGAAAAGAGGCTTGACTTTGAAAGTCAATTTGACGAGATATATTCAGGAAATATTCAGAAAAGAGGCTTGACTTTGACAGTCATGTTGATAAGAGATATTCAAGTTATATTCAGATAAGAGGCTTGACGTTGACGGTCATTTTTAACAAAAAATATTCAGGCAATAATCAGAAAAGAGGCCTGAATTTGACAGTCAATTTTAACAAGAAATATTCAAGCATTGATCAGAAAAGAGGCTTGAATTCAACAGTCAATTCGATAAGAAATATCCAAGAAATAATCAGAAAAGAGGCTTGACTTTGACAGTTAATTTGACAACAAATATTCAGAAAATATTCAGAAAAGAAGCTTAAGTTTGATTGTCAATTGTAACAAGTAATATTTAGTAAATAATCGGGAAAGAGTCATGACTTTGACAGTCAAATTGACAAGAAATATTCAGGAATAAATCTGAAAAGAGGCTTGACTTTGAAAGTCAATTCGACAAGAAATATTCAGGCAATGAATTGAAAAGGCGCTTGACATTGACAGTCAATTTACTAAATAATATTCTATAAATAATCAGAAAAGGGGCTTGACTTTGACAGTCAATTTGACAAGAAATATTCAGGCAATAATCAGAGAAGAGGCTTGACTTTGACAGTCAATTTGACGAGAAATATTAAGGAAATATTCAGAAAAGAGTCTTGACTTTGACAGTTACTTTGAACAAGAAATATTTAGAAAATATGCAGAAAAGATTCTTGACTTTAACAGTCAATTTTAACAAGATATATTCAGGCAATTATCAGAAAAGAGGCTTCACTTTGACAGTCATTTTGATAAGAAATATTCAAGTAATAATCAGGAAAAAGGCTTGACGTTGACAGTCATTTTTAACAAAAAATATTCAGGCAATAATTAGAAAAGAGGCCTGAATTTGACAGTCAATTTTAACAAGAAATATTCAAGCATTGATCAGAAAAGAGGCTTGAATGTGACAGTCAATTCGATAAGAAATATTCAAGAAATAATCAGAAACGAGGCTTGACTTTGACAGTCAATTTGACAAGAAATATTCAAGAAATAATCAGCAAAGAAGCTTGACTTTGACAGTCAACTTGACAAGAAATATTCAGGCAATTATCAGAAAAGAGGCTCGACTTTGGCAGTCAATTTGAACAAGAAATATTCAAGAAATAATCAGAAAAGAGGCTTGACTTCGACAGTTAATTTGACAAGAAATATTCAGGAGATATTCAGAAAAGAAGTTTAAATTTGAAAGTCAATTTTAACAAGAAATATTCAGTAAATAATCGGGAAAGAGTCATGACTTTGACAGTCAAATTGACAAGAAATATTCAGGAATAAATCTGAAAAAAGGCTCGACTTTAAAAGTCAATTTGACAAGAAATATTCAGGCAATGAATTGAAAAGGCGCTTGACTTTGACAGTCAGTTAAATAAGAAATATTCATTAAATTATCAGAAAATAGGCTTGACTTTGACAGTCAATTTGACAAGAAATATTAAGGCAATTATCTGAAAAGTGGCTCGACATTGACAGTCAATTCGTGAGAAATATTCAGGCAATAATCAGAAAAGAGGCTTGACTTTGACAGTCAATTTTAACAAGAAATAAACAGGAAATATTCAGAAAAGAAGCTTGACTCTGACAGTCAATTCGACACGAAATATTCAGGCAATAATCAGGAAAGAGGCTTGACTTTGACAGTCAATTTTACAAGAGATATTCAGAAAATATTCAGAAAAGAGGCTTGAGTTTCACAGTTACTTTTAACAAGAAATATTCAGGAAATAAGCAGAAAAGATTCTTGACTTTGACAGTCAATTTTAACAAGAAATATTCAGGCAATTATCAGAAAAGAGGCTTGACTTTGACAGTCAATTCGATAAGAGATACTCAAGAAATAATCAGAAAAGAGGATTGACTTTGATAGTTAATTTGACAAGAAATATTGAGGCAATAATCAGAAACGAAGCTTGACTTTGACAGTCAACTTTCACAAGAAACACTCAGGAAATATTCAGAAAAAAGGCTTGAATTTGACAGTAACGTTAAACAAGTAATATTCAGGAAATATTCAGAAAAGATGCTTGAATTTGACAGTCTATTTTAACAAGAAATATTCAGGCAATGATCAGAAAAAAGGCTCGCCGTTGACAGTCATTTTGATAAGGAATATTCTAGTAATAATCAGAAAAGAGGCTTGACGTTGACAGACATTTTAAACAAAAAATATTCAGGCAATAATCAGCAAAGAAGCTTGACTTTGACAGTCAATTTGACAAGAAATATTCAGGCAGTTATCAGAAAAGAGGCTTGACTTTGGCATTCAATTTGAACAAGAAATATTCAAGAAATAATCAGAAAAGAGGCTTCACTTTGACAGTTAATTTGACAAGAAATATTCGGAAATATTCCGATAGGAAGTTTAAGTTTGACAGTCAATTTTAACAAGAAATATTCAGTAAATAATTAGGAAAGAGTCATGACTTTGACAGTTAAATTGACAAGAAATATTCAGGAATAAATCTGAAAAGAGCCTTGACTTTAAAAGTCAATTTGACAAGAAATATTCAGGCAATAATGAGAAAAGAGGCTTGACTTTGACAGTCAATTTTAACAAGAAATATTCAGGCAATGATCAGAAAAGAGGCTTGTCTTCGACAGTCAATTTGATAAGAAATATTTAAGAAATAATCAGAAATGAAGCTTGACTTTGACAGTCAATTTAACAAGAAATATTTAGGCAATATTCAGAAAAGAGGCTTGACTTTGACAGTAACTTTTAACAAGAAATATTCAGGCAACGATCAGAAAAGCGGCTCGACTTTGTCAGTCAATTTGATAAGAAATATTCAAGAAATGATCAGAAAAAAGGCTTGACTTTGACAGTCAATATTAACAAAAAATATTCAAGAAATATTCAGAAAAGAGGCTTAAGCTTGACAGATAATTTTAACAAGAAATATTCAGGCAATAATCAGGAACGAGGCATGACTTTGATAGCCAATTTGACAAGAAATATTTAGGAATAAATCTGAAAAGAGGCTTGAAGTTGAAAGTCAATTTGACTAGAAATATTCAGGCAATGATCAGAAAAGGGGCTTGACTTTGACAGTCAATTGGACACGAAATATTTAGAAAATATTCAGAAAAGAAGCTTGACTTTGACAGTCAATTGGACAAAAAATATTCAGGAAATAATCCGAAAAGAGGCTTTACTTTAACAGTCAATTTTAACAAGAAATAAACAGGAAATATTCAGAGAAGAGGCTTGACTTTGAGAGTCAATATCATGAAAAATATTTATGCAATAATCAGAAAAAAGGCTTGACTTTTCCAGTCATTTTGAACGAAAAATATTCAGGCAATAATCAGAAAAGAGGCTTGACTTTGAAAGTCAATTTGACGAGATATATTCAGGAAATATTCAGAAAAGAGGCTCGACTTTGACAGTTACTTTTAACAAGAAATATTTAGGCAATTATCAGAAAAGATGCTTGACTTTGACAGTCATGTTGATAAGAAATATTCAAGTAATATTCAGAAAAGAGGCTTGACGTTGACGGTCATTTTTAACAAAAAATATTCAGGCAATAATCAGAAAAGAGGCTTGACTTTGACAGGTAATTTGACAACAAATATTCAGGAAATATTCAGAAAAGAAGCTCAAGTTTGACTGTCAATTGTAACAAGTAATATTCAGTAAATAATCAGGAAAGAGTCATGACTTTGACAGTCAAATTGACAAGAAATATTCAGGAATAAATCTGAAAAGAGGCTTGACTTTGAAAGTCAATTCGACAAGAAATATTCAGGCAATGAATTGAAAAGGCGCTTGACTTTGACAGTCAATTTACTGAAAAATATTCTATAAATAATCAGAACAGAGGCTTGACTTTGACAGTCAATTTGACAAGAAATATTCAGGCAATAATCAGAGAAAAGGCTTGACTTTGACAGTCAATTTGACGAGAAATAATCAAGAAATATTCAGAGCAGAGTCTTGACTTTGACAGTTACTTTTAAGAAGAAATATTTAGAAAATATGCAGAAAAGATTCTTGATTTTGACAGTCAATTTTAACAAGATATATTCAGGCAATTATCAGAACAGAGGCTTCACTTTGACAGTCATTTTGATAAGAAATATTCAAGTAATAATCAGGAAAAAGGCTTGACGTTGACAGTCATTTTTAACAAAAAATATTCAGGTAATAATTAGAAAGGAGGCTTGAATTTGACAGTCAATTCGATAAGAAATATTTAAGAAATAATCAGAAACGAGGCTTGACTTTGACAGTCAATTTGGTAAGAAATATTCAAGAAATAATCAGCAAAGAAGCTTGACTTTGAAAGTCAACTTGACAAGAAATATTCAGGCAATTATCAGAAAAGAGGCTCGACTTTGGCAGTCAATTTGAACAAGAAATATTCAAGAAATAATCAGAAAAGAGGCTTGACTTTGACAGTTAATTTGACAAGAAATATTCAGGAGATATTCAGAAAAGAAGTTTAAATTTGAAAGTCAATTTTAACAAGAAATATTCAGTAAATAATCAGGAAAGAGTCATGACTTTGACAGTCAAATTGACAAGAAATATTCAGGAATAAATCTGAAAAAAGGCTCGATTTTAAAAGTCAATTTGACAAGAAATATTCAGGCAATGAATTGAAAAGGCGCTTGACTTTGACAGTCAGTTAAATAAGAAATATTCAATAAATTATCATAAAATAGGCTTGACTTTGACAGTCAATTTGACAAGAAATATTAAGGCAATTATCTGAAAAGTGGCTCGACTTTGACAGTCAATTCGTGAGAAATATTCAGGCAATAATCAGAAAAGAGGCTTGACATTGACAGTCAATTTTAACAAGAAATAAACAGGAAATATTCAGAAAAGAAGCTTGACTCTGACAGTCAATTCGACAAGAAATATTCAGGCAATAATCAGGAAAGAGGCTTGACTTTGACAGTCAATTTTACAAGAGATATTCAGAAAATATTCAGAAAAGAGGCTTGAGTTTCACAGTTACTTTTAACAAGAAATATTCAGGAAATATGCAGAAAAGATTCTTGACTTCGACAGTCAATTTTAACAAGAAATATTCAGGCAATAATCAGGAAAGAGGCTTGACTTTGACAGTCAATTTGACAAGAAATATTCAGGAAATATTCAGAAAAGAGGCTTGACTGAAACAGTCAATTTGACAAGAAATATTCAGGAAATAATCTGAAAAGAGGCCTTACTTTGACAGTCAATTTACAAGAAATATTTAGGCAATAATCAGGAAAGAGGCTTGACTTTGACAGTCAACTTTCACAAGAAATATTCAGGAAATATTCAGAAAAGAGGCTTGACTTTGACAGTCAATTTGACAAGAAATATTCAGGCAATAATGAGAAAAGAGGCTTAACTTTGACAGTCGATTTTAACAAGAAATATTCAGGCAATGATCAGAAAAGAGGCTGGACTTTGACAGTCAATTTGGTAAGAAATATTCAAGTAATAATCAGAAAAAAGGCTTGACGTTGACAGTCATTTTTAACAAAAAATATTCAGGCAATAATTAGAAAAGAGGCCTGAATTTGACACTCAATTTTAACAAGAAATATTCAAGCATTGATCAGAAAAGAGGCTTGAATTTTACAGTCAATTCGATAAAAAATATTCAAGAAATAATCAGAAACGAGGCTTGAATTTAACAGTCAATTCGATAAGGAATATTCAAGAAATAATCAGTAAAGAGGCTTGACGTTACAGTTAATTTGACAAGAAATATTCAAAAAATATTCAGAAAAGAAGTTTAAATTTGAAAGTCAATTTTAACAAGAAATATTCAGTAAATAATCAGGAAAGAGTCATGACTTTGACAGTCAAATTGACAAGAAATATTCAGGAATAAATCTGAAAAAAGGCTTGACTTTGAAAGTCAATTTGACAAGAAATATTCAGGCAATGAATTGAAAAGGCGCTTGACTTTGACAGTCAGTTAAATAAGAAATATTCAATAAATTATCAGAAAAGAGGCTTGACTTTGACAGTCAATTTGACGAGAAATATTCAGGAAATATTCAGAAAAGAGTCTTGACTTTGACAGTTACTTTTAACAAGAAATAATTAGGAAATATGCAGAAAAGATTCTTGACTTTGACAGTCAATTTTAACAAGAAATATTCAGGCAATTATCAGAAAAGAGGCTTGACTTTGACAGTCATTTTGATAAGAAATATTCAAGTAATAATCAGAAAAAAGGCTTGACGTTGACAGTCATTTTAAAAAAAATATTCAGGCAATAATTAAAAAAGTGGCCTGCATTTTACAGTCAATTTTAACAAGAAATATTCAAGCATTGATCAGAAAAGAGGCTTGAATTTGACAGTCAATTCGATAAGAAATATTCAAGAAATAAACAGAAACGAGGCTTTACTTTGACAGTCAATTTGATAAGAAATATTCAAGAAATAATCAGCAAAGAAGCTTGACTTTGACAGTCAATTTGACAAGAAATATTCAGGCAATTATCAGAAAAGAGGCTCGACTTTGGCAGTCAATTTGAACAAGAAATATTCAAGAAATAATCAGAAAAGAGGCTTGACTTTGACAGTTAATTTGACAAGAGATATTCAGGAGATATTTAGAAAAGAAGTTTAAATTTGAAAGTCAGATTTAACAAGAAATATTCAGTACATAATCAGTAAAGAGTCATGACTTTGACAGTCAAATTGACAAGAAATATTCAGGAATAAATCTGAAAAAAGGCTCGACTTTGAAAGTCAATTTGACAAGAAATATTCAGGCAATGAATTGAAAAGGCGCTTGACTTTTACAGTCAGTTAAATAAGAAGTATTCAATAAATGATCAGAAAAGAGACTTCACTTTGACAGTCAATTTGACAAGAAATATTCAAGCAATTATCTGAAAAGTGGCTCGACTTTGACAGTCAATTCGTAAGAAATATTCAGGCAATAATCAGAAAAGAGGCTTGACTTTGACAGTCAATTTTAACAAGAAATATTCGGAAATATTCCGATAGAAAGTTTACGTTTGACAGTCGATTTTAACAAGAAATATTCAGTAAATAAATGGAAAGAGTCATGACTTTGACAGTTAAATTGACAAGAAATATTCGGGAATAAATCTGAAAAGAGGCTTGACTTTGAAAGTCAATTTGACAAGAAATATTCAGGCAATAATCAGAAAAGAGGCTTGAATTTGACAGTTACTTTTAACAAGAAATATTCAGGCAATTATCAGAAAAGATGCTTGACTTTGACAGTCATGTTGATAAGAGATATTCAAGTAATATTCAGAAAAGAGGCTTGACGTTGACGGTATTTTTAACAAAAAATATTCAGGCAATAATCAGAAAAGAGGCCTGAATTTGACAGTCAATTTTAACAAGAAATATTCAAGCATTGATCAGAAAAGAGGCTTCAATTCAACAGTCAATTCGATAAGAAATATCCACGAAATAATCAGAAAAGAGGCTTGAATTTGACAGTTAATTTGACAAGAAATATTCAGGAGATATTCAGAAAAGAAGTTTAAATTTGAAAGTCAATTTTAACAAGAAATAATCAGGAAAGAGTCATGACTTTGACAGTCAAATTGACAAGAAATATTCAGGAATAAATCTGAAAAAAGGCTCGATTTTAAAAGTCAATTTGACAAGAAATATTCAGGCAATGAATTGAAAAGGCGCTTGACTTTGACAGTCAGTTAAATAAGAAATATTCAATAAATTATCATAAAATAGGCTTGACTTTGACAGTCAATTTGACAAGAAATATTAAGGCAATTATCCGAAAAGTGGCTCGACTTTGACAGTGAATTCTTGAGAAATATTCAGGCAATAATCAGAAAAGAGGCTTGACATTGACAGTCAATTTTAACAAGAAATAAACAGGAAATATTCAGAAAAGAAGCTTGACTCTGACAGTCAATTCGACAAGAAATATTCAGGCAATAATCAGGAAAGAGGCTTGACTTTGACAGTCAATTTTACAAGAGATATTCAGAAAATATTCAGAAAAGAGGCTTGAGTTTCACAGTTACTTTTAACAAGAAATATTCAGGAAATATGCGGAAAAGATTCTTGACCTAGACAGTCAATTTTAACAAGAAATATTCAGGCAATAATCAGGAAAGAGGCTTGACTTTGACAGTCAATTTGACAAGAAATATTCAGGAAATATTCAGAAAAGAGGCTTGACTGTAACAGTCAATTTGACAAGAAATATTCAGGAAATAATCTGAAAAGAGGCTTGACTTTGACAGTCAATTTCTACAAGTAATATTCAGGCAATGATCAGAAAAGAGGCTTGAGTTCGACAGTCAGTTTGATAAGAAATATTCAATGAATAATTAGAAAAGAGGCTTGACTTTGACAGTCAATTTACAAGAAATATTTAGGCAATAATCAGGAAAGAGGCTTGACTTTGACAGTCAACTTTCACAAGAAATATTCAGGAAATATTCAGAAAAGAGGCTTGACTTTGACAGTCAATTTGACAAGAAATATTCAGGCAATAATGAGAAAAGAGGCTTGACTTTGACAGTCGATTTTAACAAGAAATATTCAGGCAATGATCAGAAAAGAGGCTGGACTTCGACAGTCAATTTGATAAGAAATATTCAAGTAATAATCAGAAAAAAGGCTTGACGTTGACAGTCATTTTTAACAAAAAATATTCAGGCAATAATTAGAAAAGAGGCCTGAATTTGACACTCAATTTTAACAAGAAATATTCAAGCATTGATCAGAAAAGAGGCTTGAATTTGACAGTCAATTCGATAAAAAATATTTAAGAAATAATCAGAAAAGAGGTTTGACTTTGACAGTCAATTTGACAAGAAATATTCAGGCAATAATCAGAAAAGAGGCTCGACTTAAACAGTCAATTTTAACAAGAAATATTCAGGAAATATTAAAAAAAGAGCCTTGACTTTGACAGTCATTTTGATAAGGAATATTCTAGTAATAATCAGAAAAGAGGCTTGACGTTGACAGACATTTTAAACTAAAAATATTCAGGCAATAATCAGCAAAGAAGCTTGACTTTGACAGTCAATTTGACAAGAAATATTCAGGCAATTATCAGAAAAAAGGCTTGACTTTGGCATTCAATTTGAACAAGAAATATTCAAGAAATAATCAGAAAAGAGGCTTGACTTTGACAGTTAATTAGACAAGAAATATTCGAGAATATTCCGATAGGAAGTTTAAGTTTGACAGTCAATTTTAACAAGAAATATTCAGTAAATAATTAGGAAAGAGTCATGACTTTGACAGTTAAATTGACAAGAAATATTCAGGAATAAATCTGAAAAGAGGCTTGACTTTGAAAGTCAATTTGACAAGAAATATTCAGGCAATAATCAGAAAACAGGCTTGACTTTGACAGTCAACTTTCACAAGAAATATTCAGGAAATATTCAGAAAAGAGGCTTGCCTTTGACAGTCAATTTGACAAGAAATATTCAGGCAATAATGAGAAAAGAGGCTTGACTTTGACAGTCAATTTTAACAAGAAATATTCAGGCAATGATCAGAAAAGAGGCTTGTCTTCGACAGTCAATTTGATAAGAAATATTTAAGAAATAATCAGAAATGAGGCTTGACTTTGACAGTCAATTTAACAAGAAATATTTAGGCAATATTCAGAAAAGAGGCTTGACTTTGACAGTAACTTTTAACAAGGAATATTAAGGCAATGATCAGAAAAGGGGCTCGACTTTGTCAGTCAATTAAATAAGAAATATTCAAGAAATGATCAGAAAAAAGGCTTGACTTTGACAGTCAATATTAACAAAAAATATTCAAGAAATATTCAGAAAAGAGGCTTAAGCTTGACAGATAATTTTAACAAGAAATATTCAGGCAATAATCAGGAACGAGGCATGACTTTGATAGCCAATTTGACAAGAAATATTTAGTAATAAATCTGAAAAGAGGCTTGAAGTTGAAAGTCAATTTGACTAGAAATATTCAGGCAATGATCAGAAAAGGGGCTTGACTTTGACAGTCAATTTGATAAGAAATGTTCAATAAATAATCAGGAAAGAGGCTTGACTTTGACAGTCAATTTTAACAAGAAATATTCAGGAAATAATCAGAAACAAGGTTTGCTTTGACAGTTAATTTGATAAGAAATATTCAAGAAATAATCAGAAAAGAGGTTTGACTTTGACAGTCAATTTGACAAGAAATATTTAGGCAATAATCAGAAATGAAGCTCGTCTTTAACAGTCAATTTTAACAAGAAATATTCGGGAAATATTCAGAAACGGGGCTTGAATTTGACAGTCAATTCGAACAAGAAATATTCAGACAATGATCAGAAAAGAGGCTTGACTTTGACAGTCAAGTTTAACAAGAAATATTCAAGAAATATTGAGAAATGAGGTCTGACTTCGACAGTCATTTTAATAAAAAATATTCAAGCGATTATCACAAAAGATGCTTGACTTTGACAGTCAATTGGACACGAAATATTTAGAAAATATTCAGAAAAGAAGCTTGACTTTGACAGTCAATTGGACAAAAAATATTCAGGAAATAATCCGAAAAGAGGCTTTACTTTAACAGTCAATTTTAACAAGAAATAAACAGGAAATATTCAGAGAAGAGGCTTGACTTTGAGAGTCAATATGATGAAAAATATTTATGCAATAATCAGAAAAAAGGCTTGACTTTTCCAGTCATTTTGAATGAAAAATATTCAGGCAATAATCAGAAAAGAGGCTTGACTTTGAAAGTCAATTTGACGAGATATATTCAGGAAATATTCAGAAAAGAGGCTTGACTTTGACAGTCAATTTGACGAGAAATATTCAGGAAATATTCAGAAAAGAGGCTTGACTTTGACAGTTACTTTTAACAAGAAATGTTCAGGCAATTATCAGAAAAGATGCTTGACTTTGACAGTCATGTTGATAAGAAATATTCAAGTAATATTCAGAAAAGAGGCTTGACGTTGACGGTCATTTTTAACAAAAAATATTCAGGCAATAATCAGAAAAGAGGCCTGAATTTGACAGTCAATTTTAACAAGAAATATTCAAGCATTGATCAGAAAAGAGGCTTGAATTCAACAGTCAATTCGATAAGAAATATCCAAGAAATAATCAGAAAAGAGGCTTGACTTTGACAGTTAATTTGACAACAAATATTCAGGAAATATTCAGAAAAGAAGCTTAAGTTTGACTGTCAATTGTAACAAGTAATATTCAGTAAATAATCAGGAACGAGTCATGACTTTGACAGTCAAATTGACAAGAAATATTCAGGAATAAATCTGAAAAGAGGCTTGCCTTTAAAGTCAATTCGACAAGAAATATTCAGGCAATGAATTGAAAAGGCGCTTGACTTTGACAGTCAATTTACTGAAAAATATTCTATAAATAATCAGAAATGAGGCTTGACTTTGACAGTCAATTTGACAAGAAATATTCAGGCAATAATCAGAGAAAAGGCTTGACTTTGACAGTCAATTTGACGAGAAATATTCAGGAAATATTCAGAGAAGAGTCTTGACTTTGACAGTTACTTTTAACAAGAAATATTTAGAAAATATGCAGAAAAGATTCTTGACTTTGACAGTCAATTTTAACAAGATATATTCAGGCAATTATCAGAAAAGAGGCTTCATTTTGACAGTCATTTTGATAAGAAATATTCAAGAAATAATCAGAAACGAGGCTTGACTTTGACAGTCAATTTGATAAGAAATATTCAAGAAATAATCAGCGAAGAAGCTTGACTTTGACAGTCAACTTGACAAGAAATATTCAGGCAATTATCAGAAAAGAGGCTCGACTTTGGGAGTCAATTTCAAAAAGAAATATTCAAGAAATAATCAGAAAAGAGGCTTGACTTTGACAGTTAATTTGACAAGAAATATTCAGGAGATATTCAGAAAAGAAGTTTAAATTTGAAAGTCAATTTTAACAAGAAATATTCAGTAAATAATCAGGAAAGAGTCATGACTTTGACAGTCAAATTGACAAGAAATATTCAGGAATAAATCTGAAAAAAGGCTCGACTTTAAAAGTCAATTTGACAAGAAATATTCAGGCAATGAATTGAAAAGGCGCTTGACTTTGACAGTCAGTTAAATAAGAAATATTCAATAAATTATCAGAAAAGAGGCTTGACTTTGACAGTCAATTTTCACAAGAAATAAACAGGAAATATTCAGAAAAGAAGCTTGACTCTGACAGTCAATTCGACAAGAAATATTCAGGCAATAATCAGGAAAGAGGCTTGACTTTGACAGTCAATTTTACAAGAGATATTCAGGAAATATTCAGAAAAGAGGCTTGACTTTGACAGTCAGTTTTAAGAAGAATTATCCAGGAAATATTCAGAAAAGAGGCTTGACTTTGACAGTCAATTTCTACAAGTAATATTCAGGCAATGATCAGAAAAGAGGCTTGAGTTCGACAGTCAGTTTGATAAGAAATATTCAATAAATAATTAGAAAAGAGGCTTGACTTTGACAGTCAATTTACAAGAAATATTTAGGCAATAATCAGAAAAGAGGCTTGACTTTGACAGTCATCTTTCACAAGAAATATTCAGGAAATATTCAGAAAAGAGGCTTGACTTTGACAGTCAATTTGACAAGAAATATCCAGGCAATAATGAGAAAAGAGGCTTGACTTTGACAGTCGATTTTAACAAGAAATTTACAGGCAATGATCAGAAAAGAGGCTGGACTTCGACAGTCAATTTGATAAGAAATATTCAAGTAATAATCAGAAAAAAGTCTTGACGTTGACAGTCATTTTTAACAAAAAATATTCAGGCAATAATTAGAAAAGAGGCCTGAATTTGACACTCAATTTTAACAAGAAATATTCAAGCATTGATCAGAAAAGAGGCTTGAATTTGACAGTCAATTCGATAAAAAATATTCAAGAAATAATCAGAAACGAGGCTTGACTTTGACAGTCAATTTGATAAGAAATATTCAAGAAATAATCAGTAAAGAGGCTTGACGTTGACAGTTAATTTGACAAGAAATATTCAGGAAATATTCAGAAAAGAAGTTTAAATTTGAAAGTCAATTTTACAAGAAATATTCAGTAAATTATCAGGAAAGAATCATGACTTTGACAGTCAAATTGACAAGAAATATTCAGGAATAAATCTGAAAAAAGGCTTGAATTTGACAGTCAATTTGACAAGAAATATTCAGGCAATTATCAGAAAAGAGGCTCGACTTTGGCAGTCAATTTGAACAAGAAATAGTCAAGAATTAATCAGAAAAGAGGCTTGACTTTGACAGTTAATTTGACAAGAAATATCCAGGAGATATTCAGAAAAGAAGTTTAAATTTGAAAGTCAATTTTAACAAGAAATATTCAGTACATAATCAGGAAAGAGTCATGACTTTGACAGTCAAATTGACAAGAAATATTCAGGAATGAATCTGAAAAAAGGCTCGACTTTGAAAGTCAATTTGACAAGAAATATTCAGGCAATGAATTGAAAAGGCGCTTGACTTTTACAGTCAGTTAAATAAGAAGTATTCAATAAATTATCAGAAAAGAGACTTCACTTTGACAGTCAATTTGACAAGAAATATTCAAGCAATTATCTGAAAAGTGGCTCGACTTTGACAGTCAATTCGTAAGAAATATTCAGGCAATAATCAGAAAAGAGGCTTGACTTTGACAGTCAATTTTAACAAGAAATATTCGGAAATATTCCGATAGGAAGTTTAAGTTTGACAGTCAATTTTAACAAGAAATATTCAGTAAATAATTAGGAAAGAGTCATGACTTTGACAGTTAAATTGACAAGAAATATTCAGGAATAAATCTGAAAAGAGGCTTGACTTTGAAAGTCAATTTGACAAGAAATATTCAGGCAATAATCAGAAAAGAGGCTTGACTTTGACAGTCAACTTTCACAAGAAATATTCAGGCAGTGATCAGAAAAAAGGCTTGTCTTCGACAGTCAATTTGATAAGAAATATTTAAGAAATATTCAGGAAAGAGGCTTAACTTTGACAGTCAATTTTAACATGAAATATTCAGGCAATGATCAGAAAAGTGGCTTGTCTTCGACAGTCAATTTGATAAGAAATATTCAGGCAATAATGAGAAAAGAGGCTTAACTTTGACAGTCAATTTTAACATGAAATATTCAGGCAATGATCAGAAAAGAGGCTTGTCTTCGACAGTCAATTTGATAAGAAATATTTAAGAAATAATCAGAAATGAGGCTTGACTTTGACAGTCAATTTAACAAGAAATATTTAGGCAATATTCAGAAAAGAGGCTTAAGCTTGACAGATAATTTTAACAAGAAATATTCAGGCAATAATCAGGAACGAGGCATGACTTTGATAGCCAATTTGACAAGAAATATTTAGGAATAAATTTGAAAAGAGGCTTGAAGTTGAAAGTCAATTTGACTAGAAATATTCAGGCAATGATCAGAAAAGGGGCTTGACTTTGACAGTCAATTTGATAAGAAATGTTCAATAAATAATCAGGTAAGAGGCTTGACTTTGACAGTCAATTTTAACAAGAAATATTCAGGAAATAATCAGAAACAAGGTTTGCTTTGACAGTTAATTTGATAAGAAATATTCAAGAAATAATCAGAAAAGAGGTTTGACTTTGACAGTCAATTTGACAAGAAATATTTAGGCAATAATCAGAAATGAAGCTCGTCTTTAACAGTCAATTTTAACAAGAAATATTCGGGAAATATTCAGAAACGGGGCTTGAATTTGACAGTCAATTTGAACAAGAAATATTCAGACAATGATCAGAAAAGAGGCTCGACTTTGACAGTCAAGTTTAACAAGAAATATTCAAGAAATATTGAGAAATGAGGTCTGACTTCGACAGTCATTTTAATAAAAAATATTCAAGCGATTATCACAAAAGATGCTTGACTTTGACAGTCAATTGGACACGAAATATTTAGAAAATATTCAGAAAAGAAGCTTGACTTTGACAGTCAATTGGACAAAAAATATTCAGGAAATAATCCGAAAAGAGGCTTTACTTTAACAGTCAATATTAACAAGAAATAAACAGGAAATATTCAGAGAAGAGGCTTGACTTTGAGAGTCAATATGATGAAAAATATTTATGCAATAATCAGAAAAAAGGCTTGACTTTTCCAGTCATTTTGAACGAAAAATATTCAGGCAATAATCAGAAAAGAGGCTTGACTTTGAAAGTCAATTTGGCGAGATATATTCAGGAAATATTCAGAAAAGAGGCTTGACTTTGACAGTTACTTTTAACAAGAAATATTCAGGCAATTATCAGAAAAGATGCTTGACTTTGACAGTCATGTTGATAAGAAATATTCAAGTAATATTCAGAAAAGAGGCTTGACGTTGACGGTCATTTTTAACAAAAAATATTCAGGCAATAATCAGAAAAGAGGCCTGAATTTGACAGTCAATTTTAACAAGAAATATTCAAGCATTGATCAGAAAAGAGGCTTGAATTCAACAGTCAATTCGATAAGAAATATCCAAGAAATAATCAGAAAAGAGGCTTGACTTTGACAGTTAATTTGTACAACAAATATTCAGGAAATATTCAGAAAAGAAGCTTAAGTTTGACTGTCAATTGTAACAAGTAATATTCAGTAAATAATCAGGAAAGAGTCATGACTTTGACAGTCAAATTGACAAGAAATATTCAGGAATAAATCTGAAAAGAGGCTTGACTTTGAAAGTCAATTCGACAAGAAATATTCAGGCAATGAATTGAAAAGGCGCTTGACTTTGACAGTCAATTTACTGAAAAATATTCTATAAATAATCAGAAAAGAGGCTTGACTTTGACAGTCAATTTGACAAGAAATATTCAGGCAATAATCAGAGAAAAGGCTTGACTTTGACAGTCAATTTGACGAGAAATATTCAGGAAATATTCAGAGAAGAGTCTTGAATTTGACAGTTACTTTTAAGAAGAAATATTTAGAAAATATGCAGAAAAGATTCTTGACTTTGACAGTCAATTTTAACAAGATATATTCAGGCAATTATCAGAAAAGAGGCTTCACTTTGACAGTCATTTTGATAAGAAATATTCAAGTAATAATCAGGAAAAAGGCTTGACGTTGACAGTCATTTTTAACTATAAATATTCAGGCAATAATTAGAAAAGCGGCCTGAATTTGACAGTCAATTTTAACAAGAAATATTCAAGCATTGATCAGAAAAGAGGCTTAAATTTGACAGTCAATTCGATAAGAAATATTTAAGAAATAATCAGAAACGAGGCTTGACTTTGACAGTCAATTTGATAAGAAATATTCAAGAAATAATCAGCAAAGAAGCTTGACTTTGACAGTCAACTTGACAAGAAATATTCAGGCAATTATCAGAAAAGAGGCTCGACTTTGGCAGTCAATTTGAACAAGAAATATTCAAGAAATAATCAGAAAAGAGGCTTGACTTTGACAGTTAATTTGACAAGAAATATTCAGGAGATATTCAGAAAAGAAGTTTAAATTTGAAAGTCAATTTTAACAAGAAATATTCAGTAAATAATCAGGAAAGAGTCATGACTTTGACAGTCAAATTGACAAGAAATATTCAGGAATAAATCTGAAAAAAGGCTCGATTTTAAAAGTCAATTTGACAAGAAATATTCAGGCAATGAATTGAAAAGGCGCTTGACTTTGACAGTCAGTTAAATAAGAAATATTCAATAAATTATCATAAAATAGGCTTGACTTTGACAGTCAATCTGACAAGAAATATTAAGGCAATTATCTGAAAAGTGGCTCGACTTTGACAGTCAATTCGTGAGAAATATTCAGGCAATAATCAGAAAAGAGGCTTGACATAGACAGTCAATTTTAACAAGAAATAAACAGGAAATATTCAGAAAAGAAGCTTGACTCTGACAGTCAATTCGACAGGAAATATTCAGGCAATAATCAGGAAAGAGGCTTGACTTTGTCAGTCAATTTTACAAGAGATATTCAGAAAATATTCAGAAAAAAGGCTTGAGTTTCACAGTTACTTTTAACAAGAAATATTCAGGAAATATGCAGAAAAGATTCTTGACTTCGACAGTCAATTTTAACAAGAAATATTCAGGCAATAATCAGGAAAGAGGCTTGACTTTGACAGTCAATTTGACAAGAAATATTCAGGAAATATTCAGAAAAGTGGCTTGACTGTAACAGTCAATTTGACAAGAAATATTCAGGAAATAATCTGAAAAGAGGCTTGACTTTGACAGTCAATTTCTACAAGTAATATTCAGGCAATGATCAGAAAAGAGGCTTGAGTTCGACAGTCAGTTTGATAAGAAATATTCAATGAATAATTAGAAAAGAGGCTTGACTTTGACAGTCAATTTACAAGAAATATTTAGGCAATAATCAGGAAAGAGGCTTGACTATGACAGTCAACTTTCACAAGAAATATTCAGGAAATATTTAGAAAAGAGGCTTGACTTTGACAGTCAATTTGACAAGAAATATTCAGGCAATAATGAGAAAATAGGCTTGACTTTGACAGTCGATTTTAACAAGAAATATTCAGGCAATGATCAGAAAAGAGGCTGGACTTCGACAGTCAATTTGATAAGAAATATTCAAGTAATAATCAGAAAAAAGGCTTGACGTTGACAGTCATTTTTAACAAAAAATATTCAGGCAATAATTAGAAAAGAAGCCTGAATTTGACACTCAATTTTAACAAGAAATATTCAAGCATTGATCAGAAAAGAGGCTTGAATTTGACAGCCAATTCGATAAAAAATATTCAAGAAATAATCAGAAACGAGGCTTGACTTTAACAGTCAATTTGATAAGAAATATTCAAGAAATAATCAGTAAAGAGGCTTGACGTTACAGTTAATTTGACATGAAATATTCAGGAAATATTCAGAAAAGAAGTTTAAATTTGAAAGTCAATTTTAACAAGAAATATTCAGTAAATAATCAGGAAAGAGTCATGACTTTGACAGTCAAATTGACAAGAAATATTCAGGAATAAATCTGAAAAAAGGCTTGACTTTGAAAGTCAATTTGACAAGAAATATTCAGGCAATGAATTGAAAAGGCGCTTGACTTTGACAGTCAGTTAAATAAGAAATATTCAATAAATTATCAGAAAAGAGGCTTGACTTTGACAGTCAATTTGACGAGAAATATTCAGGAAATATTCAGAAAAGAGTCTTGACTTTGACAGTTACTTTTAACAAGAAATAATTAGGAAATATGCAGAAAAGATTCTTGACTTTGACAGTCAATTTTAACAAGAAATATTCAGGCAATTATCAGAAAAGAGGCTTGTTTTTGACAGTCATTTTGATAAGAAATATTCAAGTAATAATCAGAAAAAAGGCTTGACGTTGACAGTCATTTTTAACAAAAAATATTCAGGCAATAATTAAAAAAGTGGCCTGCATTTTACAGTCAATTTTAACAAGAAATATTCAAGCATTGATCAGAAAAGAGGCTTGAATTTGACAGTCAATTCGATAAGAAATATTCAAGAAATAATCAGAAACGAGGCTTTACTTTGACAGTCAATTTGATAAGAAATATTCAAGAAATAATCAGCAAAGCAGCTTGACTTTGACAGTCAATTTGACAAGAAATATTCAGGCAATTATCAGAAAAGAGGCTCGACTTTGGCAGTCAATTTGAACAAGAAATATTCAAGAAATAATCAGAAAAGAGGCTTGACTTTGACAGTTAATTTGACAAGAGATATTCAGGAGATATTCAGAAAAGAAGTTTAAATTTGAAAGTCAATTTTAACAAGAAATATTCAGTACATAATCAGGAAAGAGTCAAGACTTTGACAGTCAAATTGACAAGAAATATTCAGGAATAAATCTGAAAAAAGGCTCGACTTTGAAAGTCAATTTGACAAGAAATATTTAGGCAATGAATTGAAAAGGCGCTTGACTTTTACAGTCAGTTAAATAAGAAGTATTCAATAAATTATCAGAAAAGAGACTTCACTTTGACAGTCAATTTGACAAGAAATATTCAAGCAATTATCTGAAAAGTGGCT